>OX421505.1:34040257-34520480 GCA_949126835.1 Anisus vortex | reverse complement strand
CTGAGTCTACCCAACTCTGATAGGTACCTGACATTAGTTGGTGCAAAGTACTGAGTCTACCCAACTCTGATAGGTACCTGACATTAGTTGGTGCAAAGTACTGAGTCTACCCAACTCTGATAGGTACCTGACATTAGTTGGTGCAAAGTACTGAGTCTACCCAACTCTGATAGGTACCTGACATTAGTTGGTGCAAAGTACTGAGTCTACCCAACTCTGATAGGTACCTGACATTAGTTGGTGCAAAGTACTGAGTCTACCCAACTCTGATAGGTACCTGACATTAGTTGGTGCAAAGTACTGAGTCTACCCAACTCTGATAGGTACCTGACATTAGTTGGTGCAAAGTACTGAGTCTACCCAACTCTGATAGGTACCTGACATTAGTTGGTGCAAAGTACTGAGTCTACCAACTCTGATAGGTACCTGACATTAGTTGGTGCAAAGTACTGAGTCTACCCAACTCTGATAGGTACCTGACATTAGTTGGTGCAAAGTACTGAGTCTACCCAACTCTGATAGGTACCTGACATTAGTTGGTGCAAAGTACTGAGTCTACCCAACTCTGATAGGTACCTGACATTAGTTGGTGCAAAGTACTGAGTCTACCCAACTCTGATAGGTACCTGACATTAGTTGGTGCAAAGTACTGAGTCTACCCAACTCTGATAGGTACCTGACATTAGTTGGTGCAAAGTACTGAGTCTACCCAACTCTGATAGGTACCTGACATTAGTTGGTGCAAAGTACTGAGTCTACCAACTCTGATAGGTACCTGACATTAGTTGGTGCAAAGTACTGAGTCTACCAACTCTGATAGGTACCTGACATTAGTTGGTGCAAAGTACTGAGTCTACCCAACTCTGATAGGTACCTGACATTAGTTGGTGCAAAGTACTGAGTCTACCCAACTCTGATAGGTACCTGACATTAGTTGGTGCAAAGTACTGAGTCTACCCAACTCTGATAGGTACCTGACATTAGTTGGTGCAAAGTACTGAGTCTACCCAACTCTGATAGGTACCTGACATTAGTTGGTGCAAAGTACTGAGTCTACCCAACTCTGATAGGTACCTGACATTAGTTGGTGCAAAGTACTGAGTCTACCCAACTCTGATAGGTACCTGACATTAGTTGGTGCAAAGTACTGAGTCTACCCAACTCTGATAGGTACCTGACATTAGTTGGTGCAAAGTACTGAGTCTACCAACTCTGATAGGTACCTGACATTAGTTGGTGCAAAGTACTGAGTCTACCCAACTCTGATAGGTACCTGACATTAGTTGGTGCAAAGTACTGAGTCTACCCAACTCTGATAGGTACCTGACATTAGTTGGTGCAAAGTACTGAGTCTACCCAACTCTGATAGGTACCTGACATTAGTTGGTGCAAAGTACTGAGTCTACCAACTCTGATAGGTACCTGACATTAGTTGGTGCAAAGTACTGAGTCTACCAACTCTGATAGGTACCTGACATTAGTTGGTGCAAAGTACTGAGTCTACCAACTCTGATAGGTACCTGACATTAGTTGGTGCAAAGTACTGAGTCTACCAACTCTGATAGGTACCTGACATTAGTTGGTGCAAAGTACTGAGTCTACCCAACTCTGATAGGTACCTGACATTAGTTGGTGCAAAGTACTGAGTCTACCCAACTCTGATAGGTACCTGACATTAGTTGGTGCAAAGTACTGAGTCTACCCAACTCTGATAGGTACCTGACATTAGTTGGTGCAAAGTACTGAGTCTACCCAACTCTGATAGGTACCTGACATTAGTTGGTGCAAAGTACTGAGTCTACCCAACTCTGATAGGTACCTGACATTAGTTGGTGCAAAGTACTGAGTCTACCCAACTCTGATAGGTACCTGACATTAGTTGGTGCAAAGTACTGAGTCTACCCAACTCTGATAGGTACCTGACATTAGTTGGTGCAAAGTACTGAGTCTACCCAACTCTGATAGGTACCTGACATTAGTTGGTGCAAAGTACTGAGTCTACCCAACTCTGATAGGTACCTGACATTAGTTGGTGCAAAGTACTGAGTCTACCCAACTCTGATAGGTACCTGACATTAGTTGGTGCAAAGTACTGAGTCTACCAACTCTGATAGGTACCTGACATTAGTTGGTGCAAAGTACTGAGTCTACCCAACTCTGATAGGTACCTGACATTAGTTGGTGCAAAGTACTGAGTCTACCCAACTCTGATAGGTACCTGACATTAGTTGGTGCAAAGTACTGAGTCTACCCAACTCTGATAGGTACCTGACATTAGTTGGTGCAAAGTACTGAGTCTACCCAACTCTGATAGGTACCTGACATTAGTTGGTGCAAAGTACTGAGTCTACCCAACTCTGATAGGTACCTGACATTAGTTGGTGCAAAGTACTGAGTCTACCCAACTCTGATAGGTACCTGACATTAGTTGGTGCAAAGTACTGAGTCTACCCAACTCTGATAGGTACCTGACATTAGTTGGTGCAAAGTACTGAGTCTACCCAACTCTGATAGGTACCTGACATTAGTTGGTGCAAAGTACTGAGTCTACCCAACTCTGATAGGTACCTGACATTAGTTGGTGCAAAGTACTGAGTCTACCCAACTCTGATAGGTACCTGACATTAGTTGGTGCAAAGTACTGAGTCTACCCAACTCTGATAGGTACCTGACATTAGTTGGTGCAAAGTACTGAGTCTACCCAACTCTGATAGGTACCTGACATTAGTTGGTGCAAAGTACTGAGTCTACCCAACTCTGATAGGTACCTGACATTAGTTGGTGCAAAGTACTGAGTCTACCCAACTCTGATAGGTACCTGACATTAGTTGGTGCAAAGTACTGAGTCTACCCAACTCTGATAGGTACCTGACATTAGTTGGTGCAAAGTACTGAGTCTACCCAACTCTGATAGGTACCTGACATTAGTTGGTGCAAAGTACTGAGTCTACCCAACTCTGATAGGTACCTGACATTAGTTGGTGCAAAGTACTGAGTCTACCCAACTCTGATAGGTACCTGACATTAGTTGGTGCAAAGTACTGAGTCTACCCAACTCTGATAGGTACCTGACATTAGTTGGTGCAAAGTACTGAGTCTACCCAACTCTGATAGGTACCTGACATTAGTTGGTGCAAAGTACTGAGTCTACCCAACTCTGATAGGTACCTGACATTAGTTGGTGCAAAGTACTGAGTCTACCCAACTCTGATAGGTACCTGACATTAGTTGGTGCAAAGTACTGAGTCTACCCAACTCTGATAGGTACCTGACATTAGTTGGTGCAAAGTACTGAGTCTACCCAACTCTGATAGGTACCTGACATTAGTTGGTGCAAAGTACTGAGTCTACCCAACTCTGATAGGTACCTGACATTAGTTGGTGCAAAGTACTGAGTCTACCCAACTCTGATAGGTACCTGACATTAGTTGGTGCAAAGTACTGAGTCTACCCAACTCTGATAGGTACCTGACATTAGTTGGTGCAAAGTACTGAGTCTACCCAACTCTGATAGGTACCTGACATTAGTTGGTGCAAAGTACTGAGTCTACCAACTCTGATAGGTACCTGACATTAGTTGGTGCAAAGTACTGAGTCTACCCAACTCTGATAGGTACCTGACATTAGTTGGTGCAAAGTACTGAGTCTACCCAACTCTGATAGGTACCTGACATTAGTTGGTGCAAAGTACTGAGTCTACCCAACTCTGATAGGTACCTGACATTAGTTGGTGCAAAGTACTGAGTCTACCCAACTCTGATAGGTACCTGACATTAGTTGGTGCAAAGTACTGAGTCTACCAACTCTGATAGGTACCTGACATTAGTTGGTGCAAAGTACTGAGTCTACCCAACTCTGATAGGTACCTGACATTAGTTGGTGCAAAGTACTGAGTCTACCAACTCTGATAGGTACCTGACATTAGTTGGTGCAAAGTACTGAGTCTACCAACTCTGATAGGTACCTGACATTAGTTGGTGCAAAGTACTGAGTCTACCCAACTCTGATAGGTACCTGACATTAGTTGGTGCAAAGTACTGAGTCTACCAACTCTGATAGGTACCTGACATTAGTTGGTGCAAAGTACTGAGTCTACCCAACTCTGATAGGTACCTGACATTAGTTGGTGCAAAGTACTGAGTCTACCAACTCTGATAGGTACCTGACATTAGTTGGTGCAAAGTACTGAGTCTACCCAACTCTGATAGGTACCTGACATTAGTTGGTGCAAAGTACTGAGTCTACCCAACTCTGATAGGTACCTGACATTAGTTGGTGCAAAGTACTGAGTCTACCCAACTCTGATAGGTACCTGACATTAGTTGGTGCAAAGTACTGAGTCTACCCAACTCTGATAGGTACCTGACATTAGTTGGTGCAAAGTACTGAGTCTACCCAACTCTGATAGGTACCTGACATTAGTTGGTGCAAAGTACTGAGTCTACCCAACTCTGATAGGTACCTGACATTAGTTGGTGCAAAGTACTGAGTCTACCCAACTCTGATAGGTACCTGACATTAGTTGGTGCAAAGTACTGAGTCTACCCAACTCTGATAGGTACCTGACATTAGTTGGTGCAAAGTACTGAGTCTACCCAACTCTGATAGGTACCTGACATTAGTTGGTGCAAAGTACTGAGTCTACCCAACTCTGATAGGTACCTGACATTAGTTGGTGCAAAGTACTGAGTCTACCCAACTCTGATAGGTACCTGACATTAGTTGGTGCAAAGTACTGAGTCTACCCAACTCTGATAGGTACCTGACATTAGTTGGTGCAAAGTACTGAGTCTACCCAACTCTGATAGGTACCTGACATTAGTTGGTGCAAAGTACTGAGTCTACCCAACTCTGATAGGTACCTGACATTAGTTGGTGCAAAGTACTGAGTCTACCCAACTCTGATAGGTACCTGACATTAGTTGGTGCAAAGTACTGAGTCTACCCAACTCTGATAGGTACCTGACATTAGTTGGTGCAAAGTACTGAGTCTACCAACTCTGATAGGTACCTGACATTAGTTGGTGCAAAGTACTGAGTCTACCAACTCTGATAGGTACCTGACATTAGTTGGTGCAAAGTACTGAGTCTACCCAACTCTGATAGGTACCTGACATTAGTTGGTGCAAAGTACTGAGTCTACCAACTCTGATAGGTACCTGACATTAGTTGGTGCAAAGTACTGAGTCTACCCAACTCTGATAGGTACCTGACATTAGTTGGTGCAAAGTACTGAGTCTACCCAACTCTGATAGGTACCTGACATTAGTTGGTGCAAAGTACTGAGTCTACCCAACTCTGATAGGTACCTGACATTAGTTGGTGCAAAGTACTGAGTCTACCCAACTCTGATAGGTACCTGACATTAGTTGGTGCAAAGTACTGAGTCTACCAACTCTGATAGGTACCTGACATTAGTTGGTGCAAAGTACTGAGTCTACCCAACTCTGATAGGTACCTGACATTAGTTGGTGCAAAGTACTGAGTCTACCAACTCTGATAGGTACCTGACATTAGTTGGTGCAAAGTACTGAGTCTACCAACTCTGATAGGTACCTGACATTAGTTGGTGCAAAGTACTGAGTCTACCCAACTCTGATAGGTACCTGACATTAGTTGGTGCAAAGTACTGAGTCTACCCAACTCTGATAGGTACCTGACATTAGTTGGTGCAAAGTACTGAGTCTACCCAACTCTGATAGGTACCTGACATTAGTTGGTGCAAAGTACTGAGTCTACCCAACTCTGATAGGTACCTGACATTAGTTGGTGCAAAGTACTGAGTCTACCCAACTCTGATAGGTACCTGACATTAGTTGGTGCAAAGTACTGAGTCTACCCAACTCTGATAGGTACCTGACATTAGTTGGTGCAAAGTACTGAGTCTACCCAACTCTGATAGGTACCTGACATTAGTTGGTGCAAAGTACTGAGTCTACCAACTCTGATAGGTACCTGACATTAGTTGGTGCAAAGTACTGAGTCTACCAACTCTGATAGGTACCTGACATTAGTTGGTGCAAAGTACTGAGTCTACCCAACTCTGATAGGTACCTGACATTAGTTGGTGCAAAGTACTGAGTCTACCAACTCTGATAGGTACCTGACATTAGTTGGTGCAAAGTACTGAGTCTACCAACTCTGATAGGTACCTGACATTAGTTGGTGCAAAGTACTGAGTCTACCAACTCTGATAGGTACCTGACATTAGTTGGTGCAAAGTACTGAGTCTACCAACTCTGATAGGTACCTGACATTAGTTGGTGCAAAGTACTGAGTCTACCCAACTCTGATAGGTACCTGACATTAGTTGGTGCAAAGTACTGAGTCTACCCAACTCTGATAGGTACCTGACATTAGTTGGTGCAAAGTACTGAGTCTACCCAACTCTGATAGGTACCTGACATTAGTTGGTGCAAAGTACTGAGTCTACCCAACTCTGATAGGTACCTGACATTAGTTGGTGCAAAGTACTGAGTCTACCCAACTCTGATAGGTACCTGACATTAGTTGGTGCAAAGTACTGAGTCTACCCAACTCTGATAGGTACCTGACATTAGTTGGTGCAAAGTACTGAGTCTACCCAACTCTGATAGGTACCTGACATTAGTTGGTGCAAAGTACTGAGTCTACCCAACTCTGATAGGTACCTGACATTAGTTGGTGCAAAGTACTGAGTCTACCCAACTCTGATAGGTACCTGACATTAGTTGGTGCAAAGTACTGAGTCTACCCAACTCTGATAGGTACCTGACATTAGTTGGTGCAAAGTACTGAGTCTACCCAACTCTGATAGGTACCTGACATTAGTTGGTGCAAAGTACTGAGTCTACCAACTCTGATAGGTACCTGACATTAGTTGGTGCAAAGTACTGAGTCTACCAACTCTGATAGGTACCTGACATTAGTTGGTGCAAAGTACTGAGTCTACCAACTCTGATAGGTACCTGACATTAGTTGGTGCAAAGTACTGAGTCTACCAACTCTGATAGGTACCTGACATTAGTTGGTGCAAAGTACTGAGTCTACCCAACTCTGATAGGTACCTGACATTAGTTGGTGCAAAGTACTGAGTCTACCCAACTCTGATAGGTACCTGACATTAGTTGGTGCAAAGTACTGAGTCTACCCAACTCTGATAGGTACCTGACATTAGTTGGTGCAAAGTACTGAGTCTACCCAACTCTGATAGGTACCTGACATTAGTTGGTGCAAAGTACTGAGTCTACCCAACTCTGATAGGTACCTGACATTAGTTGGTGCAAAGTACTGAGTCTACCCAACTCTGATAGGTACCTGACATTAGTTGGTGCAAAGTACTGAGTCTACCCAACTCTGATAGGTACCTGACATTAGTTGGTGCAAAGTACTGAGTCTACCCAACTCTGATAGGTACCTGACATTAGTTGGTGCAAAGTACTGAGTCTACCCAACTCTGATAGGTACCTGACATTAGTTGGTGCAAAGTACTGAGTCTACCCAACTCTGATAGGTACCTGACATTAGTTGGTGCAAAGTACTGAGTCTACCCAACTCTGATAGGTACCTGACATTAGTTGGTGCAAAGTACTGAGTCTACCCAACTCTGATAGGTACCTGACATTAGTTGGTGCAAAGTACTGAGTCTACCCAACTCTGATAGGTACCTGACATTAGTTGGTGCAAAGTACTGAGTCTACCCAACTCTGATAGGTACCTGACATTAGTTGGTGCAAAGTACTGAGTCTACCCAACTCTGATAGGTACCTGACATTAGTTGGTGCAAAGTACTGAGTCTACCCAACTCTGATAGGTACCTGACATTAGTTGGTGCAAAGTACTGAGTCTACCCAACTCTGATAGGTACCTGACATTAGTTGGTGCAAAGTACTGAGTCTACCAACTCTGATAGGTACCTGACATTAGTTGGTGCAAAGTACTGAGTCTACCAACTCTGATAGGTACCTGACATTAGTTGGTGCAAAGTACTGAGTCTACCCAACTCTGATAGGTACCTGACATTAGTTGGTGCAAAGTACTGAGTCTACCAACTCTGATAGGTACCTGACATTAGTTGGTGCAAAGTACTGAGTCTACCAACTCTGATAGGTACCTGACATTAGTTGGTGCAAAGTACTGAGTCTACCCAACTCTGATAGGTACCTGACATTAGTTGGTGCAAAGTACTGAGTCTACCAACTCTGATAGGTACCTGACATTAGTTGGTGCAAAGTACTGAGTCTACCAACTCTGATAGGTACCTGACATTAGTTGGTGCAAAGTACTGAGTCTACCCAACTCTGATAGGTACCTGACATTAGTTGGTGCAAAGTACTGAGTCTACCAACTCTGATAGGTACCTGACATTAGTTGGTGCAAAGTACTGAGTCTACCAACTCTGATAGGTACCTGACATTAGTTGGTGCAAAGTACTGAGTCTACCCAACTCTGATAGGTACCTGACATTAGTTGGTGCAAAGTACTGAGTCTACCCAACTCTGATAGGTACCTGACATTAGTTGGTGCAAAGTACTGAGTCTACCCAACTCTGATAGGTACCTGACATTAGTTGGTGCAAAGTACTGAGTCTACCCAACTCTGATAGGTACCTGACATTAGTTGGTGCAAAGTACTGAGTCTACCCAACTCTGATAGGTACCTGACATTAGTTGGTGCAAAGTACTGAGTCTACCCAACTCTGATAGGTACCTGACATTAGTTGGTGCAAAGTACTGAGTCTACCCAACTCTGATAGGTACCTGACATTAGTTGGTGCAAAGTACTGAGTCTACCAACTCTGATAGGTACCTGACATTAGTTGGTGCAAAGTACTGAGTCTACCAACTCTGATAGGTACCTGACATTAGTTGGTGCAAAGTACTGAGTCTACCCAACTCTGATAGGTACCTGACATTAGTTGGTGCAAAGTACTGAGTCTACCAACTCTGATAGGTACCTGACATTAGTTGGTGCAAAGTACTGAGTCTACCAACTCTGATAGGTACCTGACATTAGTTGGTGCAAAGTACTGAGTCTACCAACTCTGATAGGTACCTGACATTAGTTGGTGCAAAGTACTGAGTCTACCAACTCTGATAGGTACCTGACATTAGTTGGTGCAAAGTACTGAGTCTACCCAACTCTGATAGGTACCTGACATTAGTTGGTGCAAAGTACTGAGTCTACCCAACTCTGATAGGTACCTGACATTAGTTGGTGCAAAGTACTGAGTCTACCCAACTCTGATAGGTACCTGACATTAGTTGGTGCAAAGTACTGAGTCTACCCAACTCTGATAGGTACCTGACATTAGTTGGTGCAAAGTACTGAGTCTACCCAACTCTGATAGGTACCTGACATTAGTTGGTGCAAAGTACTGAGTCTACCCAACTCTGATAGGTACCTGACATTAGTTGGTGCAAAGTACTGAGTCTACCCAACTCTGATAGGTACCTGACATTAGTTGGTGCAAAGTACTGAGTCTACCCAACTCTGATAGGTACTTGACATTAGTTGGTGCAAAGTAAAGGTGGCTGGTCACACATTTCCCTGGTATGCAGTGGCCACAGAAACTGGTGAATGCTGCTTCACCGGCACTATGGATCAATTGGTCAGAAGGGATTACTTTTACATAGTTTATATTAGTTATGAATTTTCAACAATTTGTTCATTTTAGTGAATACAAACACACATACTCATACTAACACACATTTTCACACACACATTGCAAGCAGCAATTCTAATATATGAGTACATTGACAATTAAAAAAATATATATATCTTACAATATACATTTTATTGACCTCTTAATAGTCTCTTTGTCTGTATCAAAATGCAAAAATTAACAAAATTGAGAGAAATAAAAGTGGAGACAATTTCTGACCATGTTTTTTTTTCTCTCTTTCCAGAGGTGTAAAAGTAACTTGAAGAGATTGGAGTTGTTTGCCAATGGTACACACAATGATACCTGGATGTGTCCAGGATATTATGAAGCATGGATGAGGTTTATACCTGAGGCAAGTTGTCTTCAAATAGTCTTAGTTGCCTCCCCTCTCCTTACTTATCCTACAAATCATTGGGTCATAGGAGCACTTCACTTCACTTACTGAATATACTTACTTCACTTACTGAATATACTTACTTCACTTACTGAATATACTTACTTCACTTACTGAATATACTTACTTCACTTACTGAATATACTTACTTCACTTACTGAATATACTTACTTCACTTACTGAATATACTTACTTCACTTACTGAATATACTTACTTCACTTACTGAATATACTTACTTCACTTACTGAATATACTTACTTCACTTACTGAATATACTTACTTCACTTACTGAATATACTTACTTCAATTACTGAATATACTTTCTTCACTTACTGAATATACTTACTTCAATTACTGAATATACTTTCTTCACTTACTGAATATACTTACTTCACTTACTGAATATACTTACTTCACTTACTGAATATACTTACTTCACTTACTGAATATACTTACTTCACTTACTGAATATACTTACTTCACTTACTGAATATACTTACTTCACTTACTGAATATACTTACTTCAATTACTGAATATACTTTCTTCACTTACTGAATATACTTACTTCAATTACTGAATATACTTTCTTCACTTACTGAATATACTTACTTCACTTACTGAATATACTTACTTCACTTACTGAATATACTTACTTCACTTACTGAATATACTTACTTCACTTACTGAATATACTTACTTCACTTACTGAATATACTTACTTCACTTACTGAATATACTTACTTCACTTACTGAATATACTTACTTCACTTACTGAATATACTTACTTCACTTACTGAATATACTTACTTCACTTACTGAATATACTTACTTCACTTACTGAATATACTTACTTCACTTACTGAATATACTTACTTCACTTACTGAATATACTTACTTCACTTACTGAATATACTTACTTCACTTACTGAATATACTTACTTCACTTACTGAATATACTTACTTCACTTACTGAATATACTTACTTCACTTACTGAATATACTTACTTCACTTACTGAATATACTTACTTCACTTACTGAATATACTTACTTCACTTACTGTATATACTTACTTCACTTACTGAATATACTTACTTCACTTACTGAATATACTTACTTCACTTACTGTATATACTTACTTCACTTACTGAATATACAAGCATTTTGGGTCACACTTTTATTTTACTAAAATTTCAATAAAAATTAAATAAAAAATACACTTGACACAGTTTTTAAAAATTTTGAAAACATCACTACTCTATTATCTGTTATTAATTTGTAATTATCACCCGTATCAATGGTTGTAATGATGTAGTATTACTAGGGTATTGCGTAGGCCTACATTTTAATACGTTTTCAGACACCCACACCCTTTTCTTTTAAACTTTTAGACCCATTTTGTATTGCCGAAACGTAGCAGGACAGTATTTTTTGTATTGTGTTACTGTATTGTATTATTACTTTACTCTTTGCCCTTCTGACCTCTAGTGTTTCAGGTTTAGTGATTTAACTATTGGTGTTCCTCTTGTCAGTTGTGAATATTTTCTAGTAATGAACCTTGCAGCTCTTTTCATGTTTTCTTTAGTTTATGGGTCCCATACAGAAGATGCATATAATTATATTCTAGTATAGGTCTAACTAATGTGAGATAATATTTTAGTTTTATGTGTTTATTACATTGTAATAGATGAAGTAATAGATGCCTTACAAAACCTTTTTCCATATGACTAGTAGCAGTGTAGATGGATCATTAAAAATACTTATTTGTTAATGGTGACAGTTAATTTATTTGTTTATATGTTTGCATTATGCAAACATTTCTTTTTAAAGAAAGTTTCCAAATTAAGGTGAATATTAAGTAATTTTTATGTTTAAAATGTAAGAATTTTTGAGAAGTTAAAAGGCAATTTAACTCTTTAATAGTAATGGTGCGACCTATCTGCTGGTCAAGCTCTACACATAAGTAAAATAATCCTAAACTAAGGGTGTAAGGGTGTCACCAATACGCTAGTTTATACAGTAATCTTTCTTTAATTGAGGACATAGGCAAAGAGGAATAACCCTTGTTGTAAATGAATCATTTGCCTCTTTCTTTATTGGTGTTATCTTCTGTTTTTCTTTTTATGTTTGCCAGATTTTTCTAGTTTTGATTTATCCAGGCGTTTTTTTTAAATTCTGTTGATGTCCAGGAAATAATGACTATTTTTTCTTTTTAAAAATTCTGTTGACGTCCAGGAAATAATGACTATTTTTTCTTTTTAAAAATTCTGTTGACCTCCAGGAAATAATGACTATTTTTTCTTTTTAAAAATTCTGTTGACGTCCAGGAAATAATGACTATTTTTTCTTTTTAAAAATTCTGTTGACGTCCAGGAAATAATGACTATTTTTTCTTTTTAAAAATTCTGTTGACGTCCAGGAAATAATGACTATTTTTTCTTTTTAAAAATTCTGTTGACGTCCAGAAAATAATGACTATTTTTTCTTTTTAAAAATTTGTGACTATTTTTTTAAATTCTGTTGACGTCCAGGAAATAATGACTATTTCTTTTAATTCTGTTGACGTCCAGGAAATAATGACTATTTTTTTAAATTCTGTTGACGTCCAGGAAATAATGACTATTTTTTAAAATTCTGTTGACGTCCAGGAAATAATGACTATTTTTTAAAATTCTGTTGACGTCCAGGAAATAATGACTATTTTTTTAAATTCTGTTGACGTCCAGGAAATAATGACTATTTTTAAAAATTCTGTTGACGTCCAGGAAATAATGACTATTTTGTCCATTTAAAAGGCAAAAAAAATGTACAGGTTCATTTCTGTTATTGTTATGTCATGGACACCGGTGGGATAGACATTGTAAAGAGTAAGACCAACTTGATCCATAGGGAAAGTGAAGCAGCGGTCACAGGTTTCTGTGGCCAAGGCATACAAGGGGATATGTGGCCAGCACAATGCCCAGCTGCCTTAATTATACCCAACTACTGTGTCTACCCTGATTCAAAACCCGGGATCTTCGTATCAAAGCCCAGTGTTGCCCCACAGTGCTGCCCCACAGTCTGTAAAGATCAAACAGTGGCTATGTTAGAAAAATTAAAACCTGTTCTTATAATTCTACTTAGTTCAACTTTCTCTCTCTCTACTTTCCGTCTCACCATTCTATGCCTGTCTCTCTATCTCTTCCTTTACTCTAAATTATCTTCTATGTCACAGACACTTCTTCTATTGAGAAAATCATTGTATAGCCTGCACCTTTCTATGGTTTAATTCTAACCTTGCATTTTGTTAAGTGTTTTAAACATTTGTTCATTTGTTGATTTTCCTTACAAGTTTAGGAAGCCCATTCCTCTCTAAATGTATATTTGGAAAGAACATGAAAAAAAAAACCCACATGTATGTGAATATTAATATACTTATATATAGAAAATACAAAAATTCTTAAACTATTTAAATTCAAATAGTGAATAGTTCTCATTTGTATTACAGGCACTTCGTCAACAGCCTCTGTTGCCTAGCAGCCAAAACTCAGGCTACACACTGGGATCTGTTATAACCATGTAAACAATTGTTGTTACTGGTTACAAGCAAGTGTTACTCCCACTGTTTTAACAAAAGGACCAAAGAGTGAATGCCCATGTTCTGTGTTGGATTTCTAGCCCTTCCATTCATTGGCTTAACTGACATTGCTACTTGTTTGACCTTGTTGTGCCCACTGTGTTTTCATGCAGATAAATTGGCCGATGTCCAGCGAAATATTGTTGACTGCCAACCATTTGTATCAATGTATTATATACATGTTAATTTATGCTGGTGAGTTTCATTAGCCCCATGAAGCAAAGAAAGGAACTAAATGTATTTTTTTCAACAGAATATAATATTTCATGCTAATGCATTGAATCAAATGGAGTTAAACCTTTTTTTCAACAGAATATAATATTTCATGCTAATGGATTGAATCAAATGGAGTTGAACCTTTTTTTAAAATCACGTCTCACTTCTTTAAAACTAAAAGTATAGAACTTGCATCAGTCAAAATAGAAACATGAGAAATCCATAGACTGTGACTATAGGAAGCACCAGTTAGAACTGATGACACATAAATTGAATACGCTCTCAACTTTTCCTTCATAGCCTTATGTAAGAAAATAAGACTGTTCCTCTATTGGCATTATTTATTGGACCATAAAGTTTGTTCTGTAATTATTTTAGAAGTGTCATTATTATAATAAATAAAAAAAAACTACTGTAATAAATATTAATATAGGATTGTTTCTTTTGGTCTATCTAGAAGAAACATTTGTTGAAATTAATTTTTGCTTGTCTTCCTCTAATCTTTCAGAAGTCTGAAATTTTTTTGTAATTAACAATTATTTTTTTTAAATGTATAATTATTGCATTTTAATTTACATGATCAATATTTATCTTTTGAACTTTTCCCCCCGCCCCACAAAATATAAAGCAACAAAAAATCTGCAGAAGGATTTTATTGGAAAATACTTTTTCTTCGGATCTAAGAATTTATTAAACACTAGAGTTTAGAGTTTTGAACAAATTTGCCTGTCATCTTAGATCTAAATTTTGCAAGCACATCAAGGTGGCAGTTTTTTTTTTCAGCTTATGTAAAGTTTTAAAATACAAAATTAGAAGCTGGATAAAAAATGTTTATTTCTTCATTGTTTTTTTTCAACATCTTTGCTAGCCAATGTTTTTGTATGCCATCCAATGAATTGAAAAGTTTAAAGTAAAAAGAATCATTGGAATTTATTGCACAAAAACTATGTGCATTTATGTGCAAATACATAGATCAAAATATTTTTTTCTAAATATAGACTTAATGTTTCAAGAATTAAAAGTTGATTAAACATATTGATTTTTGTCATTCCACATATTCTAGTGGTTGATAAGGAAATTATTTTGTTGTTTCATAATCAACATTGACATATTTTATATGAAGAGTTCAGTTCTTCAATTTCTCTTCTGAATTGTGATAATTGTTTCATTTGTTTATAAATTTATTTCAAGATTTTGTTATTTAAATTTAATGGTCAATATTTTAATTGAAACAAATAAACTAATAGTTTGTACCTTTGCCTGTCATTGACTTTGTCAAATGAGAAAAAATAATTTGAAAGAATTCCCTAAATAGAATAAGATTAAAACATGTGAGAACTGTTTACTAGGCAGTCAGAATGAAACAACTTATTTTTACTTGTCATTTAATATCTGCAGTTTTTTCTGATGTTAAATAGGTCATGTTGGTCAGGGCCAATCCTATTTATATGCCAACCAAGTCTGGATTTATCTCTGTATTTTTTCTTAAGGCATTGATTTTGTCTTCTCAGCTGTATTGAGTACCTGATATAGGTCAGGGATAGTGAGATGTTAGGCTTTCCTATGTACACAATGCCCCTCAGCTGTCTTAGAACTGAACATTGATCAACTATACTGTGTAAGAAACTTTTCAACAGCAACCTCTAACTTTGAAATAAACAACAATTTATCTCTAAAAGTAAAACTAAGGTTGATCGTATATTTTATCTAGTCATTGGTTCTTATTCATTTTGGGATTCTGTACAATAGATGTCATAGTACCATGTTTTAATTACAATCTAGAAGGCCTGATTCTTAAGTGGTTTGGCCACACAATACCTTCATAAGCCCTGCAAACAGAATAGCACCAACACAATTTCCCTAATCCAATGGACTAACGTGGCATAGTTTGTTTATTGTTTACCTCTTCATGACATGACAGGTTTCATTCTTGAACACAACAGCTGGGCCAGGAGATTGCCAATACAGACTACACAAGTCCTTGACATTCCATGGAACAATCCTTGTTCCACTTGTATGAAATGCATTAGACAAATCAAACATTTGAACATTATTTTTTTATTATCTTGGGTTTGTTTTTGGTGCAATTTCTTCATAAAACCATTAATGGGGTATTGTAACAGTACCTACATGGTGCAATTTCTTCATAAAACCATTAATGGGGTATTGTAACAGTGCCTACAGCTATTGTACTTGATGAAAAACTTATTTTTCATTTTTAATTGTATATGATTGTTGTTTAATAAATGCATTTTTACTTTGAGGGATGTTGCATTTTGTATTTTGCTTTTAATGAGCTGATATATCACAAATTAACTGGAGGGTTAAGCTATGAATTATTGTAGTATATAAACATAATTATCCTAAATACATTTCTATGACAACAAACTTTGAAGGCCTAAAGTTGGTCAAACATTAATTGTATTCTTGTAAAGCCCTAAACTTCCATTTTGGTCATTCCTGGACTTGTTCAAAAATAATTATTGAATGTTTTCAAAACCTTTCACTGGATATGTCTCAAATTGTTACTTTTTTCTGCGTTCCAGCTCAAATGTTTTCAATTTGTATAGAAATAATCTAATCCGTCATAAAGCCCAAGGGTTTCTTTGTTACAAACTATTTTCAGTTTATACATCATTAGAATTTGAATTCAGTTTGAGCCATTAGAATTTGAATTCAGTATGAGCCATTAGAATTTAAAATTCAGTATGAGCCATCAGAATTTGAATTCAGTATGAGCCATTAGAATTTGAATTCAGTATGAGCCATTAGAATTTGAATTCAGTATGAGCCATTAGAATTTGAATTCAGTATGAGCCATCAGAATTTGAATTCAGTATGAGCCATTAGAATTTAAATTCAGTATGAGCCATTAGAATTTGAATTCAGTTTGAGCCATTAGAATTTGAATTCAGTATGAGCCATTAGAATTTGAATTCAGTATGAGCCATCAGAATTTGAATTCAGTATGAGCCATCAGAATTTGAATTCAGTATGAGCCATCAGAATTTGAATTCAGTATGAGCCATTAGAATTTGAATTCAGTATGAGCCATCAGAATTTGAATTCAGTTTGAGCCATTATAATTTGAATTCAGTTTGAGCCATTAGAATTTGAATTCAGTATGAGCCATCAGAATTTGAATTCAGTATGAGCCATTAGAATTTGAATTCAGTATGAGCCATTAGAATTTGAATTCAGTTTGAGCCATTAGGATTTGAATTCAGTATGAGCCATTAGAATTTGAATTCATTTTGAGCCAATAGAATATTAATTCTTTTGTGAACTAACCCAATGAGTCAGGTTAGATTATTTGATTTGTCATAATCTTCAAGGGTTATCAACATCATCCAGTTTGTATAAACATATATCCTTGTCTCAACACTATTTATTTACTTGCTGTCTGTAAGACCATTTGTGCATAAGGAAACAACAGAGTCTCTCCACTTCTATCAGTCAGGCAACACTGATCCTGCCCCATAAATAACTGCTGTCATTCAGCTCCTCTTCTGTATTAGGTTGCTATTGGCTGACCTCTTGTGTTTCTCTTTCCATCATATGGGCCCCAAGGCAGGGCTGATGTTTCTCTTTCCATCATATGGGCCCCAAGGCAAGGCTGATGTTTCTCTTTCCATCATGTGGGCCCCAAGGCAAGGCTGATGTTTCTCTTTCCATCATATGGGCCACAAGGCAAAGCTGATGTTTCTCTTTCCATCATATGGGCCCCAAGGCAAGGCTGATGTTTCTCTTTCCATCATATGGGTCCCAAGGCAAGGCTGATGTTTCTCTTTCCATCATATGGGCCCCAAGGCAAGGCTGATGTTTCTCTTTCCATCATATGGGCCTCAAGGCAAGGCTGATGTTTCTCTTTCCATCATATGGGCCCCAAGGCAAGGCTGATGTTTCTCTTTCCATCATATGGGCCCCAAGGCAAGGCTGATGTTTCTCTTTAGATCATATGGGCCCCAAGGCAAGGCTGATGTTTCTCTTTCCATCATATGGGCCCCAAGGCAAGGCTGATGTTTCTCTTTCCATCATATGGGCCCCAAGGCAAGGCTGATGTTTCTCTTTCCATCATATGGGCCCCAAGGCAAGGCTGATGTTTCTCTTTCCATCATATGGGCCCCAAGGCAAGGCTGATGTTTCTCTTTCCATCATATGGGCCCCAAGGCAAGGCTGATGTTTCTCTTTCCATCATATGAGCCCCAAGGCAAGGCTGATGTTTCTCTTTCCATCATATGGGCCCCAAGGCAAGGCTGATGTTTCTCTTTCCATCATATGGGCCCCAAGGCAAGGCTGATGTTTCTCTTTCCATCATATGGGCCCCAAGGCAAGGCTGATGTTTCTCTTTCCATCATATGGGCCCCAAGGCAAGGCTGATGTTTCTCTTTCCATCATATGGGCCCCAAGGCAAGGCTGATGTTTCTCTTTCCATCATATGGGCCTTAAGGCAAGGCTGATGTTTCTCTTTCCATCATATGGGCCCCAAGGCAAGGCTGATGTTTCTCTTTCCATCATATGGGCCCCAAGGCAAGGCTGATGTTTCTCTTTCCATCGTTTGGGCCCCAAGGCAAGGCTGATGTTTCTCTTTCCATCATATGGGCCCCAAGGCAAGGCTGATGTTTCTCTTTCCATCATATGGGCCCCAAGGCAAGGCTGATGTTTCTCTTTCCATCATATGGGCCCCAAGGCAAGGCTGATGTTTCTCTTTCCATCATATGGGCCCCAAGGCAAGGCTGATGTTTCTCTTTCCATCATATGGGTCCCAAGGCAAGGCTGATGTTTCTCTTTCCATCATATGGGTCCCAAGGCAAGGCTGATGTTTCTCTTTCCATCATATGGGCCCCAAGGCAAGGCTGATGTTTCTGTTTTCTTATCTATCAACACATGACCGATCCATCGCCAACACCTTGTCATGAGAATTGTGCTCAAATCTTCACTGCATTAACTAATGTCCTAAACCCATCCTCATTTTTTCTTTCCTTTCAACACAAAAAATGGAAACAAATTTATGAATTGTATATGTAACCTTTTGTTGTACAGAGCAATAAACTAGTCGGCTTACAAGTGGGCTGATTTCTTTTGAAAAATATTTATTTATATTAATTACACTTTAAAAACATAAAATACTATCATTGATGTATCATGAAAAACTATCATTGATGTATCATGAAAAACTATCATTGATGTATCATGAAAGATAATCATTGATACAAAATGTTCAAACTATTGAGTTGTTGCACATTACTCTTTCCTACTACACAACATGTTCTAAAAGAGGGTAAATTCAATTCTGGCTATTGTTGTTGTTGTTGATTGTAAGACATCAAAAGTGGAGCTAGTGATTTTTCCTCAACTAAAACATTATCTTATAGCATACAGACATTTCATGCTAATGAGAATATTTTGGTGGCCTTGGTCTAAGTCTTGCATTTGGAAAAGAGTTTTAAAATGAAAACAAAATGTGACTTTAAAAAAAATTGTAAAAAAGATTTACAGTTGATAAAATGTATCTCTATATAATAAAATAACCATTATTCCTATTATTATAAAAATGACATTTAACTGCTAAGCCTAGAATTGTAAAAATAAAATGTACATCCAGGCAAGGCCTTAAAATTTAACTTTGCTAAGGTCTGGGAAGGTTTCCATTAGTTTATGTAGCTTCAAAGGTGTCTTCTAATGGCTTTATATTATTTGATAAAGTAAAATGATGAGCACTGAGCTGTATGCTGTGAATATAATCCTCTTCCTGCCCAATGATCAATCAACTAAAGGGTTTGTAAATGAAAGTATGTTATTTCTTGAATAGATTGAACCAAGAATTGCATCTATTTCAGATACAAATTTGTTGATTATGATTTTGTTTTTTCATTTGTTAAATTCAATAAAAACAATAAATTGACTAAAAATATTTTGTTTTATGCTAGAATCTATATTATTGTGTTTAAATCTACGGTGGTTGTTTTAATCAAATCCATAGGTTTCTTTGTATTCAAGGGAATAGGTACCATATTGGTATACACTGATAATAGAGCAGACTGTGTAACCAGCACAATGCCCAGCTGCTTTTAATTATTTATTTATTTTCCCCCAACTGATTTCAACCATCCATTAGAGCTAACAGACCCAGGGGACACCATCCAAACCAAGGGAAAGAATCCTGGTGTTTACCAGGTTTTCAAATCTGCCACAATGCCAAGACAAGTTAAAACTCAATGAATGGAAATGAACTTTCTCTTTTCAAAAAATTGTCTGGTGAATATTTCTTTTAAAAGATGACTACATATAATTAGGAAGATTTTCTTAGTCTTAGGTTTACAGGAGCTTAACAATCTAATTGCTATATATTGGTACCACAAAATAAATAACATAAAATCATCTTAATTAAGACAAGGAAGAAATAAATAAAGCCACACAACATGAAACAAACAATTCTATTTGTATTAGTAAAATCTGGTGTAAAACATGATCAAAGTTGGACTTGAACTAAAAATGTCACTTCTTCTTGTTATATTTACCTAATCTAATTAAAATTGAGTGAAATTAAAATCTTATCCTCAAGAAAACTGCCATTGCTAATTATGAAATGCTAAAAATAACAACCTTACTGTCACAGCTATAATGAGTTAGCCATCTCAGCAAGAGGCCTAGCTAATTGGAAACAATTGTTCCTATCATGAAGACCTTGGAGAACAAAAAAAAGAATTAAATTCCATTATAATAATTATCATACTATCCAATAACTCAGGATAAATATAAAAAAACATTAAAATATACTTGCCATTAGCAATATTGATACCTATCCCATAACTCAAGATAAATATAAAATACCATTACATTGAATTACAATAACATACTTGTCATTAGCTATATCCAATAACTCAAGATAAATATAAAACACCATTACAATAACGTACTTGTCATTAGCTATATTCAATAACTCAAGGTAAATATAAAACACCATTATAATAACATACTTGTCATTAGCTATATCCAATAACTCAAGATAAATATAAAACAAGTAGCCCTCTACATATTACCCAAAGGTAATTTATCATCATTAGATCTGACATAAAAACAAAACATAGTCATTGCACAATTTTTTATGTTTTCCTTTTGGATAGATTATCTCCCTTTTCTTCTAATATTTACCAAAGTAATCTCCCTCACTACTCATCATTGATCAACTTTATTCTTTGTCCTTATAACTTATAGGAATAATTCCATTGCTGAAATAAAATGTCAAGTGTTGAGGAAATCCTTCAACCCGTTCAGTCTACCGTATTGATATTTCTTATTCAAAGTTTGAGAAACAAAGTTAATTAAGTTCTGACCATAGTTTTTTTTTACATGTTTTTTTTCAATTACCTCGGAAGATAAAAAAATCTCTTGATATCTATGGCGAAATATCTAATAATTATATAATAGTCAATTCCGACACAATTATTTGATTGTATTATTATACTTTCTTTTAAAATACCATTACTAAACAACGTATTTTTCAAATATAAAATCTTAATTATCAGGTATGTTTTTATCTGTTTTCTTATTGTACCAGTACAAAATGGGGAATAAACTATGTTAAAATTTGGATGTAGAAGAAATGGTAAGTTACCCACTCAATGGATGATATAAGTTATCCTCTCAATGGATGATATAAGTTATCACATCAATGGATGATATAAGTTATCCACTCAACAGATGATATGTTATCCACTCAATGGATGAAATAAGTTATCCTCTCAATGGATGATATAAGTTATCCACTCAATGGATGATATAAGTTATCCACTCAATGGATGATATAACATTATTGATTCTTCCTACCTGCTTTTATTCTTTCCATAATTTATGTCCAGTATACTGTGTGTTTGAAAGACTTGGGGACATCTTAAATACAGAGGAAATGTCCTAATTGAGTAATTTAGTCTGAGAAACTAAAAAATAACCAAAGACTTTAATAAGATGGACAGCTTGCTTTAATATTTCTGCTTTTTGATGACTAGAATTAGTTCTTTTCTGAATTCCTGATTCTCATTTGTAATTGTAATGTACAATTCTGTTTTATTTAATCACTACACTTTTCTCCATAGAAAATTAAGATTAGGACAACGGTATTGGGGCTTCGCACTGAAAACACATGAGTTCTAAAAATAGAGCAAGCCGTGCATCTTATTATAGTCTTTGAAATAACCAACAATGCTACAGCCCAATGGACCTAATAAGTAAGTCAAGTAAAATGACCCCATGGGACCAATTTGATACACTGGGCCATTGAAGCAGCGGACACCAGTTTCCATTGCCACAGCATACAAGGGGATTGTGTGGCCAGCATAATCCCTTAGCTAGATAGATCTATCAAACTTTTTTCAAAATGCAAGACCAAAGCCAGCATAATCCCTTAGCTAGATAGATCTATCAAACTTTTTTCAAAATGCAAGACCAAAGCCACCAAAATATTCTCATTAGCAGGAAGTGTCTGTATGCTATAGCATGACTTAGACCAAGGACACCAAAATATTTACATTAGCAGGAAATGTCTGTATGCTATAGCAAGACTTAGACCAAGGACACCAAAATATTTACATTAGCAGGAAATGTCTGTATGCTATAGCAAGACTTAGACCAAGGACACCAAAATATTCTCATTAGCAGGAACTGTCAGTAAGCTATAGCATGACTTAGACCAAGGCCACCAAAATATTCTCATTAGCAGGAAGTGTCTGTATGCTATAGCAAGACTTAGACCAAGGCCACCAAAATATTCTCATTAGCAGGAAGTGTCTGTATGCTATAGCAAGACTTAGATCAAGGCCACCAAAATATTCTCATTAGCAGGAAGTGTCTGTATGCTATAGCAAGACTTAGACCAAGGCCACCAAAATATTCTCATTAGCAGGAAGTGTCTGTATGCTATAAGATAATGTTTTAGTTGAGGAAAAATCACTAGCTCCACTTTTGCTGTCTTACAATCAAGGGAAGACAATAGACAGAATTTTAATAATAATAACATCTTTTATAAGATGTTGTGTAGGATGACAGAGTAATGTGCAACAACTTTCTAGATATATTTATATATGTATATATGTGTATGTATATATGTGTATATATGTAAAGCAATTTTTAAAAGATTGCTAAGAAAACATTAGGATTATGTTCAGTAAAACCCTCTCCAAAGAGTTTAATGAAAACTTCAACTTGATTGTTTATTAAATGAGTAAAAAAACAGAATAAAAATTCAACAAAACAAAAAATTAAATCAGTAGTTGTATTGTTTTAATGTTCATATTTTCCCTTTTGCAATTTTTTTCCACAAAAATTTCTAAATAAATAAATATTCAGGGATAAATAAAAAAGGGAAACAATTCAATTCTATTGTTACAACAAAAAAAAAAAAAAAAGAACCTAAATGTAACTATTGCCACAACTTTTTGTATTACCTACATTGTATTTGTTTAAATAATATTTTTGCTTAATAAATGTCTTTTTGTACTTGCCAAGTAAAGAATGGCTAAAAAAACAAATATGAAATCATGTAATTCTATTCTTAATATGCTTTAGTTTTGATAAGTTTATGATTACATAGAATACATTAGAAATATAGTAGTTAGAGATATAATAGTCCTCCAGAGTTTACCTAAAACTTCAACAACAAGGTCAATTGTTGTTTTTCTTCTTTATATTTTAGTCTTAGTTTTACTTGTTTTAAGTCAATGTAAATGAAATATTAATTCTTTAAATATTTTGTTCATATCTAGCAAAAAGAGGAATTTGAGTCATTAATAATAACCTCTCCATACTAACAGAACTAAAGATATTGGGAAATATTTCTCACATTCAATATTTTAAAAAGATCCAAACTTTGTGCTCTATTTTTCTCCAGTTCTACTTTTTATGTAAAAAAAAAATGAACAGGGAAAGCATAAACAGAAAAGTTACAAGTCAGTAGAAGACAAAAGAGTAGCACTTTAAGCTTCACTGCACATGTTCAACCAATTGATCAAGTTAGCACTTTAAGCTTCACTGCACATGTTCAACCAATTGATCAAGTTAGCACTTTAAGCTTCACTGCACATGTTCAACCAATTGATCAAGTTAGCACTTTAAGCTTCACTGCACATGTTCAACAAATTGATCAAGTTAGCACTTTAAGCTTCACTGCACATGTTCAACAAATTGATCAAGTTAGCACTTTAAGCTTCACTGCACATGTTTAACAAATTGATCAAGTTTGCACTTTAAGCTTCACTGCACATGTTCAACAAATTGATCAAGTTAGCACTTTAAGCTTCACTGCACATGTTCAACCAATTGATCAAGTTAGCACTTTAAGCTTCACTGCACATGTTTAACCAATTGATCAAGTTAGCACTTTAAGCTTCACTGCACATGTTCAACAAATTGATCAAGTTAGCACTTTAAGCTTCACTGCACATGTTCAACAAATTGATCAAGTTAGCACTTTAAGCTTCACTGCACATGTTCAACCAATTGATCAAGTTAGCACTTTAAGCTTCACTGCACATGTTCAACCAATTGATCAAGTTAGCACTTTAAGCTTCACTGCACGTGTTCAAAAAATTGATCAAGTTAGCACTTTAAGCTTCACTGCACATGTTCAACAATTTGATCAAGTTAGCACTTTAAGCTTCACTGCACATGTTCAAAAAATTGATCAAGTTAGCACTTTAAGCTTCGCTGCACATGTTCAAAAAATTGATCAAGTTAGCACTTTAAGCTTCACTGCACATGTTCAACCAATTGATCAAGTTAGCACTTTAAGCTTCACTGCACATGTTCAACAAATTGATCAAGTTAGCACTTTAAGCTTCACTGCACATGTTCAACCAATTGATCAAGTTAGCACTTTAAGCTTCACTGCACATGTTCAACCAATTAATCAAGTAAGCACTTTAAGCTTCACTGCACATGTTCAACCAATTGATCAAGTTAGCACTTTAAGCTTCACTGCACATGTTCAACCAATTGATCAAGTTAGCACTTTAAGCTTTACTGAACATGTTCAACCAATTGATCAAGTTAGCACTTTAAACTTCACTGCACATGTTCAACAAATTGATCAAGTTAGCACTTTAAGCTTCACTGCGCATGCTCAACTAATTGATCAAGTTAGCACTTTAAGCTTCACTGCACATGTTCAACCAATTGATCAAGTTAGCACTTTAAGCTTCACTGCACATGTTCAACAAATTGATCAAGTTAGCACTTTAAGCTTCACTGCACATGTTCAAAAAATTGATCAAGTTAGCACGTTAAGCTTCACTGCACATGTTCAACAAATTGATCAAGTTAGCACTTTAAGCTTCACTGCACATGCTCAACAAATTGATCAAGTTAGCACTTTAAGCTTTACTGAACATGTTCAACCAATTGATTAAGTTAGCACTTTAAGCTTCACTGCACATGTTCAACAAATTGATCAGGTTAATAGCGATGGGGACAAGATACCAGTTTTAATGAAGCAAATCAAAATATATAATACAATCTTTCTGAAAGTGAGGCTATTACAGGGGAAGAAGAGCTTTTAAGCCGGTGCCAAGCATCAATACCACAAACAAACATTTCTAAGATTCTACAACACATGTCATAGATATAATTATATATATACTGGTATATACTATATTACAGGGCGGTTTTTAATATATATAAAAAGCACAGCAAGCACTTTGATTGTTTTTATCATAATCTATTGGTCAGGGGTTGCACTCCATACACTCCTAGTGAAACAAATATTAGACGCATGCATAATACAAGGAACATAAATAACTATTTAAAATTGTACAAGGCTTTCCATAAACTTGATTAGAAAACCATGGAGAGCTAGTCTATCTCTGCAGTGATGATATTGGAATGTTACAGACATATGTACACTATTACTACATGTAAACTGTAAACAGAAGCATTTATAGACCATTTTGATTTCGTTTTGATTCATAAAGTTGGTAAAGCAGCATTCAATGGTTTCCTATGCAACAGTACATAGAGAGTATTGTATGGACACTGTGACTTTACCAAACTGATGCCAATGCTATGGAAAAACATGTAATTAAATAAGGATTTTAAAATATAACATTGTACCATCTTACTGCACACAATGTTTACAGCAATAATTTGTATTGACTTGATCATTGACTTAGAAGAACATTTCACTTTTTCTATTATGAGGAGTTGAATAATCAATTTGTGGACTCAGTACTGGCTTGTCATTCAATGATAAATATTCAGTACAAATTAATTAGCAATCAAGCCAGAAACAAATGATAACAATTCTGTTTTCAATAAATAAATAAAAAATATTTAAAATCAGACAAATAAAAAAAAACATAACATAAAACATAAGAATCCTAATAAGAAATGATTCATGTCAAATTCTGATTGGTTTGTGACAATTTAAATGGCTGCAGGTCTAAACTCTAAATGTTGAGATAATAAATAAAACAAAATATTTGATGAAATCATTATATATATATTATATATTTATACACATCTGTAATATTTGTACATGTACGAAATAAACCAAATGCAATATTAACAAACAATACAAATAGTTTTAAAAAAAACAACAACAACCATTTAATTTAATACGTGAAAAACTTGAAGACAAATTGAAAAATTTAGGCAGTGATGGAAACATTTAAACACATTGTTTATTTCACTCTGTAGTAGTAGTAGCCTGTTCACAATTTCAATAATATTTCAATGGTCAATTTTTGAATAACATTTTTTCTCATATTTCCCTAATGGGAAATGAGAAAATTTAAACCTGCGTTGCCTGTATGTAAGAGATTTAAACCTACGTAGCCTGCATGTACAAAAGAAATTTAAATCTAATTAGTTGAAATTGAATCAACACATATATTTATTTCAAATTATATTTCCAATACAGTTTTTTACATCTATGTCAACTTTCTGTTACTATTGACCAGCCTCACCTACAGGATTAAGTGATGATTTCACTCATGCCAACAAGTTTTTAAAAACCTACTAGTGCTAGTTTTATTTAGTCTTGAAATATTTTGGTGGAAAGCATTGGTGAAAAGTTGGTAAATAGCCTCTAAATTAAAATTCAAAGTTTCTTTGATTTAGAGTTCAACTAAACTTTAGTTTTAGAGATTACAATATGGATGAACTATTCATTCACACATACAGAAAATGAGATTTTTTAAAAGTTGCTTTTACACAAAAAGAATGAAACGAGATAAAAAAAAATGTTAATAGAGACAGGCTTTAGATCTTTTCTGACAATAAAGAAACAATGACTCAGTTTAGAATGAAAGTTGAGCAACAATTGAAGAGATAGAGATTTGATAGCAATAGGATCAAAATAAAGAGATTTGCTGGCAATAGGATCCAAAATAAGAGAGAACATCATAACTAATACAATTTGAAATTTATATATAGAAAATGACACAATTGAAGATATGTGCCTATATACCGGTACAGTAAATATATAAATGACTGTTTCAATAAATGACACAATTGAAGATATGTGCCTATATACCGGTACAGTAAATATATAAATGACTGTTTCAATAAATGACACAATTGAAGATATGTGCCTATATACCGGTACAGTAAATATATAAATGACTGTTTCAATAAATGACACAATTGAAGATATGTGCCTATATACCGGTACAGTAAATATATAAATGACTGTTTCAATAAATGACACAATTGAAGATATGTGCCTATATACCGGTACAGTAAATATATAAATGACTGTTTCAATAAATGACACAATTGAAGATATGTGCCTATATACCGGTACAGTAAATATATAAATGACTGTTTCAATAAATGACACAATTGAAGATATGTGCCTATATACCGGTACAGTAAATATATAAATGACTGTTTCAATAAATGACACAATTGAAGATATGTGCCTATATACCGGTACAGTAAATATATAAATGATTGTTTCAATAAATGACACAATTGAAGATATGTGCCTATATACCGGTACAGTAAATATATAAATGACTGTTTCAATAAATGACACAATTGAAGATATGTGCCTATATACCGGTACAGTAAATATATAAATGATTGTTTCAATAAATGACACAATTGAAGATATGTGCCTATATACCGGTACAGTAAATATATAAATGACTGTTTCAATAAATGACACAATTGAAGATATGTGCCTATATACCGGTACAGTAAATATATAAATGACTGTTTCAATAAATGACACAATTGAAGATATGTGCCTATATACCGGTACAGTAAATATATAAATGACTGTTTCAATAAATGACACAATTGAAGATATGTGCCTATATACCGGTACAGTAAATATATAAATGATTGTTTCAATAAATGACACAATTGAAGATATGTGCCTATATACCGGTACAGTAAATATATAAATGACTGTTTCAATAAATGACACAATTGAAGATATGTGCCTATATACCGGTACAGTAAATATATAAATGATTGTTTCAATAAATGACACAATTGAAGATATGTGCCTATATACCGGTACAGTAAATATATAAATGACTGTTTCAATAAATGACACAATTGAAGATATGTGCCTATATACCGGTACAGTAAATATATAAATGATTGTTTCAATAAATGACACAATTGAAGATATGTGCCTATATACCGGTACAGTAAATATATAAATGATTGTTTCAATAAATGACACAATTGAAGATATGTGCCTATATACCGGTACAGTAAATATATAAATGACTGTTTCAATAAATGACACAATTGAAGATATGTGCCTATATACCGGTACAGTAAATATATAAATGACTGTTTCAATAAATGACACAATTGAAGATATGTGCCTATATACCGGTACAGTAAATATATAAATGATTGTTTCAATAAATGACACAATTGAAGATATGTGCCTATATACCGGTACAGTAAATATATAAATGACTGTTTCAATAAATGACACAATTGAAGATATGTGCCTATATACCGGTACAGTAAATATATAAATGATTGTTTCAATAAATGACACAATTGAAGATATGTGCCTATATACCGGTACAGTAAATATATAAATGATTGTTTCAATAAATGACACAATTGAAGATATGTGCCTATATACCGGTACAGTAAATATATAAATGACTGTTTCAATAAATGACACAATTGAAGATATGTGCCTATATACCGGTACAGTAAATATATAAATGACTGTTTCAATAAATGACACAATTGAAGATATGTGCCTATATACCGGTACAGTAAATATATAAATGACTGTTTCAATAAATGACACAATTGAAGATATGTGCCTATATACCGGTACAGTAAATATATAAATGATTGTTTCAATAAATGACACAATTGAAGATATGTGCCTATATACCGGTACAGTAAATATATAAATGATTGTTTCAATAAATGACACAATTGAAGATATGTGCCTATATACCGGTACAGTAAATATATAAATGACTGTTTCAATAAATGACACAATTGAAGATATGTGCCTATATACCGGTACAGTAAATATATAAATGACTGTTTCAATAAATGACACAATTGAAGATATGTGCCTATATACCGGTACAGTAAATATATAAATGACTGTTTCAATAAATGACACAATTGAAGATATGTGCCTATATACCGGTACAGTAAATATATAAATGATTGTTTCAATAAATGACACAATTGAAGATATGTGCCTATATACCGGTACAGTAAATATATAAATGACTGTTTCAATAAATGACACAATTGAAGATATGTGCCTATATACCGGTACAGTAAATATATAAATGACTGTTTCAATAAATGACACAATTGAAGATATGTGCCTATATACCGGTACAGTAAATATATAAATGATTGTTTCAATAAATGACACAATTGAAGATATGTGCCTATATACCGGTACAGTAAATATATAAATGATTGTTTCAATAAATGACACAATTGAAGATATGTGCCTATATACCGGTACAGTAAATATATAAATGATTGTTTCAATAAATGACACAATTGAAGATATGTGCCTATATACCGGTACAGTAAATATATAAATGATTGTTTCAATAAATGACACAATTGAAGATATGTGCCTATATACCGGTACAGTAAATATATAAATGATTGTTTCAATAAATGACACAATTGAAGATATGTGCCTATATACCGGTACAGTAAATATATAAATGATTGTTTCAATAAATGACACAATTGAAGATATGTGCCTATATACCGGTACAGTAAATATATAAATGATTGTTTCAATAAATGACACAATTGAAGATATGTGCCTATATACCGGTACAGTAAATATATAAATGATTGTTTCAATAAATGACACAATTGAAGATATGTGCCTATATACCGGTACAGTAAATATATAAATGATTGTTTCAATAAATGACACAATTGAAGATATGTGCCTATATACCGGTACAGTAAATATATAAATGACTGTTTCAATAAATGACACAATTGAAGATATGTGCCTATATACCGGTACAGTAAATATATAAATGACTGTTTCAATAAATGACACAATTGAAGATATGTGCCTATATACCGGTACAGTAAATATATAAATGATTGTTTCAATAAATGACACAATTGAAGATATGTGCCTATATACCGGTACAGTAAATATATAAATGACTGTTTCAATAAATGACACAATTGAAGATATGTGCCTATATACCGGTACAGTAAATATATAAATGACTGTTTCAATAAATGACACAATTGAAGATATGTGCCTATATACCGGTACAGTAAATATATAAATGACTGTTTCAATAAATGACACAATTGAAGATATGTGCCTATATACCGGTACAGTAAATATATAAATGACTGTTTCAATAAATGACACAATTGAAGATATGTGCCTATATACCGGTACAGTAAATATATAAATGACTGTTTCAATAAATGACACAATTGAAGATATGTGCCTATATACCGGTACAGTAAATATATAAATGATTGTTTCAATAAATGACACAATTGAAGATATGTGCCTATATACCGGTACAGTAAATATATAAATGACTGTTTCAATAAATGACACAATTGAAGATATGTGCCTATATACCGGTACAGTAAATATATAAATGACTGTTTCAATAAATGACACAATTGAAGATATGTGCCTATATACCGGTACAGTAAATATATAAATGACTGTTTCAATAAATGACACAATTGAAGATATGTGCCTATATACCGGTACAGTAAATATATAAATGACTGTTTCAATAAATGACACAATTGAAGATATGTGCCTATATACCGGTACAGTAAATATATAAATGATTGTTTCAATAAATGACACAATTGAAGATATGTGCCTATATACCGGTACAGTAAATATATAAATGATTGTTTCAATAAATGACACAATTGAAGATATGTGCCTATATACCGGTACAGTAAATATATAAATGATTGTTTCAATAAATGACACAATTGAAGATATGTGCCTATATACCGGTACAGTAAATATATAAATGATTGTTTCAATAAATGACACAATTGAAGATATGTGCCTATATACCGGTACAGTAAATATATAAATGACTGTTTCAATAAATGACACAATTGAAGATATGTGCCTATATACCGGTACAGTAAATATATAAATGACTGTTTCAATAAATGACACAATTGAAGATATGTGCCTATATACCGGTACAGTAAATATATAAATGACTGTTTCAATAAATGACACAATTGAAGATATGTGCCTATATACCGGTACAGTAAATATATAAATGATTGTTTCAATAAATGACACAATTGAAGATATGTGCCTATATACCGGTACAGTAAATATATAAATGACTGTTTCAATAAATGACACAATTGAAGATATGTGCCTATATACCGGTACAGTAAATATATAAATGACTGTTTCAATAAATGACACAATTGAAGATATGTGCCTATATACCGGTACAGTAAATATATAAATGACTGTTTCAATAAATGACACAATTGAAGATATGTGCCTATATACCGGTACAGTAAATATATAAATGACTGTTTCAATAAATGACACAATTGAAGATATGTGCCTATATACCGGTACAGTAAATATATAAATGACTGTTTCAATAAATGACACAATTGAAGATATGTGCCTATATACCGGTACAGTAAATATATAAATGACTGTTTCAATAAATGACACAATTGAAGATATGTGCCTATATACCGGTACAGTAAATATATAAATGACTGTTTCAATAAATGACACAATTGAAGATATGTGCCTATATACCGGTACAGTAAATATATAAATGACTGTTTCAATAAATGACACAATTGAAGATATGTGCCTATATACCGGTACAGTAAATATATAAATGACTGTTTCAATGGCACTAAATGTTTCTACAATAAATGCAATTCAGAAATGTCTGCAGCATAAGCCCAATAACTATAACCCTAAATTTCAAGTCTGATTATGAAAAAAACAAAAACCAGGAGTGATATTTACTATTCAAATTCTATAAAAAAGCATCACTCAAGTGCAAACAATTTTTAACAAAACAATTCATCACTTCTACATTTTCAAATGCAAATAGGATAAAACAAAAAATGACATTGGAATGAAGCTGCCTCTAGAATTGTAGAATAAAATACATCAATAAGTTTTAATTTAAACAAATAAAACACAAAAAAACACATACTAATATTAAGTTATTTTCTTACTGGTAAACTCCCTGCACATACTAAAAGTATAGAGTGACTCAAATTTTTTTGTTTTTTTTTTAAGTTTTATTGACACTGTTCACTATTGATTCCACTAGAAATAATCAAACACTTCAGGCAAACAAGAAAATGAATAGAATTCAAATGTTATAAGCAAAAAAATATTTTTCTCAGCTCAAAATCTGATAGATAAGTCAGTTATTGCTTCATACATTTATACTGTCTGTCAGTCTTGACATTCTTTTCAATTTGAAAGCTCTAATCAAAATATCAAACAAGGTTATGAAGTGACGAAGGGGGAGGGGGGGTCGGATGTGCTGAGAAAATTGGACAAATAAGTTTTGCTGTTTGTAACTAGAAACTATGGGTCAAAGGGTCATCTGCTTCTTCAAACTGTATCTTGGATGCACCAGTAAATGTTTTTCAGCCAAATCTCAAAACTAATATTTCAATGAATACCAACAATTTAGTATTTAGTAAGTGTGAAGTGGCTGCCTCAAAGATCAATTTAGAGACACCAGCTTGACAAAGTGACAAGAAATAAACTAAATGTAGCTGGATGGGAACTAAATTTTTTTCGTTAATTGTTTAATCTATAAATTTACAACGTGACTGATTAAGGAATATTTTGAACAAGGCAATAATGAGCTACATTAACACAGCCCAGTTAGACAAATGAATGGTATTCTGGTCTATTATTCTGAATGAACTAAACAATGCAAAAAGACATGGTCTGTGATCAACATTTTGTTTTAAATGTGAAAGTTGAGCAGTCCAATCTGTACAAGTTATTACCCATCTTTCATTATTGAAGATGTACAAGTTATTGAGTTATTGCCCATCTTTCATTATTGAAGATGTACAAGTTATTGCCCATCTTTCATTATTGAAGATGTACAAGTTATTGCCCATCTTTCATTATTGAAGATGTACAAGTTATTGCCCATCTTTCATTATTGAAGATGTACAAGTTATTGAGTTATTGCCCATATTTCATTATCCAAGCTGTACAAATTATCTCCTCTCCTTTACTATTTGAGCAGTACAGAGAATACTGACTTGTCTTGTTCATTGAAGAACTGGTTACTAAAGAGCTGACAGAGGGCAGTTTGTAAATAAAGGTTTATGTACATGAACTAGCTGTTTCAATGGTTGTCACAATGATTAGCTTGTGGAAAGATCCTGAAGACACTGAGAGAGGCCATCCTCTGAGGAATCTGTGAATCGCTCTATGTGGTATGGTCTTTGTAAGTCTTCAGGCAGGCCACAGGATCCGTCCCAGTAGGCTTCATGGTAACTGTGTGACTGCAAATACAATGCAAGGATGAGACGTTATAACACGACTTCACTGTAACATTTTTTAATGATGTGAGCCTTATGACTAAATATTTGTAATTAAGAATAGCATTACTCAACAGCCAAGGAAAATAGAAAATTAACTATACAGTGGTCAAGATAAGCTAACTTAAACTTGTGCCCTCAGCCTAAATGAAAGTTAATGTTGAGAAGTCACTTATATGTTCTAATTTTGTGTAGAGTAAATCACCTAAGAGCGAACACCAGCAAGTTGCGAACACCTCTCAAAAAAACGTTAGCAGTTTCTCTATGTTCTAGTCTACTACGAAAACGAGCGTCAATCTAAAGAAAGTAGTACTTCCTCAATATTCTTAGGTGGTTTCAATTCTGGGAAGAGCTTTTTTTGTGATAAAAAAGTGCCGACATTTGGTGCCATGGTGGCGGCTATGCTGAAAACCTCCCACAGGATAAACGAAGGTGGTCTCCGGGTTAAGACGCTTTTTTTTTTCCTTTTATCATTTGAATGTGTTTGCTATCGGATCATCACTAGGATATAGGTAACGAACAATGCTATTATGATTTACAATGATTATTTATAGTAATGTTTGTTTTAAAGGGGTGTTCGCAATGAAGTATGTAAAACGTAGGATTGATCCTCATAGCGAACACTTTTTTTCTGTTGGGGTGGGTATCTAAATACTGTCCAAAATGCACCTCAAAGGGATTATTACTAGATTATTAGATATATTGTACTGAGAGCAAGACTCAGGAGAGAAGTAGAGCAGGAAAAAACACTGAAAAGAGAAGGTGAAGGGTCAAGAAACGTAATTCAAGTAAGCTCTGATAGCAGCTACTACATATATTACCGGTATATATATGATACTACAACTAATAGAACTAGAAATGGCTGTGGAGGATAGAGGATGACGACTATTTAATAGCTTGGCAAGATATATAATTGTTGTTGGGCGTCTGTTAAGGGTGCAATAAAGGGGGAGGGGCAGAGGTTTGTGTGCAGTGTGAAATATCTGCTGGCTGGTGGCATGCACAGTGCACACAGAATTGTGTTTCCTTGAAACAAGAAAATTTTGTGTGCACTTTGTGCCTTTTGTGCTGCCCTGACCAGTGACATCTTCAGACAGACAGTATATGGATCAGTGATAGCTTCAGACAGACAGTATATGGATCAGTGATAGCTTCAGACAGACAGTATATGGATCAGTGATAGCTTTGTATTTTTGTTAGCCTTTATAGATCTCTTATTTCTCTGTATATTTTGTTAAAAATTCATTTAGCAGATAGATCTAGATCTAGTCAAGTTCATATAGCAGATAGATCTAGATCTAGTCAAGTTCATATAGCAGATAGATCTAGATCTAGTCAAGTTCATATAGCAGATAGATCTAGATCTAGTCAAGTTCATATAGCAGATAGATCTAGATCTAGTCAAGTTCATATAGCAGATAGATCTAGATCTAGTCAAGTTCATATAGCAGATAGATCTAGATCTAGTCAAGTTCATATAGCAGATAGATCTAGATCTAGTCAAGTTCATATAGCAGATAGATCTAGATCTAGTCAAGTTCATATAGCAGATAGATCTAGATCTAGTCAAGTTCATATAGCAGATAGATCTAGATCTAGTCAAGTTCATATAGCAGATAGATCTAGATCTAGTCAAGTTCATTTAGCAGATAGATCTAGATCTAGTCAAGTTCATTTAGCAGATAGATCTAGATCTAGTCAAGTTCATGTAGCAGATAGATCTAGATCTAGTCAAGTTCATATAGCAGATAGATCTAGATCTAGTCAAGTTCATATAGCAGATAGATCTAGATCTAGTCAAGTTCATATAGCAGATAGATCTAGATCTAGTCAAGTTCATATAGCAGATAGATCTAGATCTAGTCAAGTTCATATAGCAGATAGATCTAGATCTAGTCAAGTTCATATAGCAGATAGATCTAGATCTAGTCAAGTTCATATAGCAGATAGATCCAGATCTAGTCAAGTTCATATAGCAGATAGATCTAGATCTAGTCAAGTTCATATAGCAGATAGATCTAGATCTAGTCAAGTTCATATAGCAGATAGATCTAGATCTAGTCAAGTTCATATAGCAGATAGATCTAGATCTAGTCAAGTTCATATAGCAGATAGATCTAGATCTAGTCAAGTTCATATAGCAGATAGATCTAGATCTAGTCAAGTTCATATAGCAGATAGATCTAGATCTAGTCAAGTTCATATAGCAGATAGATCTAGATCTAGTCAAGCTTATATAGCAGATAGATCTAGATCTAGTCAAGTTCATATAGCAGATAGATCTAGATCTAGTCAAGTTTATATAGCAGATAGATCTAGATCTAGTCAAGTTTATATAGCAGATAGATCTAGATCTAGTCAAGTTCATATAGCAGATAGATCTAGATCTAGTCGTTCATATAGCAGATAGATCTAGATCTAGTCAAGTTCATATAGCAGATAGATCTAGATCTAGTCAAGTTTATATAGCAGATAGATCTAGATCTAGTCAAGTTCATATAGCAGATAGATCTAGATCTAGTCAAGTTTAGGTCAATCATTCACATAGCAGATAGATCTAGATCTAGTCAAGTTTATGTCAATCATTCATATAGCAGATAGATCTAGATCTAGTCAAGTTTATATAGCAGATAGATCTAGATCTAGTCAAGTTTATATAGCAGATAGATCTAGATCTAGTCAAGTTTATGTCAATCATTCATATAGCAGATAGATCTAGATCTAGTCAAGTTTATGTCAATCATTCATATAGCAGATAGATCTAGATCTAGTCAAGTTTATGTCAATCATTCATATAGCAGATAGATCTAGATCTAGTCAAGTTTATGTCAATCATTCATATAGCAGATAGATCTAGATCTAGTCAAGTTCATATAGCAGATAGATCTAGATCTAGTCAAGTTTATATAGCAGATAGATCTAGATCTAGTCAAGTTCATATAGCAGATAGATATAGATCTAGTCAAGTTAAGGTCAATCATTCACATAGCAGATAGATCTAGATCTAGTCAAGTTTATATAGCAGATAGATCTAGATCTAGTCAAGTTTATGTCAATCATTCATATAGCAGATAGATCTAGATCTAGTCAAGTTTATGTCAATCATTCATATAGCAGATAGATCTAGATCTAGTCAAGTTTATGTCAATCATTCATATAGCAGATAGATCTAGATCTAGTCAAGTTCATATAGCAGATAGATCTAGATCTAGTCAAGTTTATATAGCAGATAGATCTAGATCTAGTCAAGTTCATATAGCAGATAGATCTAGATCTAGTCAAGTTTAGGTCAATCATTCACATAGCAGATAGATCTAGATCTAGTCAAGTTTATGTCAATCATTCATATAGCAGATAGATCTAGATCTAGTCAAGTTTATATAGCAGATAGATCTAGATCTAGTCAAGTTTATATAGCAGATAGATCTAGATCTAGTCAAGTTTATGTCAATCATTCATATAGCAGATAGATCTAGATCTAGTCAAGTTTATGTCAATCATTCATATAGCAGATAGATCTAGATCTAGTCAAGTTTATGTCAATCATTCATATAGCAGATAGATCTAGATCTAGTCAAGTTTATATAGCAGATAGATCTAGATCTAGTCAAGTTCATATAGCAGATAGATCTAGATCTAGTCAAGTTCATATAGCAGATAGATCTAGATCTAGTCAAGTTCATATAGCAGATAGATCTAGATCTAGTCAAGTTCATATAGCAGATAGATCTAGATCTAGTCAAGTTCATATAGCAGATAGATCTAGATCTAGTCAAGTTTATGTCAATCATTCACATTTTTTTAAATAATCAAATTTTTGATTACTTTGCTAAGTTTTAAGTCTACAATTTCAATGTTTGTTTGTTTGAAAATACTGTACAGATATAATGCATTTATCAAAAGGCCCATGTAGACTATAGGAACACTAGCTTGTCTTTCTTTTTACTGTTGGTGCATGTAGACTATAGGAACACTAACTTTCTCTTTACTGTCGATGCAGAGGTTTTCTTGGCTCACTCATAAATACATCTAGGTCTAGATTTTACACCATAAAACTCATTGGTTTAGAAAAAAAATTATTTTAAAAAATGTAAACGATCTGTAAAAGTCTAGACAAATGCATGTGACAATACAATAGCATGGACATCAGCAGTGTTCTTTACATTAACAAAATAATAAATCTTTGATGACTTTGGCTTAGTGTTTGCTCTGAAATGAAAGTGTTCGCTGTGAAGTTTAATGAAAAAAAAGTGTTCGTTATGAAGCAGCAAACGTGGTTGTCTGATAATGCAATCTACACCCTAACCCTGCGTAGTAATACAATAATGTATGTTCATTCAAGTAGCCTCGTTGTCGTACTATCTTTTGGTACTATTGTTTTTATCCTATGTCTAACGGTTTAGAAACTAGGTCACAAAAAACTAAATACGGTGCTATTTTTAGCCTTATGGTGTTCGCAAAGGGTGATTTACTCTAAATGTTCTTCATTGGGTGTGCAGTGTGCTCTAGCAAATGTCCAGTTTTAATAGTCCGAACAGTACTTTACCTTTTTTTAAAAATATTATTATTAGTCTACTGTTCAGCTCTCTTTCTCAAATAGAAGTGTATAATTTACCTCAATATATTGTGTTCAAGTTCTCAAATAGAAATGTATAATTTACCTCAAGCCTGTCAATATATTGTGTGCAAGTTCTCAAATAGAAGTGTATAATTTACCTTTGAAACAATTTACTGTAAGTCTCTTTAGTTTTCTCTAACCTCAGCAAATAAGAGATTCTGAAGTCCACTAAATACCCAATCCTTCTAATAGATAGAAGTGAAAGGGCTCTCCAGAAGAAATTGCTTTTCTCTCATTTTTTTTAACCTGATCCCACCCCCTTTACCCAAACATGTGGTAGAATGACAGAAGCTAATGAAGACTCTCACCATCTTCACATTCCTTTTCCACACCTCCGTGCAGCGACCAAGGCAAATCGGACAATTTCTGGTCATTGCAAAACCACCACATTCAGCACAGTCTTGACTAAACTGGTTGTCAAACCAACACTTTCCACACCTGTCAAAACAAAATGTAAACATGAATAGTTTTGAGTGCAGCAGATTGAATTAAACAAGTAATGTAACCATTTAAGACCATGTTACCTCTAATGGCAACAACATAAATGAGAATTGTGTGGCCAGCATACTTTGCCCAAATAATTTTTAATTTGATTGGTTGAACTGAATCTGGCTCATGCTAATGCTTATATATATATTTTAATATATATATATACCGGTATACACAGTAACCCAGGGGTGACTCTTATATGACTAATGGTGGATTAAAGACACCCAAAAAATTCCAACTATTAATAAGAGAATATAGAGGAAGTAAATCTATTAGCCTAAAAAATGCACACAACAATTTATCTCATTTTGCCATTTTGCCCAACTTCTACAATTTAGCTTAATGGCTACTATGAGGATTTATTGGTGCATAGAACAAGGGATTAGAGTTTAGTAAGACCATCTTAGAGGCCAGATGTGCACATAAAAACATGCATGTACACCTTCCTTAAGGGGCACGGTGGTTTAGCAGCAGCGCATCCAAAGCTGCTGGGTTGGAATCCTGGTGGAGGCTAAGGGTGTCCCTGAGTCATCCGGAGTCTACCCAGCTCTGATGGGTACCTGACCTTAGTTGGGGTAAAGTACAAATGCTGAATAGTGCTGGCCACACAATCACCTAGTATGCCGTGGCCACAGAAACTGGCGAACGCTGCTTCACCGGCCCCGTGGATCAATTTGGTCCGACGGGATTCTTTATTTTACTCTTTACTACACCTTTCTTAAGTTGCTATATTAACTTGGCTTTTGCAGAGATTCATTAACTCAAACATTTATCAGAGGATTTTCATACATTTTATCTTAGATATGTTTATTAAGAAATACAACATCCAACTCACAGATGACAAGTGTCAATCTTTCTTTGATAGGCCTCTGCCTGCATCATTTGTTCCACTTCTTCCTTTGGTATATCATGACCCTGTTTGCCTGGATCAAAGTCACAAAAATAAACAGATGCCCTTGGGCCTTGTAAAACCTCATCTGGAATGGAACAATTTTAAAAAAAATTATTATTTTTAGGGATGGGATTTCCATTTATGCTTATAATAACATGGACATAGCTCCCCAAGGGATGTTATATTTATACTTATAACAGCATGGACATAGTTCCTCAGGGATGTTGTATTTATACTTATAATAACATGGACATAGTTCCCCAATTTCCGTCCGCACCCTATCCTCTAGACTTCCGTTTTAGTAATTCGCTATGATTTTCTCTACAGATTAAATCAAAAGTTATATACAATGAAGTCTTTGGGCAGGTTTAGGAGTCATTTAGGACAACGTTATTGGCGGCCCACGGAAAACCAACAACACTTAAGCTCTTATTATAGTCTTTGATAATACTGACTAGCCCAGGGTAGAAATTTTCATAAAAGACACATTTTATTTTTCTGCTCAACATTAACAAACTGCCTGCCAACACAACACTATATGTCAACACAACACTGCCTGCCAACACAACAGTGCATGCCAACACAACACTATCTGTCAACACAACACTGCCTGTCAACACAACACTGCCTCCCAACACAACACTGCCTGCCAACACAACAGTGCCTGCCAACACAACAGTGCATGCCAACACAACACTATCTGTCAACACAACACTGCCTGCCAACACAACAGTTCCTGTCATCACAACAGTGCCTGCCAACACAACACTGCCTGCCAACACAACACTATCTGTCAACACAACACTGCCTGCCAACACAACACTGCCTGCCAACACAACAGTGCCTGTCATCACAACACTGCCTGCCAACACAACACTGCCTGCCAACACAACACTATCTGTCAACACAACACTGCCTGCCAACACAACAGTGCCTGTCATCACAACAGTGCCTGCCAACACAACACTGTCTGCCAACACAACATTATCTGTCAACACAACACTGCCAGCCAACACAACAGTGCCTGCCAACACAACACTATCTGTCAACACAACACTGCCTGCCAACACAACAGTGCCTGCCAACACAACAGTGCCTGCCAACACAACTCTATCTGTCAACACAACACTGCCTGCCAACACAACAGTGCCTACCAACACAACAGTGCCTGCCAACACAACACTGCCTGCCAACACAGCAGTGCCTGCCAACACAACACTGCCTGCCAACACAACAGTGCCTGCCAACACAACAGTGCCTGCCAACTCAACAGTGCCTGCCAACACAACAGTGCCTGCCAACACAACAGTGCCTGCCAACACAACACTGCCTGCCAACACAACACTATCTGTCAACACAACACTGCCTGCCAACACAACAGTGCATGCCAACACAACACTATCTGTCAACACAACACTGCCTGCCAACACAACACTGCCTGCCAACACAACACTGCCTGCCAACACAACACTATCTGTCAACACAACACTGCCTGCCAACACAACAGTGCCTGTCATCACAACAGTGCCTGCCAACACAACACTGCCTGCCAACACAACAGTGCATGCCAACACAACACTATCTGTCAACACAAAACTGCCTGCCAACACAACAGTGCCTGTCAACACAACAGTGCCTGCCAACACAACACTGCCTGCCAACACAACAGTGCCTGTCATCACAACAGTGCCTGCCAACACAACACTGCCTGCCAACACAACAGTGCCTGCCAACACAACACTGCCTGCCAACACAACAGTGCATGCCAACACAACACTATCTGTCAACACAACACTGCCTGCCAACACAACAGTGCCTGTCAACACAACAGTGCCTGCCAACACAACACTATCTGTCAACACAACACTGCCTGCCAACACAACACTGCCTTCCAACACAACACTATCTGTCAACACAACACTGCCTGCCAACACAACAGTGCCTGTCATCACAACACTGCCTGCCAACACAACACTGCCTACCAACACAACACTATCTGTCAACACAACACTGCCTGTCATCACAACAGTGCCTGCCAACCCAACACTGCCTGCCAACACAACATTATCTGTCAACACAACACTGCCAGCCAACACAACAGTGCCTGCCAACACAACAGTGCCTGCCAACACAACAGTGCCTGCCAACACAACAGTGCCTGCCAACACAACACTATCTGTCAACACAACACTGCCTGCCAACACAACAGTGCCTGCCAACACAACAGTGCTTGCCAACACAACACTATCTGTCAACACAACACTGCCTGCCAACACAGCAGTGCCTGCCAACACAACACTGCCTGCCAACACAACACTGCCAACCAACACAACAGTGCCTGCCAACACAACAGTGCCTGCCAACACAACAGTGCCTGCCAACACAACACTGCCAGCCAACACAACACTACCTGTCAACACAGCATAACACTGCAGACCAACACAACACTGCCCTGACAACAAAAACATGGTCCTCTTGGCATGCTTTGACCAATAACTCTAATGAACTCTGCTTCGAGAGCAAATGTTCTTAAAACTGAATTTACCATCAGATTCATTGTTAGCATTGGCTACTTCCATAGCTTCATCATCAGGAGCTTCTCCATCAGCAAACCCTTCATCTCCACCTGCTTGTCCTTGAAGATCAGGATCCATTAGTTTCTTTTTAAACTGAGGAAAAAAAAGGAAAATTGAAAAAGTTCTTCGTTTGCAGTGTCCAATTCAAGACATGAATTCAATTCATCTATGGCTATCTGAATACTGAATGGTCTTTTTGCAATGTAAGAAATAGAAGAGTGATAAAAAGAATATCATTTAATTACATGTACTACATGTAATCTTAGTCTTAGCCTGTACTATCAGTCTTGAGACTTAGAGGGTATCCTACAGTCACTTTCTTTTCTAAGGTGAAATAATGATTAAGCTACAAGTAAAATATAGTATCATGGATCCACTAATATGTATATATACATCTAGTAGAATTTTGTATGTGCCTTTAGTGATTGCCATCGGTTAATTTAGAGACACATAACCTTACTGTCTCATATTTTTCTTTTGCAATTTTTTGTTCCTCTATGTGTCCTCCATAGAGGAGTGGCTAGAATCCCAGCAGGTGACCTGGCTTAGATTCCTCTATGTGTCCTCCATAGTGGAGTGGCTAGAATCCCAGCAGGTGACCTGGGTTAGATTCCTTTTAGAGTTTTAGTCTTTGTATATGTTCTGTCATAACAATACCTATTTTTTCCTCATTACAACCTTTTTTGAGATTGAGAAAATTTGCAGTTTTCCTAATTGATTTCAATAAGTAGGTAACTAAAAGTAATTTTACATTTCATTATTTTTTTCGTATTGAAGGGTTGACTATGGTAGTTAATTATATTTAATATAATTTTTTAGGTTCAACATAATAAGATAATATAGGAGAAACACATTATTCAAAACAATTTTCCTAATCTATGTTATCTAAATTACTAATTAGTTTATATTACAAAACATATTACTATTATTAAACTTAAAATTGAAGGTGAAAAGGTTTATATTTATAGGTCAACTGTATTGACTATATAAAGCTACAGGTAGATTAAGTGCCATTTGCTCTTCAATTCTTCAATGTAATTATTACCCCATGAAACACTCAGTGATTTATTTAGTAAATATATAAGTAAGTTGAATTGTAGGTAACATAACTTATTCATGGTGTTTAGTAAAGTGCTGTGTAGGCCTACATACTACATTTAACATGTAAATAGCAATTGCTTTTTATATTTTTTGTGTTTTTTGATGTTGTTATTTGCTATTTATTTATTTATTGTTGCTTTGGAAGCAAACTTTTAATAAAAATGTTTAATTTAACAGGAAAAACTATAACTAGTTATAAGCAATAGTCTTAAGCGGTGATAAAGTATTTTCCAGTAATTAAAACCATTTAAATATAGCCCGGTACAAATTACGACGCAAATTAAAACAAAATTTTGTACGCTTCTTGAAATTTCCCGCTACAAAAATAATTTAAGTTACTGACAACAATTATGCAATTTAAACATGATTGAAATTTATTCCAGTCAGTGAGAAAAAATCTGTGCGCATAGTTTGATGACATCAATTTAAACATGAATCAAAATGTTCCTTTCTTTGATAAAAAATCAATGCAAAAACTTTGATGACGTCATCCTGAAAAAATTTTTAACGCCATCCTTTTTTTTCATTTTGTGAAGACAAATTATATAAATTTGATACTGGCAATTTCAATATGAATCAAAAGTTGTGCTTGAATTTGAGTTTTTTTTACCAAACTGACCACTGCGGTCATTTAAAAAAAATCTAATAGGCCTACATCTGCCATTGCAAGTCATACCAAGAGCGCATTGAGCATGCTAATTTATTAGTATGGATATAAGCGCTTTAAGAAGTGCCCATTCTTACCTTCTTATCTTATAAATCAGTAGTCAGTAGTCTCAGTAGTTTACTTATAACTATGATATATTAGGTCTATGATATATATTATATAAAATTATTATATATGAAATATATGTAAGGCTTTATGATTATATGGAATATATATTTATAATTTATAGCTTAATAATCCTGTTAAATCCTAGATTCTGGATTCATGCTTAGCATACCACAAAAAAATGATTAACAACCCCAAGACATTGACATAGCCATAGTTTTACACTGGAGACGATTCGGATAATTTAATAATGAATTGCTTATTCAACATTTTGTAGCTGCTTAATTTTAATGTTTAGTTTAGAATTAAGTGATTGAAAATTGAACATTAACATGAACATCATCATGTAGCCTACTTCATAAATGATTCATAGTATCATAGTCATACTAGTCATAGTAGGTAGGTCTAGGAGGGCCTAGGCCGCCCTAGGCCTTACTTGTGGGCCTACTACTACAGCATTATCTATCATTATCATTATCATGTGCAATGTGCACACAGACGACACAGTGACAATCACACAACAGTACAACAGTTCACAGTGTAGGCCTATTATCTTATACATTACAGACGCTCCTTCTATAAAATAAAGATTATTTATTGCGTCTTAGCTCATCCGTGGTCGTGGTCAGAGTCTAAGTCTAGTCTTGCAGTTTTATTGTACATGAACATGTATCATGTAGGGCTGTAGGGTATGCCTATTAAATTTAGATTTTAGTATAGGCTACTAATTGCAAGCTGCAAGTGATTAAAGATTTTTAAAATTATGCGTAATCAAGTGTATAAATATTAATGATAAATAAAAGGTCTTATACCTACTGAAATATTAATACGACCCCCATCAACAGCTTTAAACTCTAAGTGACGTTAATAACTTGTTATGAAAACCGATTAATTGTACGCTAACTAACGAGGGATAACTCTGTGTTTATCTTTTTTTTTATTGGGCTTCCTGTTGTTGATTTATTTAATTTAATTTTTTGGATAATCATTGGAAAAAAAAAAGAAATATTTTTTTTTTTTTTGCTAATTAGTTAAAATTAAATTGATTTTTGTTAATTACCTACGAGTTAAATAATAAAGATAACGTCTTTTTTTTTTATAACTATTTCCATATTAATATTAGCCAATTCAATAATGTTCCAAGTCACAGTTTTTTAGCGGATTTGCGGAATTTGTTTTAAAGTTACTCTACTTGCACTGGTGTCACTGGGCTATATATTTATAGAATTCTAGCCCACTGACTTGGTGTGTTACGCGTCGTTCGTTGCGAGGGAGGCCCATCACTCTAGCAATACCAGCGCATTGCGTTGAACGATGTAGACCTGAGTGGGCTATTCTAAAAGGAATTAGCAGAACTCGCTGTTTGTGTAACTTTCATGGTAAGTCTTACTTCTAGTTCTTACCACATTATATTAGCATCGAAATATATATTTAAGTGTAGGCCTATTCGAAAACTACTTTTTCGTTTCATCAAATCTTATAATAACTGAAGAAAATGGGTAAAAAAAAGTTTTCACAACTTTGCCCCTATATTACTATATGACAATATATTAAATCAATTTAATTTTTATGCTTTTTTTCGGCACCTTTTTTTAACGGACACGCCCTTTTTCCAGTAGCACGATAGTGATACGCGTTTTAAGACAGTTGATTTCAGATTTAGACTATCTCTTAGCGGGTAATTTTTTATGATTTGATTGTGTAATCTCGTTTTTATACTATAATGCTTATGACATAAGTTATGTGCTTATAGGCCTACTTATAGACATGACATACTTTATATCCAATGGCTTTATTGTATGTATCATAATTTAAATATGTTAAAACACATCTAGGGCCTACTCGCTCTATATGCCTACTTATAGACTATATTATAGACTAATACTTAGGCCTATAGCTTATAGCTTATAGCCTTAACGTATTGGCCTACACTTAAACTGATAGGCTACTGTATTAACACCCTTGTCCCACATGCACATTTACAATTTGATTTCTCCACCTATTTTGACCAATTAGACTATATTATTATTGTTGGTTATGAAATAAAAGGGGCTTCAGATTCTGGGCAGCTCATTTCTTGCCTCTTTTCATTTTTCTTACATTTTATTAGTGACCCCAAAGTTCCCAAAGGTGCATGCATGTACACGATCACAGCGATTACAAGTGTTAGAAGTGTAGGACTACTTTTTAACAAGATCTACTATTTTTCATAACCCGCTTTGATTAGTGCTCTTTAACGGGGTGGGGTTGAAACTTAAACTTTTCAACAGGTGTGCGTAGGCGTACTTTCTTCTCTTTCACGAATCAACACAGATATACATTTAAGTTCTGCTGGTAACCAAAATATAAAAAGGTTAGATTTGTGTGTTAGTGCATCAAATAGAAAAAATACAAACGACCCACAAATTAGGACTATGTCAATCAGAGTCATTTGGAAGTTTAAAGAGTTAGGTGTGACCCGTGGCTCAAGGCTCTAAATGTATTCTAACGGACAGCTTAGTGCTCAGTGCCCATTGAGGGCACACATGGTCGTCACTATAGACATTTTACCAGAGGGAGGGGAGCATATTTATTATCATCACCACTTACCCCCCCCCCCCCCCAGTTCCCCTATGCAGACATCTTTATATATTTTGTGGTTAATTTCCCCAAACTTATGTAACTTGTATAAGCCTCTCAACTGATTTTTAAACACACACACATGATCGAATTTGCTCGCATCCCAAAAAATCGTTGGCTGATCAATGTATTCTGATCTGTGTATTCCATTAATCCCCCCCCCCTTATCCTCCCCCAAGGCAAACTTAAACCGACACTGGTATTAAACAGTTCTCTTTTATAATTTTAAACTTCCTTGAAAGAGTTTGTAGAAGTTGGGGGTGGGGGGGGCATGCACGTACTTGCTAGGGGTGTAGGGAGGGGAAGGCTTATTACAGTCTATGTATGTAGCCTAAACTCACTTTTTTTTTCCATTAAATGTCATCAATTTTTTATACAGTTGTCCCATATACTTTTGTTTTTAGATGTCAGGTGGAAAAAGTAGCAGAAATTATTGTTTGTTGACGGTCCGAAAGTGTATTGTTGTCTCTTCTCCCCCTCTCTCGACTCACTCCTTAATCTCCCCTTCTACTCTCTCTCACTCTCTCTCTCTTTATTCCGCCCCCCCCCCCCCCCCCCCCCCACGATAAGATTGTAACTGAAGAGAATATAATTCCATTAGAACCACGTTTTCAATGAGCAAATCGGACATACTCTCAATGTTCAAGACTAAAACGTAAACGTTAGTGTTACAATTATATTTGGTCTTGAAGATGACCATCTATCTTGTGCAGATCAAGGGAATCAATCCATGTTGGATGTGGAGTTACGGGGCTTCCTTCTTCTGTTTACATTGTACAACACACAATAACCATTATTTGTTTGTTGGTTGTACAAATGAAAACAATAAACCCCGACAACCTGTTAACAAAAAAAAAATTAAAATAAATAAACAACAGTGAAACCTATAACGTTTACATAATGCTAATTGTATTTTGAAGTTGGCCTAACCTTAAACGTCCATTGCTTATGAAATCGATGACCATTGTGTGCACGATAACGATAAGAACTTAATAGTTTTTGTCATCATTGGATTGCATCTTTATTAATAGCGTCTTGCTCGCGATTTACATGACGTCACGAGCTATCTGGTGCACGTGTACTTACTTTTAGAACTTTTAATTCACAGGCTTAGGGAAAATGTGTCGTTTTATTATTTAGTATCAAAGTGTTGGTTTGCATTAGTCTTTCTGTATTTATTTATACGTTATGACTATCTATGTATTTATGATAATTTATCTATCTATTTATCTATCCATCAAAGCTTTCTAATTAGTGATGTGCAGTTCTATGTAGAAACTTGGGCTGTGGTATGAGGGATTTTGGCATGAACAGTACTTGCCCCTCCCCCACTCCCTCCGTTTTCTGAAATGTTTTTATTGAATAGGCTCAAGGTAAATGGAGAAAATGTCTACGGTATAGTCAATTTATTTCACTTGAATAGGTCTATGTCAATGATGAAATGTTATAAATATAATTTAATGAAATATTTGTAAAAACTAAACTATATACATTTGTTTTTCGATCCCGAATCACGCAGATTGTCCCAGCTTGAATTAAAATAAAATGGCGACCGTTTTTGGCGCCGTCAAGAACTACTTGACCGAACTGCTACCCAGCAGCGACAACAACAACAATAACAGCAGCAGCAACAGCAACCTGGTGATGACCCTAAGGAAGAACATAGGTGGCTTCTACAGGCACAAGAGGAATAGCTCTACGCTCTCGTGGTTCGGTTCTAGCTGTGTGGGCCTCAACTTGCCCAGGGAGGACAGAGATGTGGAGGAAACGTCCTCTTCCTCCTCATCGGACATGTGCAGCCTGGAGGAGGAGGGGCGAGCCATCGACCAGCAGCACAGGCCGGGGCGCCGCCACCTGCCCCTGCCCTCGGGCCCCCACGTTGTCGGTTGTGTGGATCTGATGTCGGATACGTATGACTGTGGAACTTTTTACAGGCTGTATTACCCAACAAAGAAGACTGATGTAAAGGTAAGTCTGTTTCTTATAAACCTGGGACTCTGTCTCTCTCTAAGTCAGGGGTCTCAAACACGCGGCCCACCAAGTGGATTTTGTGGCCCACCAGACAGCTAGTACTGATACACATACAATTGTATTGTTACTTTTTTAACGTAGGGGCTTAACATACTTAATGATAATGACGATAGTTCACTTTGGTATAATTCTCCTTGTCTAAATTGTAAGTTGGCATGAGTAAAGAAGTATTTTTATTTTTCTATGGTCGGGTTGTAGGGGGGGGGGGAGGCCCTTGACATATCTTTTAACTGATAAAATGTCACATGCATTCATCCGAATTTGAGATTCCTGCTCTAAGTCTTTCTCAATCACTGTGAGACTATTGCTCTAAGTCTTTCCCAATCACTGTGAGACTATTGCTCTAAGTCTTTCCCAATCACTGTGAGACTATTGCTCTAAGTCTTTCCCAATCACTGTGAGACTATTGCTCTAAGTCTTTCCCAATCACTGTGAGACTATTGCTCTAAGTCTTTCCCAATCACTGTGAGACTATTGCTCTAAGTCTTTCTCAATCACTGTGAGACTATTGTTCTAAGTCTTTCCCAATCACTGTCAGACTATTGCTCTAAGTCTTTCCCAATCACTGTGAGACTATTGCTCTAAGTCTTTCCCAATCACTGTGAGACTATTGCTCTGTCTTTCCAAATCACTGTCAGACTATTGCTCTAAGTCTTTCCCAATCACTGTCAGACTATTGCTCTAAGTCTTTCCCAATCACTGTGAGACTATTGCTCTAAGTCTTTCCCAATCACTGTCAGACTATTGCTCTAAGTCTTTAAAACTTGTAGGCCTGTGTGTGTGTGTGTGTGTTTGCAATGACAAATGTTAACTTAATTAATCCGTGTATTTATTTATGTGGAAAGATGACATTCTAAACGAGGGATAGATCATGACCTATATACATATAAGCTTTTGTCATAAAATGTCACAGTCTTCTCTACATACTTCCGCCACCTCCTCCCCTTATTTTTTGTCTTGCTTTGTATTATGGTGTATTATGATGCGTTGTGCAGGTCATTGAACTGAACCTACACACGCGGGTGGTTAGTATTGTATTGTTAGCTCCTATATTGTCTGTAAGTCACTAATCAATGGGTGGTCAGTCATTTCAATTGTGTTGAAAGAGACCTAGCTAGTTCGTGGTGGTTAGTGGAGAAAAAAATAAATTTGTGTGGCAAGGGGAGGGGGAGTGAAAAATTGACACACCTGCCCGGGGCTGCGATCACTGGTGGTGTTCACACATATATTATATTATATACATATGCTGAACAGTAAGGTAGTGTCTATTTTGAAACAAAGTAGAAGTAGAACAAAAAAAAAAAAAAGAAAGCGGAGTTTTACCAAAAGTGTGTTGTGAATGGACGAGGGCTGTCAATACTGTTAGAGCCAATCAAAACAGTCATATAGCCAATAAACATATAAACATAGTCACATATTATACTGACACAAGTTCGTTTACTTAGTGTTTTTTTAACTGTTCACTTTATATTTACTCACAGATCACGTTATGTTTTCTTATTGTTCACTTTATATTTAGGCCTACTAACTATTCACTTATGTTTAGGCCTACCATTTGTTCACTTAATGTTCAGACCTACTTACTATTCACTTTATGTTCAGCCCTACTTACTATTCACTTTATGTTCAGCCCTACTTACTATTCACTTTATGTTCAGGCCTACTTACTGTTCACTTTATGTTTACTTACTGTTCACTTTATGTTTACTTACTGTTCACTTTATGTTCAGGCCTACTTACTGTTCACTTTATGTTCAGGCCTACTTACTGTTCACTTTATGTTTACTTACTGTTCACTTTATGTTTTCTTACTGTTCACTTTATGTTCAGGCCTACTTACTGTTCACTTTATGTTCAGGCCTACTTACTGTTCACTTTATGTTTACTTACTGTTCACTTTATGTGTACTTACTGTTCACTTTATGTTCAGGCCTACTTACTGTTCACTTTATGTTCAGGCCTAGTTACTGTTCACTTTACGTTTACTTACCGTTCACATTGTGCGTACTGTGTTATTGATAGACGTTCTTCGTACACTGACCTACAACAATATTGGGTCTACGACGTAAAAATCTAAATTCTCAATAAACGTATTGGTCAACAATTTACAAATGACCAGTAAACGTTGCATTATTCCATATTGAATAAAGATAATAAAAAAACTAAGTCGAATCACATGACCTAACAATACTACTTACTACACATGAACATTTCTTCTATCAGATGACTTGGTCTTCACTAAATAGTCCCGTCAATGACTAGAGTGTGTATTGGGGTGGGAACATTAAAAATTAGAACAAGTTCAGTGTGTATTGGGGTGGGAACATTAAAATTAGAACAAGTTCAGTGTGAATTGGGAACATTAAAAATTAGAACAAGTTCAGTGTGAATTGGGAACATTAAAAATTAGAACAAGTTCAGTGTGAATTGGGAACATTAAAAATTAGAACAAGTTCAGTGTGAATTGGGAACATTAAAAATTAGAACAAGTTCAGTGTGAATTGGGAACATTAAAAATAAGACAAGTTCAGCGTGAATTGGGAACATTAAAAATTAGAACAAGTTCAGTGTGAATTGGGAACATTAAAAATTAGAACAAGTTCAGTTTGAATTGGGAACATTTAAAATTAGAACAAGTTCAGTGTGAATTGGGAACATTTAAAATTAGAACAAGTTCAGTGTGTATTGGGGTGGGAACATTAAAATTAGAACAAGTTCAGTGTGAATTGGGAACATTTAAAATTAGAACAAGTTCAGTGTGAATTGGGAACATTAAAAATTAGGTTCAGCGTGAATTGGGAACATTAAAAAATTAGAACAAGTTCAGTGTGAATTGGGAACATTAAAAATTAGAACAAGTTCAAGTGTGAATTGGGAACATTAAAAATTAGAACAAGTTCAGTGTGTATTGGGAACATTTAAAATTAGAACAAGTTCAGTGTGAATTGGGAACATTAAAAATTAGAACAAGTTCAGTGTGAATTTGGAACATTAAAAATTAGAACAAGTTCAGTGTGAATTGCTCGATAGCGAGAATTGCCAAGTTGTTCAATCTATCTTCGTGAATTGTTGACCTCAAGTAATTCTTGATTAGTTTGAGGCGCGAGAAGCTTCTTTCACAAGATGCCACAGTTACGGGTATTGTTAAAAATATTCTGAGTGCAACAAAGTAGTTTGGGAAAGCAGTGTATCTTTCATTAGTGGACAGATAGCTCAAAATTTCTACCGGGGTTTTGGCGGTATTTGATAGAATATGCCTTAAAGATTCCATTTCATCAGCTAATTCTCGCCCACATATAGGCCTATCTGTCGACAGGTCTGTTGATGACGTCAATGCTTGCTCGAGGCTCTCTGTAAACTTTCGTATGTCATCACGCTGTAGGCTCTTGAAGCTGACAAGAAACCCAAATAGATTGTGGTTTGATTTCAGCAGTTCAAATCTCGGATGCAAGGACTGAATTGCAGTGTCCACATTTATGTTGAAGCAATTTATCCTGTAGTCATTCTTCATGCATTTCCAGGTGTGAAGTTTCCCACAGATTTATCATACTTCCTTTTCCTTTGACGTTTGGCTGGAAAGTTTGCAACAACTTCCGTGTTTTCAGCCAATTCCTTTGCTGTAACAAGAATCTGAACAAACCCATCAACACTTAGTTTTCTTAGCCAAGTCATCAAGTTGTTGTACGAATCCATTGCAGTGCTCAAATCTACATTTTCACCTTGCAGTTCTTTAATCGTAAAATTGACCTGGAAGAGCATGTCGTACCATAACAAGTGACACTAAGAATTTGTACTGCTTCGATGTTTGAAATAGTGTTTCTGCTTCGCTTTTTATCGCATCACTATAGCCTCTTCAGCTAATTCATCGAGTGCGTCACAAATTTCAGGCAATATATAACGAAGTGCTCTGACACTATCTATTCTACAGTCCCACCTTGTTTCGCACAGAGGTTTTTTTTACAGATAGGAAAAGTGCTTTCTGAATAATGAACATCTCTTTGTAGATGTTGAAAAGATTGTGTACACGCGTTGTACAATTCCAAAAAAAGGTTAGCACCGGGGCATGTTTTGACTATGTCTGCTACAACAAGATTGTAATTATGACATGCACATGGAGTAAAAAATGCTCTGATGTTAATATTTAAAAGCAGTTTTTTAACGCCAGAATGGATGCCTTTCATGTTGGCACCATTAACATAACATTGTCCACGAATATTTTAAACATTTAATTCAAACTTTTTGTAGCTAATTCACTAGTACATCGCATAAGTCTTGTCCAGTAGTACTTTCCACAGGAAGAAACGTGATAAAACGTTCATGTACAACCACAGGCTCTTCCACATTAACCCCATCTGATACATACCGGATAGTTAATGACATCTGCTCTTTGAGACTGATCTCTGGAGTACAATCTAATATAACTGGAAAATACTTTGCATTCTTGATGTCTCGAAGGATAGCATTCACAACAGCATCAGCGCGGGGCCTATGAAAGGGCGGGGCCCCCTGTGGCCGCATAGGTTGCAGTGGCCTAGAACCGGCCCTGAATACAAGACAATAACAACCTATTACAATGCCCAGATAAGCATGCCCATGCCCAGATAAGTATAAGGACAAAACACTATTCTTATCACATAAATAAGTACTCTTTATTCCGGAGTGGCATCCGGGCATAGAATGGGTTGCCTGAACGAACCAGGAAAATCAGTAACATCATTTAAAACACTGATCAAAATGCAAGGTTATGCTCGAAAGACGGATAAACGGACACAATAATCTTCTTTATAGAAGGATCGTATGTAACATGTAAAATAACTAAGAGCAGTATATCTATATATAGATGTAAGGAAGGTGTGTATGGAGTTAGAGATCCTTTCAGACAACGAGAGAAATTGAGAAAAGCAAATACAAAACAAACAACTCGTGACCAAGATTGGAACCAGAGGGCGCTGTAAAGAAATGCATACATGCGCCCCATTGACAAAATAATATATTAAACAATGTAGAAAATAAATCAAACACACAGCCAGAGTTGGCTCTTTTCTTAGTTCGTATCTGACACAACTACGTGTGCGTTCCATAGAAGAAATACCGTAAGTTTCCAGGACCAACAGGTTTACAATTTAGGCCTAACACACAAGAGTTTTTTTTTAAACTGACTGTTAACAAATGTAAGCTACCAAACAACCGAGCCCCACACTAAGTGCATAGTAAACACACGAAACTAGGTTGGGGGGGGGGGGTGCTGGGATTCAATTGAGCAACCTACAGATTCTCAGCTGCAGACGTGACACGTGACATAATGTCAACTGAACCGGCACAAATGGGTGGTTTTACCAGGTCGGGGTCGAGGGTCGAGGCCAAATTTGGATTTTTAAATAAAGAATATGGCTGGAAATGGAAACAGACGGAGGCGCAAAAAGACGAAAGTAGGGTGGATGGGGTGGCTGCTGATACCCGATTTAGTTGCACTCGAAATAGATACATAGAAAATAGAATGGAAGGAAAGGTTATAAGATTGTTGAAATAGTTTGTTAGAATTAGTAGGATATTGTTTAATTTTATGATGTAAGGGTCGGTTTCTTTACAAAAAAAATATATTTCTAAGGAATAATAAGCTTTAAGTCTGACTGTAGGCTATTGCATTACTACAAGATTTATCATAGAGACAGAACGAGGGTGTTAACGCAGAAACTTTTTTTATCGTCTGCTGAATAAAGGGAAGCCATACAACACCGAATTCAACGCAAGGGGAGGCTACTGAAAATGTTTGACGGATTTTAATAAATGCAGGGCGGATCAGTATTAGAGAATTTGTTAAAAAACAACAACATATTGTAAATTAATGTAAATGTAAATGAAAATAAAAGGGGTTGAAGAAATTTATAAAGTACATGGCATTGGCTTCGGTATTTAGTTTCACTGGAATACGAAGGGATTGTGTGAACCGGATGTGGTGTGCTCATGATTTAAATTATAAAGAGAATGAGATAGAGACCACAGACACACTGACACAAAGATAGGGATATATAGATAGACAGATGGATAGATATATATAAATAGATAATTAGATAAACGGTATAGCAAACATACAGTTAGATAGTGAGGTAGACAGACATACAGACTGACAGATAGATAGCCTAAATCTAGTCTCAAATCCGAGAAACGAGTTTGTCAACCTATGGGTTAAATTACACTGTACCGGAGCCAACACCCTCTCCTCCCCCCACCGACCGTCTCTCTGCACTCTCGAGCGTCACCTGCTCTAGGCAGTAGAGTAAATGACGTCAATTTATTTTCCGCTTCACTGAGCACTATTTTCACGTTTTGGCCGTCACGTGACCTGCGTGTTTGGGAACCTAAAATTTTCCCTAACTATTAACACCGAAAGAAAAAATCTAAAAAAAAAAATAAAAATGTATATGAAATATCTTTAAATCACATGTTATATTTCCTATATTATAATATATTATAACAATATTTTGTTGACAGCGTATAGGCCCAATAATTGTTTGTTCTTTCTGTATTGCTATTATTAAAACTAATTGGAAGAACTAAAGTCTATTTAAAAAAAAATTGTCTCTTTGATTAAAAGAAACCGGAAATGCGGTTTTATGAAAAATCTTCTTGATCCAGAGAACTAAATACCCAAATTTAGCATTGCTTCGCTCGCATAATTAAAGGTGTTATTCGAAGCCAGGGCCCCGCCGACGTTCATACTAATTAGTGATTCGCTCCAGGACCCATGCCCTAATTATTTAAAAACTATTGTCAGTAAAATATTTTTTTAAAATTTAAATGCACCAACGCCCGAAATCTGGATTTGTTCGTGATATAGTCGTGACCCAAATGTCCGGTTCAAGGCTCTTCATCAGTTGACACACTTGTCGTCTGACTGCCACTAGACAAACACCTCCGGATGTCCGAGTATGTTTACCGGGCCCCACCCCTCCCCAAGCTTGATGACTGCGCGTGCTCGCGGCGAGGTCAAACCGAGTACTCAGCGCTTGCGCTATGTATAGTAACCAATGCACGCGAGATTTTTTGGGAAGCCGTGAGTGCCACTTTCAGTGCATTATAAATGTAGCGTCAAGCCCCTCCCTGCCCTTTCTTTAAATGTACTCACTCACGGCGTCCGGTTGCATATCTGGATGGTGTCCCCGAGTCTACCCAGCTTTTGGTGGATAATAGACTTTAGTTGGGGGAAAGTATAGGCGTCTGGGAACTGCGGTGGCCACACAATCAACTAGTATGCCGTGTCCACAGATACAGGCGTTCGCTGCTAAAATGTTGTAAAAAAAAAGGGGGGGGGGTATATTAGTACTGTTCACGTTTCTTCCATTAATGAATGAATGACATATAGTGACATACAGTAACGCCTCGAGTTTTTTTTTTTTTTTTTTTTTTTTTTTTTTTTTTTAATAAATTATATTCCGTTATGGTCGTTGGAGAAGGGGTGAGGGGAGTTAATGGGCACTGTGTATCCACAAGTCCCTTCTGAGGTTTCGGTAGACTTGGTGACGCCCATCTTCTCTCAAAGTCAGCGGCGGATTTTGTGTTTCTTACTGTCGGCACCATGGGTCGAACCCAGGATATCGAGCTTGTGAGACAAGCTCACTGTCGACTGTACCACCATTAGTCACTGCCAATATGTGCTTTATGTGAAAAATAACCGAAAGACAACAGTCATGGGTGCCTTGTGGTCAGGTGTCAGAGTCTTGAGTTGTGAATTCGCAAGTGACGGGTACAAATCTGAAGGATTTTTGTTCACACTTTTAAGTCTTGCATTTCTCTGGTCATTCAATCCCAGTATATGTTATGGTCAAGGAAAGGTATGGCCTCTAGTTAAACTAGCCACATAGACTGAAATCCTCTAGTTAAACTAGCCACATATACTGAAATCCTCTAGTTAAACTAGCCACATAGACTGAAATCCTCTAGTTAAACTAGCCACATAGACTGAAATCCTCTAGTTAAACTAGCCACATAGACTGAAATCCTCTAGTTAAACTAGCCACATAGACTGAAATCCTCTAGTTAAACTAGCCACATAGACTGAAATCCTCTAGTTAAACTACCCAAATAGACTGAATACCTTCATAAAGTGCAATCAACTAAATCTCTAAACCATAGATATAATGTCTAAATGTTAGAATTGAACATTTATATAAATATAAGCATATGCACTTCATAGAAAACCTGTTAGTTATGTTCTTTTCAGGTGTACAGTATTTAAGCTTAAATCAAGACCTGCCTAAATCCTCTCCATTCTGTAGCAAAACATTACATTTACTTACAACAGGGGACAATATTGACGTTTTGACACAAACAAAGATGACCTAGTATTACCTGGCATACCATACATTTTAAATGAACTTAGGAATTTCATTTTTAGGTCAGTGACACACAGTTTATTTTAGTACAGTGTTGAAGTTATTTTTAGTTAACTGATCACCGAATGTCATTTATATTTGCATATAGATCTATTATGTACTATTTTAATCTAGAAGTTGCATTGTTGTAACCGTATTTTATTATAAAGGAATTAGAATATAACACTGAGACATTTCAACTTTTAATTTCTAACATTTGCATATTATGTAGAAAACCAGATCATGTTTTCCACACATACGACGGTTAGTTTTTGAATCCTTACCGAAACCTGCTATCTATTAAATAAGTAAAAAAACGAGTTTCTCATTCCAGATTTTAAGATGAAATTTCCCCCTCCAATTCAAACGTTATTTTCTTTGCAAAAACAAAGGGGGACAGAATGGAAACGGATGTTAATAAAAAGTAAATAATCGGAAATTCCTCTGCCCGTTAGCGCTGGTAGCCTAGTTAGAATAGGTTGCACCAGGTTGGAATTAGTTTTTAATTAGCATTTATAACAATAGTAAGAAATACCACTGGACTATACAAAGCAGGGCTGCGGAGTCGGTAGATAAATGTTCCGACTCCGACTCCTCATTTTTTTTTACTTCCGACTCCCCGACTCCGACTCCCCGCCTCCGACTCCTCTGTATTAATATGCGAATGTATTTTGTACATTCCTTGAAGGAAAGAAAGGCAACATACATCTACATGTGATTACTACAGGACTACTGGCTGTGATTTACTGTATTTAATTTTAAATATTCACGGGCCCCCTAAACTTTTGAGGGCCCCGGTACGGCACACCGGCTGTACCCCCCGCTCGTGGGGCCTGATCAGAAGAGGTCACGATCGGCGACTCCAAAGGGACAAACGGTTAATCCCTTACCAGTGAGAGGCTAAGTTACACATGGGCGCTGCGTTCCCTGTAAAAGCAGAACTAGGGATGTTAAAACCAGTTATCGGTTCTACAAAACCGGTTTAAAATCGGATTTCGGTTTCCCCCTCCCCCCACCCCGGCGCAATGTCACAAGTCACATGCCGGAACAGCCAAATGTGCGTAGTTTTGTAGGTATATTTGAAAAAATACTTCAAACTTAATTAATTAGTGTTTGCAGGGCATTCAAGGGGTTGATTTGTGTGAACACAATATGATTTTGTACTCTTTACCATAACATTCTTAAGAACTAAAAAAATCTGGGCTAATTGATTAAAACCGATAATAGCTTTCAATTTTTCAAGAGTGATAATCAAATTACCGATTATCGTTGACCATAATATTAAGAAGCATATGAAGAGGCATATATTTATGATAACTTGTCAAAAATGTGTTGAAAGAGAATCGAAAGAATATGTATTTAATAGTGCCGTTAATAATAAAGCACAGACGCGGTGTTTTGAAAATCAAAACCGGTTTTCGGTTTCAAAACCGGAATCCGGTCTTCCGGTTTTCGTTTAACATCCCTAAGCTGAACACAACACTATGAAAAGTATAAATATTGCCACCAGGGCCGTATTTAGGATTGTGGGGCCCTGTTCCTAAATTTATGTGGGTCCCTGTTCCCAAATTTATGTGGGGCCCCTCGTGGTCTGCCTTCCACATAGGGCCTACCTCAGAAAAGGGTCGTTAATTCATATTACATTCTGTAAAATCATACATTTTTTGTTGCACGTAGCTTGGTTGAACTGGAGCACTTTAAATTGTATGGGAATAAATGAATTTTATTTTACATTTTCAACGAAATATGGGGATGTCACTCAAACATTTCTTTTTGGGATGTGTGGAGGCCCATTTTGTGTGGGGGCCCCTGTTCCAATGGCACATGTGGAACATGCCTAAATACGCCACTGATTGCCGCTCCTAATTGTGCGTTGTGTGCGTAGCGCATTTATAAGTCTTAAAGGCGGCATTTTTTTGTAGGCCTTTATTGAACGCAAATTACATTATGGAAAGAATCGTAAATATGTAAAAGCCTCTCTAGGCCTCTTATAAAGGTATGCTTGTACACTAGTAGCTTAAGATGCGTTTTATTTAGGACCTATGGCCTAGGCCTATAGCCTACTAAGGCAGTGTTTAGCATTCAGAGAAAATCGCGCGTGCCATGTCCTAGCATTTGAAATCATTACCAACAATGTCAATGGTAATTAGTAATTTGGGCACTTGTGTAGCGTCAGCAATACCAGCTCCGTGCAGTCTATATGACGTTCAGTCTAATGACGCATTTCAAATTAGTTCAAAAGACTTTTTTTGTGTGTCGACCCGCTATAGTATGACAATAGGGATAGGGTCTTGAGTAGGGATGGGGACTTAAAAGAAGAAACAGATACTTTACTTTCTCATCACTAATGTCTGTAGGCCTATTGATCGGTTGTTTAAAATAAATGAAACCCTGTCTTTTTCCAATCTAAATTTAGTAGGAGTCGGAGTCGGTGCATTTTTTGCCGACTCCGACTCCAGGTACCCAAAATTCCTCCGACTCCTCGACTCCGACTCCGACTCCACAGCCCTGATACAAAGTATAGGTCTTACAACAACAAAAGTGAGAAAAGAGTGAAGCGAAGATAAGGAGCCTATATTATATGCATTGTGCGTCTGCTTAGAATGGATGTTAAAAAAAAATAAGGACAATAGTAGGCACATAAGAAAGGCAAGTCTATTTTCGTGACACGAGTCATTTTGACAGGTTTTACCATTAGTAATGGTCGTCAGATCTCACAGCTCCCCTCCCCGTCCCAAATTAGGAATGGGCCAGTTCACCCACATCCAAGAGAACTTCCAATTTTATTTTTACCTTCGTTTTGGTTTTGGTCTTTCTATTTTTTTTTTGTTTTGTTTTTTTATCTGTGTCAATTCGTTTTTATTTAAATACCGCCAAGTGTCCTACACGCACACATCCGGGTATTACAAAAGAAATAGTTTCCTACTGATAGTAATGTTTGCATTGTAACTTAAGAGGCGTGTACTCCCCTCCCCCGCCTTAACTCTCATATTAATGGAACGCAGGGCGAGGCAGTTTTTTTTTTTTAAATATAATAATATATGTATAGATTGAATGTGTGTACATGCTGTAGTCATTGTTTACGTAATTTGAAATATAAAGACCCTCCCACATTTTTTTTGGTCAGGTTTGGCTAACAGCAAATTTTTTGTTAGCCTTGGAGAAAGGAAGAGGGGATGAAGGGCTACTTCTTTCTTTACATGTACGTCTGCTGCTTATATATTCCTACGCTTCGCCCACACGTCGAAATAAGGAAAAAATAATATTGGGGGAGATGGGGTGGGGGGTGGGAGCGTGGGTGTTACATTACCTATGCTTCAAAGATTAAAAACAATTTGCTGACTTGTATTAGTAGGCCTACTGGGTCGGGATAATGTGGTCAGATTCGGCCGAGCAAAAATACAACATCGGAAATTACCTGCTAAAACATACCGTTTAGTTACAATTAATTTATAAAGTCTCTATGATATGGACCAATCCAGTAATTTATAAAGTCTTCATGATATGGACCAATCCAGTAATTTATAAAGTCTCCATTATATGGACCAATCCAGTAATTTATAAAGTCTCCATGATATGGACCGATCCAGTAATTTATAAAGTCTTCATGATATGGACCGATCCAGTAATTTATAAAGTCTCCATTATATGGACCAATCCAGTAATTTATAAAGTCTCCATGATGTGGACCAATCCAGTAATTTATAAAGTCTCCATGATATGGACCAATCCAGTAATTTATAAATTCTCCATGATATGGACCAATTCAGTAGCTTAACAAAAGGGTGGCCGGATTGGGCGTCCACCCCAGACGCCGAAAAGTTGGATGGGCGCCAAGGGCCAAACTGATTTAAAAAAAAAAAAACTTCTAGATCTACTTGCGAAAGCTTAACAATAAACACAAAAATAACAATATATATTAGCGTAGATTTCGACCCTTGCCCCGAGGTGCCCCATGTGCCATATGCCCCATTTTCCAATAGCTACATCACTGGAAAAATCACCATTCTGTAAGGCTCTCAATGAATGAATGAATGATTATGAGTCTTCTTTTTGAATAGCCGCCCCCACCTCGTTTCTCCAAGGTTTATGCCGTAGTGTGGCCAGTTCAATGCTCAGTTATTCTTCTTTCTTCACCACCATATCGACTGCTGACTTGGTCACGGTGCCAAGAATATCTAGCTGTGCGTCCGAGGTCTCATTGCACCGCCGAGAGGCCCCGAACACCGGTGGGGAGGAAGCAATGTGCGATGCGTTCCCGCCTCAACCCCGTCATGGTGTCTGGTTGCCCACACCCATAGTATGGGATAGGCGCTACCGGGCGACATTGCGGGTATACGGGTGAGCCACAGCGATAATGATCCAAGTAGAATACCGCAGTGGGAGAAAAGAGTGCATATGGCTGCGGAAACCATACACTAAGTTACACGTGGGGTGGCTGGCGCCCTGGTAAGACCTTGGTGTGCCCCTATTGGTCCACCCCTGAACATCTTTACGTCCTTGAGTCGGTAGGCTCGACCAGGTTTGTTTTAAAGGCAGTTATAGTATGGTGACTTCTGCGTCACTTGACCCGATAGGTCAAACATGTCTTTTGAATAATATGAGCTTGACCATCGCCAGCGTAACTAATTTATTAGTCAGCCTTTCGGTGCTTGAAATTTATCGGGGACCTTTGGGTTGATATGTCACGACAGAGTGCCTCACCCCGCCCCACAAAAAAAAAAGAAAAAATTCCGTACGCCTATAGGTGTGTTATTTGATCACTGCCAGGTAATTTTACGACGAATAAATACACATTTTATCCTGGCCACTTTCTACCAAACATAAAATGGACCAAAATTTTATTTTGATACAATCAATCAAGACTTCAAAATTAGAATATATAGCCTATATACCGGTATACAAAAGTTTATATCATTTCACCAATATCTGTTATAACTAACTACACAAGAAATAGAGATAACACTTTTTCGTTTGGCTGGCAATTTATGTCTCTCCTGGCCACTTTCTACCTCCCCACTACATACCCCCTATCCCCAACGAACAAAAAAAAAAAATTAGAAATTTGCTTGATAAAATTCAGACGGTGTATTACAAAATTACATGACCTACTTTGTTGTGACCTACTTAAATATATATTTCACCAATATTGCTAAAACGTCTCAATGAACGGGAGAGAACACCTTTCAAGTAGCCTAGTATCTGGATATAGATAAGAACAGGCGGTTTCGGTGTGTTTGTTTTGTAGCTTAAAATAGTTTTTTCGCTCTGATAAGCGGGAAAACCCAAATGCCCGATGTGACGTCACTTGTTCACGAAATTTCGCAATGTTTTAAACATATTCATCGCTCCAGTAAACCAAGTATAGAGTATCTTTTTATTTTTTTTAGGTCTTTTTGATCCATCTATAGTATGAAAAGTATTCTAGCTCTATAGCCATTGCATACTAGAGGATTGTGTGACCCACAGAAAAGAAAACAAAAATATTCTTCAGTCCTTGGAGTAACCAGCCTTTGTAGAGCTGATTTGACACGACTAGGAATATGCACCACAAATACTGATTCCACACCTGGATCATTAACCATTTCCCGTCGTTTTAAAACCAAAAACAGGAAATGAAACTGCGAAAAAAAAATTTAATGGCTATTCCAACGCTGTTCCGCTTGACCTCAGCTCATCAAAAGTAACATTTGTCATATACATGTAGACTAGACTGCGTGGGAAGAAGAGATTGGAGATTATGATTTTGCTTTTTATTTTAAGTAAAAAATTCTGAGCAGATTCAGTCAGTTCTATGATATAAAAAATACACAAGTTTAAACGCCGGGAAATAAAACTTTGTTCGTCTGCTTTATATTTTATCTTTCAGTACCCGCGCGCTATAACTACTTATCACTGACCCATATATATCGCTGACACAGTTTGTCTGAAGGCCTCAGCACAAACGGTCAAATTGTCAGTACACTGGGTGTGTAGCCTGCCTGTCTAGACTATGTGAGCAATACTTTTATTACAGTACCTCCTATCTTACATTACTATTTATTTATCTTGTTTAATTTACTTTTTTGTTTTTAACGAGCCAACACACTATAGATCCACGTGTTTCGTAAGTAATTTTTGTTACAGTGGCGTTTTCCCCCCATTTTCTTTTCTTTTTGTTTGGTGGAACTACTCGGGACATTTTGACTTTTGTTTGATCCTACCGCAGTGAAATAATCGTAGCAACAAGTACTGCAGCTTTCAGCCAGCGTATACTCTTCACAGATTGCTTGCACCGTTGCGCCCACTATATGGGCAATTGAGAATTCTATTCTGGCCTTGACCTTAATTCATCGCTAGTTATACAATAAGTACAAATAAAAGTAATGCATTCGACGCTCTCGCTTTTACGTACTATTTAGTGTTTAGGCCTGTTGTTAATAGATAATAATACACACTGTTTGGTAGTAAAAGCGCAAAGAAATTTGAGACATATATAGACTATCATGTGCAATAAAAATTGAAACATAAGAAAAGGTTCTCGATATTGAATCTTAACCATAATTAGCAACTAGTGACTTTTTAAAACAGTTTTAAAATGATTATTTATACAGCACATCTTTCCATCCTATTGACTTCAGCATGCTCAGTGCGCTTTCTTTCCACAAGTCAGTTGCTGATGTTAGGATGAACGAGGCACAAAAACACTCTTGACACGATGTCACCAGTGCCCTCACATAGGAGGGGGGGCAGAGGGGGCATATGTACGGGGGCCACACTTCTAGGGGGCGGCAAATATAGTCTTAATATAGCACTAAACAAAGCAGTTACAGTATGCAAGGGGGCGTCGCTGAAACTTTTGCCCTGGGGCGCTACATAGTCTTGTGTGAACTCTGCATGTCACAATGTGTTTACTGCCGTAATAAATGATCAGATAAATGGAAAACATTACATTTGTTATCGCCCAATAGACGCATTTATTTCCTCTTTGTTTTTTCTTTAATGGTAATTACTCTATAGATCTAACAGTCTATACTTTAAAAAAGTCTTCTGTTTGACTGTAACAATGGTTTTGTTATACGGGACATCTGCCCACTGCAACTCAACACTCCACCCTGTCCTCTACTTTAGTTTACTAATGGATGAAGCCAAACATATTCGAGATAGGCGCTAATATTATAAATGTAAAAAATTTCACCATAGGCGTCATTTTTCCCTAGTTAAGCTAATGACTATAATAATAAGATGGACCGCTTGCTCTATTTTTAGAGTCGTGTTTTCCGTGTGTAGCCATTAATGCTGTATAAAAAGACTTACGATTTTAATCTTAATTTGAGTTCTAATCTATAGAATATTACAGACTCTCCTTTTATAAAGGCATTCTTCTACAACTATACAGGAAAGTAATGACATTATTTCGCCGTCTATTGTATTTTTTTCAAGACTATGCAAACATGTATCGGGTATCCATTTTACGTTCTTGCACTGAAATTATAACAATGTGAAGGGGAAAGCCCCAACCCAATCAAGCGTCAAGTTATATTGCTACATAACTGCTTACAGCGTCAGAGAAGCTTATGGTTTAAAATGTGCCAATCTACGTTTCGAAATATTGTTATTTGATGGGTAGTGATGGGTAGTGATGGTGTGGAGGGTAGATATACAATTACTTTTTCACACAGACGTTTAAACTGTTATTGACGGTGGAAATAATCACCAGAATCAACGGAAAACTGTTACGCGTAGAGTTTTGTCAAAATTCGTCCATTTCGCAATAGTTTTTCTATCCCGAAATCTTGATATTTATTGGGTCTATTAATCTATTATAAACATAACCCCTTCCCCTTTGCCAGACCATAAAAAAAGCCGCCAGTGCCAGTGTTTTAAATTCGAAATTTAACGAGTGACAGCCCCCATTTGGCCTGGCTATTTTCGGGCCCTCACCAGGGGCGAAGCCAGAAATTTTTTCCAGGAGGGGCTAAAGAAATATTTACCAAATACCAGGGAGGGCTAAACTTTCGCGTGACAAAGATTTAACAAATTTTTAGCAAATTTAGTGCATATTTAAAAAAAATCAGTTGAAAAAAAAAAATTTTTTTATTCCAGGGGGGGCTTAGCCCCCCTCAGCCCCCCCTGTGGCTTCGCCCCTGGCCCTCACTGCAGATTTCAAAGAGCGGGCATTTTTATTGCATAAAGACGGCACAGATATCTAATATCAAATATCTAATTCAAATATAGTTTAATTGTGTGTTTTTTAACAGGGTAATAAAAAAAAGCCTCCCCCCCCCCACACACACACAATAATCACAAAGAATAGAAAACTAAATTCAACCGAAATATCTAGTTAGGTTAGATTTTTGTTGTGGTCAACTTCATTTTTGTTTCTGCTCCATTTTCTTCATTATTCTTTAAAATAAACAACATAAAATAGATCATTTTAAGTTGATCTGAAAATATAAGATATAACGAACGAACAATCTTGTAGGGCGTAAATTACTGATTCGTTTTTGTTTCGTTTTTTTTAAATATTAATTTAACGAAACAAAAACTAGACTCTCTCCTTTACGCTAAACCAATGATTAGGTGGGCGGTGGCTTGTTTTTTTTAAATGTGGAAATTGTAACCTAAGATGGCTGTGGGGGTACGCATGTGCACTTTGTTACCTGCTTCCGCCACCAGTCTTCATCGCACTAAAGAATTGGAAGAATTGCACTAAAGAATGGGCCGTATTGCTGCTGAGAGTTAACACCCTTGCCCCTTTTACAAGTCAATCTTTTATGACTGACTTGTAATTTACAACTCTCAGCAGCAATACGGCCCATTGGAAGAATTTCTATGTGGCCGTCTGTGCACATTTGATATGACCGCGCATTGATATCCTAAACAAATAGACTTTCAAGGTTGTCTATTCTAAGAAGAACTGATCAACTCCAGATTGTGGCCGTCTGTGCACATTTGATATGTCCGCGCATTGATATCCTAAACAAATAGACCTTCAAGGTTGTCTATTCTAAGAAGAACTGATCAACTCCAGATTTTGTCGTATAAAGTTTACATTATATAGATATATATATATTTTTTTTTTTTAACAATTTTTTTTTTTTTCCGAGGCAAATAAGGCCAAAATGAGGACAATTGGCAGATGTGAATGTATGAGGTTAGACCCAAGTATCTATATTTTGATTATGCCTCTACATAAGTTGGCAGCCTCTTGGAAAGAAACTCTTTCATACATTTATAGATCAGTGGTATTTCATGACTCATGACATAAAATAGTTTTATATGAACAATATATTTTCATTGCGAACTAAAAATAGTATTAGATCTAGATCTAGATCTAGTTTTCCTAAATAGATACGAAGATCTTTCAAAATGTGCAAGGTTGGTTTATTTTAAAACTATCCTACTCTCCTACAATTGTAACCAAACCGGACTTGGTTCTTTGTTTTGTTTTGTATATTGTCATAATCTTTCTGACCCCGACGTTGACACCAGGCTTCTTTGAAACTCGAATGACGTCAACAAGTCTGTCACGTGAACAACTCGCGCAACTGAAAAGCCCCCCTCCCTTTTTTTTTCTTTCACCCCCCCCCCCTTCCAATTATTTGTTTCTTCTAAACTGGGGGAGTACTTTTTTTTCCTTTTTATAAGTTAGGAAAATATTTTCACAGGCCAGTGCGTTTGCTCTGAGCTACCGTAAAGTTTTAAAAAAGAAAATACACACGAGTGTGTGTGTGTATTATAGTGCCTAGGATCTGGCCTAAGAATGTAAAGTACCCAATTAGTGGTCACATGACTCGGGTGAGAAACTGGTGCAGGGGAAGGAGGTAAAAGAAGGAAGACCTGGTTTGGCGTCAGAGTGATGCCCATGTCACAGCGCCTCCTTTAGGGGCTTTCTGGCTCACAGCACCTCGAACATGGTGATAGGCACAGAATAGATTTAGACCAATGGTGTGCAACGGGCGGCCCGCGGGTAAAAAAAAACGGCCCGCCAAGCCTTTTAATGTGGCCCCCGAAGAGCTTCTAACGGCATTTTTACAAATTCGTTGCATTGATAATGCAAATAAATTTTCTGACTGTGTGGCCGTCCTGTTATATAGTATAAAATTCCATATGCGGCCCAAAGCAGAAAAATGTTGCACACTCCCGATTTAGATGATATGTTTATGTTGACAAGGTCATCTATCATCCGAGAAAATACCAGACTTCTCCAAAAGTACAGAGCTGGAACTATTTACTATTTAAGCAGCGCCACGAAAAATATGGTGTAGCCTACCAACGACTTCTGCCGCAACAAGTTCCGCCGCAATAAGTTCCGTGTAATTGTGTTCTCAATAAGAAAAGTAATTCGATCTATATTAAATAGCCAACATTTTGTATTTTTTACTTCATTTCTACACCCCCATCTCAGTGTGTCTTGACTAGGTCCCACCTAGATATAGCAATTCTACTTCACCCCCATCTCAGTGTGTCTTGACTAGGTCCCACCTAGATATAGCAACTCTACTTCACCCCCATCTCAGTGTGTCTTGACTAGGTCCCACCTAGATATAGCAATTCTACTTCACCCCCATCTCAGTGTGTCTTGACTAGGTCCCACCTAGATATAGCAACTCTACTTCACCCCCCATCTCAGTGTGTCTTGACTAGGTCCCACCTAGATATAGCAACTCTACTTCACCCCCCATCTCAGTGTGTCTTGACTAGGTCCCACCTAGATATAGCAACTCTACTTCACCCCCATCTCAGTGTGTCTTGACTAGGTCCCACCTAGATATAGCAACTCTACTTCACCCCCATCTCAGTGTGTCTTGACTAGGTCCCACCTAGATATAGCAACTCTACTTCACCCCCATCTCAGTGTGTCTTGACTAGGTCCCACCTAGATATAGCAACTCTACTTCACCCCCATCTCAGTGTGTCTTGACTAGGTCCCACCTAGATATAGCAACTCTACTTCACCCCCATCTCAGTGTGTCTTGACTAGGTCCCACCTAGATATAGCAACTCTACTTCACCCCCCATCTCAGTGTGTCTTGACTAGGTCCCACCTAGATATAGCAACTCTACTTCACCCCCCATCTCAGTGTGTCTTGACTAGGTCCCACCTAGATATAGCAACTCTACTTCACCCCCATCTCAGTGTGTCTTGACTAGGTCCCACCTAGATATAGCAACTCTACTTCACCCCCCATCTCAGTGTGTCTTGACTAGGTCCCACCTAGATATAGCAACTCTACTTCACCCCCCATCTCAGTGTGTCTTGACTAGGTCCCACCTAGATATAGCAACTCTACTTCACCCCCCATCTCAGTGTGTCTTGACTAGGTCCCACCTAGATATAGCAACTCTACTTCACCCCCATCTCAGTGTGTCTTGACTAGGTCCCACCTAGATATAGCAACTCTACTTCACCCCCCATCTCAGTGTGTCTTGACTAGGTCCCACCTAGATATAGCAACTCTACTTCACCCCCATCTCAGTGTGTCTTGACTAGGTCCCACCTAGATATAGCAACTCTACTTCACCCCCCCCCCATCTCAGTGTGTCTTGACTAGGTCCCACCTAGATATAGCAACTCTACTTCACCCCACATCTCAGTGTGTCTTGACTAGGTCCCACCTAGATATAGCAACTCTACTTCACCCCCCATCTCAGTGTGTCTTGACTAGGCCCCACCTAGATATAGCAACTCTACTTCACCCCCATCTCAGTGTGTCTTGACTAGGTCCCACCTAGATATAGCAACTCTACTTCACCCCCCATCTCAGTGTGTCTTGACTAGGTCCCACCTAGATATAGCAACTCTACTTCACCCCCATCTCAGTGTGTCTTGACTAGGTCCCACCTAGATGTAGCAACTCTACTTCACCCCCATCTCAGTGTGTCTTGACTAGGTCCCACCTAGATATAGCAACTCTACTTCACCCCCATCTCAGTGTGTCTTGACTAGGTCCCACCTAGATATAGCAACTCTACTTCACCCCCCATCTCAGTGTGTCTTGACTAGGTCCCACCTAGATATAGCAACTCTACTTCACCCCCATCTCAGTGTGTCTTGACTAGGTCCCACCTAGATATAGCAACTCTACTTCACCCCCCATCTCAGTGTGTCTTGACTAGGTCCCACCTAGATATAGCAACTCTACTTCACCCCCCATCTCAGCGTGTCTTGACTAGGTCCCACCTAGATGTAGCAACTCTACTTCACCCCCATCTCAGTGTGTCTTGACTAGGTCCCACCTAGATGTAGCAACTCTACTTCACCCCCATCTCAGTGTGTCTTGACTAGGTCCCACCTAGATATAGCAACTCTACTTCACCCCCCATCTCTGTGTGTCTTGACTAGGTCCCACCTAGATATAGCAACTCTACTTCACCCCCCATCTCAGTGTGTCTTGACTAGGTCCCACCTAGATATAGCAACTCTACTTCACCCCCCATCTCAGTGTGTCTTGACTAGGTCCCACCTAGATATAGCAACTCTACTTCACCCCCCATCTCAGTGTGTCTTGACTAGGTCCCACCTAGATGTAGCAACTCTACTTCACCCCCATCTCAGTGTGTCTTGACTAGGTCCCACCTAGATATAGCAACTCTACTTCACCCCCCATCTCAGTGTGTCTTGACTAGGTCCCACCTAGATGTAGCAACTCTACTTCACCCCCCATCTCAGTGTGTCTTGACTAGGTCCCACCTAGATATAGCAACTCTACTTCACCCCCCCCCATCTCAGTGTGTCTTGACTAGGTCCCACCTAGATATAGCAACTCTACTTCACCCCCATCTCAGTGTGTCTTGACTAGGTCCCACCTAGATGTAGCAACTCTACTTCACCCCCATCTCAGTGTGTCTTGACTAGGTCCCACCTAGATGTAGCAACTCAACTTCACCCCCATCTCAGTGTGTCTTGACTAGGTCCCACCTAGATGTAGCAACTCTACTTCACCCCCATCTCAGTGTGTCTTGACTAGGTCCCACCTAGATATAGCAACTCTACTTCACCCCCATCTCAGTGTGTCTTGACTAGGTCCCACCTAGATATAGCAACTCTACTTCACCCCCCATCTCAGTGTGTCTTGACTAGGTCCCACCTAGATATAGCAACTCTACTTCACCCCCATCTCAGTGTGTCTTGACTAGGTCCCACCTAGATATAGCAACTCTACTTCACCCCCCATCTCAGTGTGTCTTGACTGGGTCCCACCTAGATGTAGCAACTCTACTTCACCCCCATCTCAGTGTGTCTTGACTAGGTCCCACCTAGATGTAGCAACTCTACTTCACCCCCATCTCAGTGTGTCTTGACTAGGTCCCACCTAGATGTAGCAACTCTACTTCACCCCCATCTCAGTGTGTCTTGACTAGGTCCCACCTAGATATAGCAACTCTACTTCACCCCCATCTCAGTGTGTCTTGACTAGGTCCCACCTAGATATAGCAACTCTACTTCACCCCCCATCTCAGTGTGTCTTGACTAGGTCCCACCTAGATATAGCAACTCTACTTCACCCCCATCTCAGTGTGTCTTGACTAGGTCCCACCTAGATATAGCAACTCTACTTCACCCCAAGTAGACAGTCGGCGATATAAGAGGTGATATAAGAGCCATATTTTAGCTAAATCCTTCGAGCTGCCTTATTCCGCTCTTTAAATAGAGCAGGCGATCCATCTTATTGTAGTCATTGATTCGAGTCATCAAATACCAGAAATATTAAAGTTATTATCTTATTAAAGTATTTGCTCGAATGACTTCTTTTCGGAATTCCCAATTCCCTTTGTATTGTACACTTCCGTTTTATTTCATCGTTATGATTTTCTAAATGGAAAATTAAAATCGAAAGTTGTGTACAGCGGAAACCTTTTGGCAGCTGTAGGAGTCGTTTAAGACAACATTATTTGCTGAGCACGGAAAAAAAAGAACATGTTAGCTCTAAATATAGAGCAAGCGGTCCATCTTATTATAGTCTTTGGTACCAAGGAAATTAAAATATTCGCATACACACTATTCTATGTTATTTTTCTTTTCTTTGCTCAGTTCGCTATCTTCTGACAAAATCTTTTCAACATGCCTATCACAAACATTAAATATATCATTTTTTTTGTAGTGCAAACTAATAGAGAAATAAAAAAAACTAAAATAAGACAGCGCACTATTGTGTGTTGTATTTAGGCTTACATTTCATACACACAAACACACACAGAGTGCAGACAGAGTCAGCGTACGTGTACCTAAAGTTGTAGAGCTATTCATGAGGCAAGAGCACTGAGCTATATATATATATTAATATAGCTCAGTTGGCAAGAGTAAGATAAACAATTTAAATAAAGTAATTTAAACATCAATCAATAACAGACAACAATAGCCTAAGTGTACGCCCCCACCCAGCAGCTCCATCAACCAGCTCCACAATAGAGATAAGTTTAATTCAATACTGTACAAACAAAATAATAATGTGTGCAATTTGAAGAATTTTCTTTATCAGAGAAATACACTTTAAAAAACAAAACTAAAACTTCTTGACACCTTCCTCGCCCCCTTACGTCCCTGTACATAGTCAACTGTCAGGCCTTGATCGATAGCTCTCAACTTACGGCTCCATTAAAATTGATAACGACAGTTTAAGAAAACGAATTAAAAAGTTAGAGTAAGTAAACAAAGCAACATTTAAAGAAAAAGCTTCCACTTTTAAGCCTCTTCAATGTTTCACTTCAGAATTTGTTTTCGCTTAGCAACGCACTGACCTAAATAATTAATGTTTTAAAGTATAACTTTGGTGCAATTTCTTGGACACACCAGTTGTGACGTCACCAAGGCGACTAAAACAGGTGAGAAAGGCCCATAATCACAAGTCTTTCTTGGAGCATGCTTTAGTTTCAGTTTTTGTTTCTTAGACTGTGCGTGGGAGTTTATACCTGTAATTCTAAACCCATTCTAAAGTAGTACCCTCCCCCCCCCCCCCCATGGCTCATAACATCTAGCACAAGGGAGTCTAAAATTCTATCGAATATGAGGGGCTACAACTGAAATTGAGGGCAAACTGGATATAGACTACATTTCATTAAAGCAGTGAAAAACTCAACAATTTATTCAACAATAATATGAACAAAATAAGAAGAGCTCCCAAGAACTTGGAGACGGAAATCTAATGCTTTTTGGCGCCACATCACGGAAGCCAGAGGTCGTCATTACATGTTACATGTAATAAGCAGAAATAGTAACATCTATGTGTGCACACACACAATAAACTAAACCGCAATCACGACTAGTCTTACATATGCCAGGACGGTGCTCGGTAAATTTGGCAAGGATAAATTCGGCCACGGTATTTTCGGCAAGGTAATTTCGGCAATGTAATTTCGGCAAAGGTAAATTCGGCAAAACTCGCAAAGCGGTACAATTGGCGACGGTAAAATTTGCAAACGTATAATATCAACTGTTTTTTTTATTGAAATCGGTGATATGATTACTTTCTTATCTACTAAATGAAGTTCATGGCTTGAAACGAGGTTGTCTACGTGGAAGATTAAGTTAATATGGAGTCCCTTAAGTAAAGTATTAAGAACACTTGCAAAGAACCGAATTTACCCTTGCCAAATTTACAGTGATTCGCCAGGCCATGTCTAGTGTGTGTGTATGTGTGTGTAGAACGGGCTAGTCAATTATCTATTAGCTGGTCGGCGATCAAATGATCAACCACGCTGAAACGTTTGGATAATAAAAGCATTACCGACTTGTCTTCACGGTCCACTTGGCCGAGATTGGAGACGTGTTGACACCGAGTCGCCAGGACAACAGGGTTAGATCAACAGTTCAATCTTTCCGCGAAGGTCTTAGGAGTTCCGTTTTGTGTGTGTGTGTGTGTAACGCTAGTGTCTAAGGGTACTTTAGAGACACTTTGTAATCTGCATTTCTTAGAATACCACCTCCAATACCTTTTCAAAGTAAATTGTAGACTAGAATCTAAATCTATAGCTTTCTTGTATTTAAATTTCAATGTCGAAAGAATGATTTTAAAAAGTCTCGCTTCAACGTCAGATTTAAAAAAAAAAAGAAAGATATTCCTGGGGTCTAAACCGTGACTTTTTTTTTTGGGGGGGGGGGGGGCAATGACAATAAAACACCGGATGTGACGTTACTTTTTTTTACCTTTTATTTTATCACTGCACTTTGTTAATATGATATTAGATTAATAATGTCATCTATATTGTCAGTGTTATTTATAGTGCCATCCAAATTGATAGCTCTATTGTCATCTAGGCCTATATTGACGTCTAGCCTAAATTGTCGTCTATGTTGAAATCTGTTTTCATCTATGTTATCATCTATTTTGTCATCCACCGTATTTTGTCGTCTATTTTGTCATCTCTATGGCCATTTATATTGTAAATTTGAACTTTTGAAACTAAACACTTAATAACAAAGAGCAAACATCGACCAACAAATGTAAATATTTATAGTCATTGATTAGTTTGATAAAAAAACGAAAAGTAGTTACCGGTATTCCTTTGAACTTGATGGCATTCACAAGCCTTTGTAGTAAACAAAAAAAGAATTAATTAACTGCTAATTACATTACGTGTTAAAAGTTGACTAATTGAGTGGTGAATTAAAGTTTCTGGCTGCAGATAATCGTCCACTTCAGTCTACCACCACTTCCTCCCTTACTCTCACCCCCTTTCTCTTTCTCTCTCTCCCTCCCTCTCTCTCTCCCTCTCTCTCTCTCTCTATCTATCTATCTATCTAACTATCTAACTATCTAACTATCTAACTATCTAACTATCTAACTATCTATCTATCTAACTATCTATCTAACTATGTATCTATCTATCTATCTATCTTTCTATCTATCTATCTATCTATCTATCTATCTTTCTATCTATCTATCTATCTATCTTTCTATCTATCTATGTATCTATCTATGTATCTATCTATCTCCCTTTATTGAAATTCAACTAAAATCTCACGGATTCGAAAGAAGCTTTATGCCTTTAAAAAATGGCACATATATCTAGAACAAGGGTTCGGGAACCTATGGCTCGCGAGTCAGATGTGGCTCTTTTGATGGCTGCATCTGGCTCGCAGACAAATGTTCGACTATTAGAAAAATGTTTTTTTTAGACTTTTTGATCTACATATTAAATACATATCAATATTTCATTCTACAAATGAGCTAAAGTCTACTGCAGCTCAGCATCAGAAGAATTCAGAGACATAATTATTGTACTTTTAGTGTTGAAATTACAAAAAATGCACACATTTACTTGAATTTTTAGTTTTAAACATAATTCTCACAGAATTACTTTTCAAAATATGTGGTATACATGGCTCTCTAAGACAGAAAGGTTCCCGACCCCTGATCTAGACCTAGCTGCATGCAGTAGCAGACGTGTTGAGCAAATCAGGCGGGATCACTCTTTTAGAAGAAACACAATTGATTAGGTTTTGTTTTTTAAAAAAAAAAGAAAGGCGGGGGGTGGGGTATGGAGGACGGAGAGGGTAACCTATATATTCTGACATTATTTCAATGACATGCTGTGTTTGAATGTAATGCAAATCACTATAGACTAGAGATAGGATTTTTTAAAAACATTTTTGATCTAATAACGCAGGGGGCAAAGGGTGGTGGAAAAGGCGGCAGGAGAAGATAATTTAGACATTGAAGAACTTTTGTTTAAAAAAGGTTCCAATGTCAGGATTTGTTTGTCTCCTCCCCCCCCTCTCTCTCTCTCTCTCTGTCTACCCGTCCCTCTTTGTCTCCCCCCCACTCTCTCTCTCTCTCTCTGTCTACCCGTCCCTCTTTGTCTCCCCCCACTCTCTCTCTCTCTCTCTCTCTCTCTCTCTGTGTCTACCCGTCCCTCTTTGTCTCCCCCCCCCCCCACTCTTTCTCGGTCTCTCAATCTCTATTATCTCTTTCTCATTGCCAGTTGACCTTGACAACTCCCCAGTAACCGATAAAAATATTGACCCAGTTGATCGTTTCCGTTTTAATTGGATCGATTAGCTCTGGCACAAGAAGCAGGCATGTGAGGGGGAGGGGGGTGTAGGGGTTGTGTCTACATGACGTTCGCTTAACTTAAGATTACGTTCTGTCGAGGGTCTCATTTCGCATTCTTAGAAGGGAAAGGGGGGGGGGGTGCTTTTGTTTACATTGTATCTTGGAGCTTCTTACGCTATACATGAACTAAAACTATGAACGTTTAATAAGACCTGTATACGCGTATCATAATCATAGTTTTAGAATATATTGTGTCATTCACGGATGCAAGGAAAATCTGGTCTATGTTTAGCCTAGGCTAACAGGCCTATGTAGCTAACAATAAAAACACGTAATAATAAATAAAACGATAGGGCCAAATGCCCCCCCCCCCCAAAAAAAAAAAACAACCTTTTGCTCACTTTGCTCTTAGATCCGATGGAGAGAGCGGGGGGGGGGGGGGTGGTTGGGTTTAAATTGAAAGTAAATAATATGAACAATGGAAAATGTAAACAAAATAATTTTAAAAATATAATTAGAGTGATTCTATTTTTCTCGCAAAGTGACTATAATTCACGGCATTCATAAATCTATTGTGTGTGTGTGGGGGGAGGGGGGAATACCACTGGTTCTTCACATTCTTTGAGTTCAGCAGGGTTTTGTGTAATGCCCTGGTTAAACCCAGGAAACATCACCCCCCTCCCCCCCCCCCCAGTTAAATTCTCATCAGCACCCCACTGTGTGTGGAGGGGTGGGAGTGCGAAACCAGCTTGTCAGGAACCTGTACGCACTATGAGATTTAACACACGCGCTTCTCTACATGTCGTTAAAAGTGACTCTATTATTTCTCTCTTTCTTTTTAAAATTTTAAAACGTCATATGGAAGTCTATTTAGTTTATTGGATGGGGGAATTGGGAGGGGGCAATGTATAATATGGGTGAAGGCAAATAGTGCATGAGAAGAAATAGTGCACGGCAAGGGGTGGGGGTAGGAGGCTAATTATAAACAACGTAAAAATGGGCCTCTTCGAATACTTTGAAAAACCTGTTTACAGTTAGTCCCCACACACCAACAATACTTTTCACAGAGACGGAAAATACCTGTCGAACAAGCAGACCAGATGTCACAGTGAAACATTCATCACTCAACTTTCTCACTGACTCATCCGCTGAAGAAGTAGTCCTCAACAAATTATGTTCAGTCCATAGGGCTCAAGGACGCGACAGAAACCTTAGGTCATTCAACATATGTTTTTGATGAAAATATTCCGGGTTCATTTATTTCAGATGTAGGCCTAAGTGTGAATAACTAAGGGGCGAAAAGCTCAACACTACCACAGGACTGTTCCCATAATATTCTAATGATTGTGAACTCACGATAGGCCTACCTCAAGCCGGTGACCACTGCTCATTATTAGGCCTACATGTATTGGGGAGAGCTATCTTCGCTCGGTAATAAGGAGCAGGTGTGTGTGTTATAGCCTACATAATATGCATTTAAAACGGAGCATAAATGTAAAAAAAACACAGCATTATAACAGACTCCCCTCCACATAAAATGCATCTACACAAATATATATATATAGCCTATAGATCTAGCCTAGATTTATCTAAGTAAAAGATTTTTTTTTTATACTAATAAGAACTGTAGCCTATCAATTAGGCCTCTTAATCCCAACACCACTTTCCTCATTTTCTATATTTTGATTCAAAATCTCCTTCCAAACATTTCTTTTCAGGCGTGATTGAAATAAACAACTTGTTCGAATATACTTGGTAGTAGTGCTTGGAGTAATAATAAATGATAAATTATCACGTGATTGAAATAAACAACTTGTTCGAATATACTTGGTAGTAGTGCTAGGAGTAATAATAAATGATAAATTATCACGTGATTGAAATAAACAACTTGTTCGAATATACTTGGTAGTAGTGCTAGGAGTAATAATAAATGATAAATTATCACGGAATTGAAATAAACAACTTGTTCGAATATACTTGGTAGTAGTGCTAGGAGTAATAATAAATGATAAATTATCACGTGATTGAAATAAACAACTTGTTCGAAAATACTTGGTAGTAGTGCTAGGAGTAATAATAAATGATAAATTATCACGGATTCCAACTGTTACTGAAGTATCTAAAAAATCAATCAAAACAGTAGGCCTAATTTAAGCTACGCTTCATAAAAAGAAACTTTTACAAATGTAATAAGAACATAAAACTAAAATGCTATAATCTATCTTACATTAGTTAAACCTATAGCAGCAATAGAAAGTGTAGGCTTATTAGTTTTTTTTTTAACTAAGCTATGTGTGACAGATTGTAGGCCAATATTTCTTATGATATTCAAAACAGTGTCGGACTAGGAAATGGGTTTGGGGGGGGGGGGGGGGGGGGGGTCAGAGACCGGTTGGACCCCTAACGAAGAATAGTTGACATGATTATGTTTTACCGAAGAGCCCCCCCCCCCCCCCCCAACAAACCACCATCATCTAAAAGTCAATCACAGTGGAGCCAATGCAAGCTTTAATTGACCGTGTTCAGAATGGAATCGGGACGCGGAATGCCATTAAATTTAAATGTGTTTTTTCAGCGCATATCACTGACCTATGCCCATAGAGTCCTAGTCTTGATGCACTTACCTACATATTATAATATCTAGTCTAAATATTTTTTCCCGTAGCCTAGATTTTTTGTCTTTAAAGTTTTTTCCAACTACTCGCGACTTACAATTATTTGTTTACTTGCCTTTTTTTCCCGTCACCCAGCTTACGTTCTATAAATAACATGAGCTTTTCCTATAAGAGCGTAAAGAGCAATAGGCCTACTATGTCTATGCCGGGGGGGGGGGGGGGGTTAAAGGTGGGGAGGTGTCTCTGGCCGAATCGAATGAGATCCGCTAGCGGAAGTATATGTAGGTCAGTGTGCCATTGAGTCTAGGTATTTCTGAGTTATCCGACCTGGCTGCCAAACATCGCTAACAAAAAAAAAATGCGGGGAGATGGTCAAATAGCGATTAGAGACAGATGGAAAGACTATTTGCACGTGAACAGCGTCAGAATTCATATTTTACGTTATCCGAGTCAGTTTAAATTTCCACGATAAGCCATACTCCTCCTTTTTTAGCTAGAGAAATGGAAGAAATAGAAAATGGAAGAGCTAGAGAAATGGAAGAAATAGAGAAATGGAAGAGTTAAAGAAATGGAAGAAATAGAGACATGGAAGAGTTATAGAAATGGAAGAAATAGAGACATGGAAGAGTTATAGAAATGGAAGTAATAGAGACATGGAAGAGTTATAGAAATGGAAGAAATAGAGACATGGAAGAGTTATAGAAATGGAAGAAATAGAGACATGGAAGAGTTATAGAAATGGAAGTAATAGAGACATGGAAGAGTTATAGAAATGGAAGAAATAGAGACATGGAAGAGTTATAGAAATGGAAGAAATAGAAAATGGAAGAGTTATAGAAATGGAAGAAATAGAGACATGGAAGAGTTATAGAAATGGAAGAAATAGAGACATGGAAGAGTTATAGAAATGGAAGAAATAGAGACATGGAAGAGTTATAGAAATGGAAGAAATAGAGACATGGAATAGAAATGGAAGAGATAGAAAATGGAAGAGCTAGAGAAATGGAAGAAATAGAGACATGAAAGAGTTATAGAAATGGAAGAAATAGAGACATGGAAGAGTTATAGAAATGGAAGAAATAGAGAAATGGAAGAGTTATAGAAATGGAAGAAATAGAGACATGAAAGAGTTATAGAAATGGAAGAAATAGAGAAATGGAAGAAATAGAGAAATGGAAGAGTTATAGAAATGGAAGAGATAGAAAATGGAAGAGCTAGAGAAATGGAAGAAATAGAGACATGGAAGAGTTATAGAAATGGAAGAAATAGAGACATGGAAGAGTTATAGAAATGGAAGAAATAGAGAAATGGAAGAAATAGAGAAATGGAAGAGTTATAGAAATGGAAGAAATAGAGAAATGGAAGAGTTAAAGAAATGGAAGAAATAGAGACATGAAAGAGTTATAGAAATGGAAGAAATAGAGAAATGGAAGAAATAGAGAAATGGAAGGGAAGAGTTATAGAAATGGAAGAGATAGAAAATGGAAGAGCTAGAGAAATGGAAGAAATAGAGACATGGAAGAGTTATAGAAATGGAAGAAATAGAGACATGGAAGAGTTATAGAAATGGAAGAAATAGAGAAATGGAAGAGTTAAAGAAATGGAAGAAATAGAGAAATGGAAGAGTTATAGAAATGGAAGAGATAGAAAATGGAAGAGCTAGAGAAATGGAAGAAATAGAGACATGGAAGAGTTATAGAAATGGAAGAAATAGAGACATGGAAGAGTTATAGAAATGGAAGAGTTAGAGAAATGGAAGAAATAGAGAAATGGAAGAGTTATAGAAATGGAAGAAATAGAGACATGGAAGAGTTATAGAAATGGAAGAAATAGAGACATGGAAGAGTTATAGAAATGGAAGAGATAGAAAATGGAAGAGTTAGAAAAATGGAAGAGATAGAGACATGGAAGAGTTATAGAAATGGAAGAAATAGAGACATGGAAGAGTTATAGAAATGGAAGAAATAGAGACATGGAAGAGTTATAGAAATGGAAGAAATATAGACATAAAAGAGTTATAGAAATGGAAGAGATAGAAAATGGAAGAGTTAGAGAAATCGAAGAAATAGAGACATGGAAGATTATAGAAATGGAAGAAATAGAGACATGGAAGAGTTATAGAAATGGAAGAGATAGAAAATGGAAGAGCTAGAGAAATGGAAGAAATAGAGACATGGAAGAGTTATAGAAATGGAAGAAATAGAGACATGGAAGAGTTATAGAAATGGAAGAAATAGAGACATGGAAGAGTTATAGAAATGGAAGAGATAGAAAATGGAAGAGCTAGAGAAATGGAAGAAATAGAGACATGGAAGAGTTATAGAAATGGAAGAAATAGAGACATGGAAGAGTGTTATAGAAATGGAAGAAATAGAGACATGGAAGAGTTATAGAAATGGAAGAAATAGAGACATGGAAGAGTTATAGAAATGGAAGAAATAGAGACATGGAAGAGTTATAGAAATGGAAGAAATAGAGACATGGAAGAGTTATAGAAATGGAAGAGATAGAAAATGGAAAAGTTAGAGAAATGGAAGAAATAGAGAAATGGAAGAGTTATAGAAATGGAAGAAATAGAGACATTGAAGAGTTATAGAAATGGAAGAGATAGAAAATGGAAGAGTTAGAGAAATGGAAGAAATAGAGACATGGAAGAGTTATAGAAATGGAAGAGATAGAAAATGGAAGAAATAGAAACAAGGTAGAGATAGAGAAATGGACGGATTAGAGACATGGAAGAGAAAGAAAATGGAAGAGATTGGCAAATAATTTGGAAATGGAGAAAGTGGAACTTAAGTAGATTCACATTCACAAGAACTATTAAGCAAAACCTATACTTGGTAATATTTAATTTTCTAACATCAACACTTATTTTTAACTAATTCTTTTCATTGGCTTTCCTAGAAGGGAGGAGGGTGTGGGGGGGGGGGGGCAATGGGCTCAATCGACCCGCTCCTCGTGAACTTTTCATTACCGATTTTTGTTTTTGCAATATTAACATTTACCCCCCCCCCTCTCATATAATGCACCTTATAAATAATTTTTTTATGGAATAATAGACTGGCCTTACATAGCTAGAAAAAAACACAACCCTGGATTTCAACATCTAGATAACAGCACAGAATTGTGTTTCAACTCTTACATGGCCGAAGATAAATATTCCTTTTAACACAATTATCATTTAGCTCGCTACTCCTTCTCTGTGATTTTTAAGTTTATTCTGTGGATTTGTATATGTTTTGATTAATTTAAATATAGAATCTACAGGATTAGCTCTGTAGGCCTATTGTTGTTGCTAATGAACATACATCCACTTTATATTTATATATATTATAGCCTATTATGCGACGCAAAAGATGCCAATCTGTATCGGCTAAGCCTTTCCCTTTGTACACATCTGATGCGTGGAGAGAGGGGAACTGATGCATGGGCAACATCAGCCTCTCCTTAACACACTGCCCAGGCTTGCGCTCTGGAGAGGACTCAGAGCCTGTCTCTCAAGGATAGGTCTCCACAGACACAGTCAATTTTGCAGGGCTGGCCAAATCACAGGAGCGCAAATCTAATCGTCTTTCGAGACTATGGAGCCAATGATGATGATGATATATATAAATATATATGGCATCCTTCCATCCTCAAGGGACGATGGCGCAGTCTCCTTTTTCTCTGCCTCTCGCCTTTCTCCTGGCTCGTTTCTCTTCACTTCTTTCTGTGAGGGTGGCTTCTGCAGCTTGAGTGCACTCGCGCACCTTGGACCGCCAGGAGGTGCGTTCCTCAGCAAGGCTCTCCCATGTTTTGGGCTCAATGCGTCTTTGCAAACGTCTTTGAAACGCAGGCAAGGGCGACCTCTCTTTCTTGTTCCAGCTGCCAGCTCTCCATACAGCAGGGCTCTTGGGATGCGTTCCGCACCCATCCTGTGGACATGGCCTATCCATCGCAGGCGCCTCTCACTCAGGATTGAGTTTATACTCAGCATGTGGCTTCTCCTGAGCACCTCCACATTTGTGACTTTTTCCTGCCATTGGATGTGGAGTATCCTGCGCAGGCATCGCAGGTGAAAGCTATTGAGCTGCTTTATTTGCTTAGCGTATGTAGCCCAGGTCTCGCTTCCATAGAGGAGCGTGCTTAGCACACAGGCCTGGTAGACAGAGATTTTTGTCCTATCAGTGAGTTGGGCATTATCCCATAGGCCTATTCTTTGGTTTAGCCTTGCCATTAAAGATATATATATATATAATATATAGGCCTATATATATATATATATATATATGTATATATTATATTATATTTACATTATATAAATACACACATTAAATTGAAGAAAATGTATAGGTCTACACACTGTGTCCATAGGTCTACACACTGTGTCCATAAAACAAAGGGCAATTATTTCATAGATAATGTAACAGAGGACTTGGGTGTTGAGCACAATATATAACTTACCAACTTACCCACACTTGAAGCGATACAATAAACTTGTATGTTTGATGATAGGATTCTAAGTTGGCTGGACATGTTAACGTTATTTACATTGTTTACATGGAGTTTTCTATTGTATGTCGATGTCTTTAATATATTTCAATGTGAGCTAACACGATAATACCAAAAAACTATAAATATAATATATATATTATATAAATATATAAAAAAAACATGGCGTGTGACTATTTTTAAAAAAGTGGTTTTTCCTACATGGTGGTATAATTTGTAAGTAGGCATAGGGGAAGGAGTCACAAAATTTAAGGGGCGTAAGAGGTAGGGGGTATCTCGGGTATGAAATTATGAATTATAATTTCTTTGTGTTCGTAATATATGGATGGCTCCTAAATACGTGAAAAGCTTATACTAACGATGATGTTATTTTTATTAACAGAAGAGGTACAAGCAATGGCCGCTCTGGTTGCCAAGGAAACAGTATGCACATGGATACATCTATTTTTTAAAGAAAAACAAGCTGCTAGGAAAACTGGCAAATTTAGTTGGAGGTATAGTAAGAATAAAAGAATGTTTCTCTTGAACATGAATCACAATTAATTACAGAAAGTTTAATTAATTTATAACCATAGGTTTGATTTAGGGATGTTATTATTGATTATTGTTTTCTTTTCAAAACCGGTTTTCGGTTATATAAATCTGATTTTAAACGTGTTTTTGTGCTCCCCTTCCCCCTTATGATGTTGCATGAATCGAAATATTTTTTTTTTCAATATAAAAGATTCAAAAGATGATTAGGCTGTGCATTTGAATAGGATGACGATGTTAATTTGGGATGCTTTGTAGGCCTACGTGTAGGCCCTACCCAATAATATTGGCAATAATATCCAGTGGTAGGTACAGCCACAGTTGGGAACATAGTTTACACCAAGCCATCATTATGGATGTTTTTAAAATTTTCTCACACAAAGGATTTATTTATTCTACTGTTTTTCTTTAAACTTTGTAAAATAATTTATCATGGTGGTGAATTTGAGCAAAGTGACAGTTTCAAAAGGAATAGTTACCAACAACACACATTGCAGAACTAGACTTGTATAATACTGTATTGATCTATCAGAAAATGTTTCATATAGCACAAATCAAAAGAATATGTATTTTATAGTACCGTTAATAATAAAGCACAGACAATGTGTCAAGCAGAATTGTTCGGGGTCACAGGGAAAACCTAGTTTTGTGTCTCCATTGCGTAAATCAAAGGGGAGCGCACATAAAAAGGGTGAGCTCAATAGTAATTTTAATTGTAACTGTAAATTTACATTTGGTTTGATGTTGTTTTTACCATATCACAATCCATAGTTAGGATTTTGAACACAATATCTAAGACTAATTTGTGTTAGCAAGGCATTTCAAGAATAAATTGTCTTGTGTGCAAATCCCGCATGATTTGTTTTAAATATTTCCTTCAGAACCCCCCAAAAATTGTCTGCTACTTAAAGTAAATGATTACCTTCCAACCAACAAAAAGAAAATCAGTTTTCTTTTGTTTAACATCTCTAGATTTGATAGATAATATATTTATAATAAATGTTTTTCTCTGCATCTGACCTACAGGTGAAATGTATGTACCTGTCCTGTGGCAAGCAGCTTTGCTAAAAAGCCAAGAAAAGTTCCCAGTGTTGATTGTTTCCCATGGCATTGGTGGCAACAGAACCACTCTGTCAACTTACTGCTGTGAACTGGCTTCTTATGGATATGTTGTTGCAGCCATTGAGCATAGGTATGAGTTTCCATATCATTAAATAGGGTCTATACTACATATTGGAAGTGAAACAGTCTTAAAATTTCTTGCATTAATATTCAAACAAGCATTTACTAATGCAAAATATTTGTATTTATAAATATAAGTGAATATTAAGTATCATGTTTTTTTTAGTGGCATATGGCATTAGGCAAATGTTTTTATATTAAAATAAATTTCATTATATAGTATTAGTTGCATGTTACTTCATTTGAATGTTTTAAATATTAACTTTTTGCTTTTGTTTTTGTATGGCCGATTTCTAGGAATTGTCAATTGTCCCACTTCCTGCCATCCCGTTGAATTCAAAGTTGTCACATAAACTTGTTCTCTTTACCCTTCACCCAAACTTAAAAAATAAAATGTTTGTGTTTTTTTTTTCAAACAGAAATAGTGAAGAAAATAGTTTTGGGATAGATTCAAAAATTAGACCCCCAAAAAATAACAACAAAAAATGCAAACAAAAATACATTTAAAACATTTATAAGAAATCATTTTGTTAAGGAATAGGCTATTATCATGACAACTGCAGTCTATTTTATACTTTATCAGATTATACATAGCACACATTTCAACCACTGTTTGAAACAACACTAAATTTAGTTCACCCTATACATGGATCTGAATTTATAAGCACTATTTGATTGAAATGCTTAGTATCATTAAAGTACCTGTGAAGAACTTTTATTTTTGTTATGAAATGAATGAACCGAATTATTGTTAATTTTTATTCCAGAGATGGATCAGCGTCCATGACACTGTGTCTTCAGGACAACAGTATATCCAGCACCAGTGAACATTTCCACAGGCTTTCACACAGCGACCCTGACCTGGCCACGGACGAGAAAGAAAACACGGATGATGCCGAGGGGGAAAGGAGGGTTCAGTTCTACGTGCAGGAGGGGGTGGAGAACCGAGAAAGTAAGGATGGACGAGGGGCCAGAGTCCGGCAGCGGAGGCAGAATCCCAGAAGGAGCATTATTTCCAGCCGTTCATTTACAGAAGAGTGGCGGAAATTTAAACACGTAGAAGTGTGGGATGATTTCAACCTACGTAATGGACAAGTTAGTTTGCTTAGTTAATGCTTCATTTGAACATATGTCCATCCATAAGATGATTCATATTATTTTCATTCATAGTTACTTTCATTCATAGTTTCTTTCATTCATAGTTTCTTTCATTCATAGTTTCTTTCATTCATGGTTTCTTTCATTCATAGTTTCTTTCATTCATAGTTTCTTTCATTTATAGTTTCTTTCATTAATTTTTCTTTCATTCATTGTTTCACTTCAGACCAACACACTTAAACACTCATTTATAGTTATAGTGTTGTATTCTTGGCAATGTTTTAAAGAAGTGATTATAAACATTTGAAGTTTAAAAAATACATAATTTGCATACAGATGTACCACAGAACTGAAGAGATTGGTGCAGTATTGGATGAACTTACCAGAATGAACCAAGGCAACCATGTGAACAACTGGCTAGACTTGGCCTTTAAGACAAATCAGTTCAAGGTAATGCTGCATGTGGATCCAGGGTTATCTTTTCTTGGCTTAATTTTAAAATGGGACATGTATTATTTACTTTTTTTTGTGAGTGATGAGAGTGTATAAATGCCATCTTTACTTCTGAACCTATTTGATATTTTTATACTTCAATTATTCACCAGGGTCGACTAGATCTAGACAGAGTAGCTGTAATTGGGCACTCCTTTGGTGGTGCATCAACTTTAGCAACCTTAGCAGTTGATGATAGATTCAAGTATGATTAGTTTGTTTCTTTAAGTAATTTCATTTTTATTTTAAATGGATTAAGCATTATCTTAGGTAAAAATAATTAATATAATAATCCATTAATAATTAAATTTGTTATATTTGTCCTGTTTAAAATAACGTTTGCCACCATTTTTCTATAGAATGGGTATTTCTCTGGATGGCTGGATGCATCCAGTTGATAACTATGTGTTTGAGACTGTGAAACAGCCTTGCTTATTGCTGAACATGGAAGACTTTCAGTGGCAGAAAAATGTCAGCAGAATGATCCGATTCCAAAAGGCCAATGAATCTTCAGACAGGCCAATGATAACACTCATGTAAGTAGAACTCAATTGTGTGTTCAAGCATCAATATATTGGTACTTTCATCTACCAGTAGATATCAACATATATAATTACTGTGATAAATATATTAGTCTGACCATTCAGGGCAAAATGAAAAAACATCAATTAGAAACTTCCCATAAAATAAATTTTTATTATATCACATATGCTATTGACTTTAATTTAAACAACATAAAAGTATGGTCTATTATGTAAATGCATGAAAAACGTACTTAAAACATAGTGATTTACTTTCACATAATTTTTTTAATGCTGGTCTATTGGGTTTTTCCAAATCACAGTGCATTCTGTTGTTTATTAACAGGGTGAAACCGCATGTTTTTAAAAATAAAAAAGTATGCACCAATAATTGGCATTGTATAAATAGCATATACCATTAGGTGTAAAAGTAAAATATTCAATCAGAACAAATTGATCATTGGCTCGGTGAATCAGCATTCACCCGTTTCTGTAACCACTGCATATTAGGGGATTGATTGGCCAGTACAATGCCCAGCCACCTTTACTTTACCCCAACTAAAGTCAGGTACTCATCAGAGATGGGTAGACTCAAGGACACCCTCCAGACCCAGGAACAAATCCTAGCCTTCACCAGGATTTGAACCCAGGACCTTTAGTACACCAGCCGACCGGCTGGCCACTGTGCACCATGTATTATATTTTAAAGTGTTATATTCAACAATGAAATATATGACATTATGTCTATCAAATTTTAAAAGTGTTATATTCAACAATGAAATATATGACATTATGTCTATCAAATTTTAAAGTGTTATATTCAACAATGAAATATATGACATTATGTCTATCAAATTTTAAAGTGTTATATTCAACAATGAAATATATGACATTATGTCTATCAAATTTTAAAGTGTTATATTCAACAATGAAATATATGACATTATGTCTATCAAATTTTAAAGTGTTATATTCAACAATGAAATATATGACATTATGTCTATCAAATTTTAAAGTGTTATATCCAACTATTAACATTCTGGTTCTGTTACTTACTATTATATGTTTATATCTTCCAGGGGAGGCTGCCACCAGAGCATGACAGATTTCCAGTTCATTGTTCCCCAGATTCTTGGGCGCATGATGGATGTGTGCTACACACTGGCGCCCAAACGGGCCATGGAAGCATGTGTCCAGGTGTCCTTAGCTTTTCTGGACAAACATCTGTTTAATGGTGAGTCAAAACACACTAGCAAAGTTCTTTTAATTAATCCTTTACATAATGCAACAGCTGCTGTATCATCTTAGTCTTTAGAAGAAATTTGTTTTCACTTGTCTATTGGTATCAAATTTACTGCAACAGTCATTTATTAAGTAAGTATTCCTGTTAGACCAATGTGATCTATAAGGCATGGGAAGAAACATTTACAAGTGTCCTGGGCCACATCAAGGGGATTATGTGACCAGCACAATGCCCAGATGCTTTTTTTTTAACCCCTACTAATGTCAAGTACCCCTTAGAGCAGGGTAGACTCAGTGACACCCTCCAGATTAGGGAACTAACCCTAGCCTTTAAAAGGATTTGAACCCAGGACCCTTGCTATGCCAGACATTTTTAGAGATCAGGGCAAGTTGAATTACCTTTTTTCCATGTTTTTGTTTTTTGCATCTCAATTTTTTTTTAAATAACTAATAGTTTTTAAGATTATCATTATATTTACATTTATAAGCTGACCCGTTCATTGTTAATCCAACTTAATTACAGAACCCTGTTTTGTTTTAAAAGTTAATATACTAAATTAACACTGAATTAGTAGGTTTTTTTGTGTGCAGCTGTAGGCCTATACATATAAGTCAAATAAATTAAATACTAATTTTAAAATACAACACAATAATGAAAGAATTACTCAGAACAACATGAAGTTAAAAACAATTTTTCTTTTTCATATTCATCTAAATTCTCTTTTTTTCTCTGACCTACATTAGGGCTTGGGCTGTCTGAACTAGTCCAGCAAATTAACAACTTGTTATTATTTTTAAAATGTATCAACTAGACGCAAACCAGGAATATGCATATGTATCTTCAGTAGATTCTGTAATGCTGAAATATGTTGCAGAAATTGTGTTTTTTTGTATTGTAATGTAGGATTAGCTAACAAAATTGATCATGGTAAAATTAGCCAAATCTTTGCATCAATGTAGAACAGTTAGCATATTCAATTTGCTGCATTGCATTATTGCAAATTTTTTTCATAACTACCCACTTGATTTTCTCCCTTATTTAGTTTATGTACATGTCTATTTTCATCTTACTGCTGATTTCTTTATACTTAGAAATATACATGTCTATTTACATCTTACTGCTGATTTCTTTATACATAGAAAAATACATGTCTTTTTACATCTTACTGCTGATTTCTTTATACATAAAAAAATACATGTCTATTTACATCTTACTGCTGATTTCTTTATACTTAGAAATATACATGTCTATTTACATCTTACTGCTGATTTCTTTATACATAAAAAAATACATGTCTATTTACATCTTACTGCTGATTTCTTTATACATAAAAAAATACATGTTTATTTACATCTTACTGCTGATTTCTTTATACATAAAAAAATACATGTCTATTTACATCTTACTGCTGATTTCTTTATACTTAGAAATATACATGTCTATTTACATCTTACTGCTGATTTCTTTATACATAGAAAAATACATGTCTATTTACATCTTACTGCTGATTTCTTTATACATAGAAAAATACATGTCTATTTACATCTTACTGCTGATTTCTTTATACATAGAAAAATACATGTCTATTTACATCTTACTGCTGATTTCTTTATACATAGAAAAATACATGTCTATTTACATCTTACTGCTGATTTTATCCTAAGTATATTTGGAAAAAAAGCTTAATTCTTAAAATAAATGATTACATTTGCATGGGTAGGTTTCTTTTGCAAAAGTTACCAGGTATCACCATTTATATTTCCTCATAATCTTGTCTTCTAAATACCAGGTATCACCATTTATATTTCCCCATCATCTTGTCTTCTAAATACCAGGTATCACCATTTATATTTCCCCATCATCTTGTCTTCTACATACCAGGTATCACCATTTATATTTCCCCATCATCTTGTCATCTACATACCAGGTATCACCATTTATATTTCCCCATCATCTTGTCTTCTACATACCAGGTATCACCATTTATATTTCCCCATCATATTGTCTTCTACATACCAGGTATCACAATTTATATTTCCCCATAATCTTGTCTTCTACATACCAGGTATCACCATTTATATTTCCCCATCATCTTGCCTTCTACATACCAGGTATCACCATTTATATTTCCCCATCATCTTATCTTCTACATACCAGGTATCACCATTTATATTTCCTTATCATCTTGTCTTCTACATACCAGGTATCACCATTTATATTTCCCCATCATCTTGTCTTCTACATACCAGGTATCACCATTTATATTTCCTCATCATCTTGTCTTCTACATACCAGGTATCACCATTTATATTTCCTTATCATCTTGTCTTCTACATACCAGGTATCACCATTTATATTCCCCCATCATCTTGTCTTCTACATACCAGGTATCACCATTTATATTTCCTCATCATCTTGTCTTCTACATACCAGGTATCACCATTTATATTTCCCCATCATCTTGTCTTCTACATACCAGGTATCACCATTTATATTTCCTCATCATCTTGTCTTCTACATACCAGGTATCACCATTTATATTTCCCCATCATCTTGTCTTCTACATACCAGGTATCACCATTTATATTTCCCCATCATCTTATCTTCTACATACCAGGTATCACCATTTATATTTCCCCATCATCTTGTCTTCTACATACCAGGTATCACCATTAATATTTACTCATCATCTTGTTTTCTACATACCAGGTATCACCATTTATATTTACTCATCATCTTGTCTTCTACAGATCGACCTCTGGATCAAAAGCACAAGGACCTATTAGAATGCAAACATCCAAACCTGAAGCTTGGCACCAACGTGGACCTGACTATACCTGATAATGGACCAACGCCCCCTTAAAGGTCAAACTGGGACTGGACAAATAAATATGCAGCGATGTAAACAGTTGAGACCATCCGCCCTCCCCACAGCAGCAGAGGCTATGTGGAAGAAAAGAAAAAAATGTTTTGGAGGAAATAGTCACCTAAAACCAACAGAGCCAGCTATCAACTTTTCACACTTTTAATTTTGTCAGATTTCAAAAAGAAAGATTTGGAAAGGATTGATTTTTCAGTTACTTCAGATTCCAGACTACCGTCCACCTTTGCCATTTTTTTATTTCCTGGACTGACCTATATATGGATCACTAATAAGTATAAATGCCTCTTTTCCCTACAGCTTATGCTGCTCAATTACCCTTTGCCTGGGCCCAGCAGTGTTAAACTGTTTGTATGATTTTTTAAAATTTCAACTAATTATATAGATAGATATGATGTGTAACTTTATGGATATAATGCATATTGTTGATACAAAAATATATACATAAGGAACCATTGGAAGTGAAAAAAATCAATTGGGTCAATAAAATGAACCAAAAAGAAAAAAGTTAGTGTCAATGGTTGACAATTAATTCAATGACTGCGTGTAGATATGTATTTATATCACTGTTGCATAATAAGCAATGTGAATACCAAAATGTCATTGAATTAATATGGAGTTCTCTCATCTTGTTTCTTTCTCTTTGTACTTTGATCAACAACTTCTGCTGATGTTGTTTTCACAATGTAACAAAATTCAGTCAGGGATTGTACACATTTTTTACTGCTCAAGACTGTTGTCTTTTTTTTTCTCTTTTTTTTTTGGTCAAATAAACTTTTGTCCACAGATTTGAACTAGAAATCTCAATATTCCTTAAGTGACCTTAATTTGTATTTTCTACAAAATTTATTTCTATATATTACATGTTCAAATGTTAATCGTATACATCTTAACCTCGTTTGACAATTTAAAAGAAAAACAATTCTGTGAAAATATACATTTTTATGTTATTATTTTTTTACATTGAATTCTGTGTTATAATAGTCTTATGTGATTGGTTTCATTTTTAAAATATTTTTTCAGTTTTTACACATTAAAAAAAATTTTGTTTGCATAATTTTTTGTATGATGCTTTATCAAAGCAGAGTCTAAAATAACAGCACAAAACTGATTTTACTTTTGGGGCCAATTTTATTTTAAAAAAATGTATGAAAATGTATTGAAAAGTTTTTGAATGAAGCTGAAAGGTTAGTTTTATGAAATATTGTAACATTGATTGGAAACAGAAAAATACAAACATTAAGAATAATAGTGTTTTTAATAAGTCTGGTCTTTTTACAAATATTTCATTCTTTATTTTTTACCCAATGCAAACTTCATAAACAGGTCTTTTCTAAGAGATTTTCTCTTTTTGAAAACAATTAAGGTAATAATTTGAAAAGAACATAAAGGTTATGGGATATTTACCTGTGATCTTGCTATTCTGATATTACATCATTTTTTATTCACAATATGACTGATCTCTCACTCACTTTATTTTCAGTTTTGCAATTCCGATTCTTGTGCCAACATTATTTTTAGGGCTAACCTCCATTCTTTTTCAGCCCTTTTGATATGCAAACTAAAAGCTTTTCCATATAATTGTTATTTTCCAGCATTAAAGTTAAAAACTAAAAAAAAGGCAATTAACAGTTTCTCAGATATTTGAATTCATTGAATTCCTTGTACAAAGTTCTGTACTATTTGCTCAACTTGTTCAAGCTCTACTCTACAGTCTATTCACATTGAATTCCTTGTACAAAGTTCTGTACTATTTGCTCAACTTGTTCAAGCTCTACTCTACAGTCTATTCACATTGAATTCCTTGTACAAAGTTCTGTACTATTTGCTCAACTTGTTCAAGCTCTACTCTACAGTCTATTCACATTGAATTCCTTGTACAAAGTTCTGTACTATTTGCTCAACTTGTTCAAGCTCTACTCTACAGTCTATTCACATTGAATTCCTTGTACAAAGTTCTGTACTATTTGCTCAACTTGTTCAAGCTCTACTCTACAGTCTATTCACATTGAATTCCTTGTACAAAGTTCTGTACTATTTGCTCAACTTGTTCAAGCTCTACTCTACAGTCTATTCACATTGAATTCCTTGTACAAAGTTCTGTACTATTTGCTCAACTTGTTCAAGCTCTACTCTACAGTCTATTCACATTGAATTCCTTGTACAAAGTTCTGTACTATTTGCTCAACTTGTTCAAGCTCTACTCTACAGTCTATTCACATTGAATTCCTTGTACAAAGTTCTGTACTATTTGCTCAACTTGTTCAAGCTCTACTCTACAGTCTATTCACATTGAATTCCTTGTACAAAGTTCTGTACTATTTGCTCAACTTGTTCAAGCTCTACTCTACAGTCTATTCACATTGAATTCCTTGTACAAAGTTCTGTACTATTTGCTCAACTTGTTCAAGCTCTACTCTACAGTCTATTCACATTGAATTCCTTGTACAAAGTTCTGTACTATTTGCTCAACTTGTTCAAGCTCTACTCTACAGTCTATTCACATTGAATTCCTTGTACAAAGTTCTGTACTATTTGCTCAACTTGTTCAAGCTCTACTCTACAGTCTATTCACATTGAATTCCTTGTACAAAGTTCTGTACTATTTGCTCAACTTGTTCAAGCTCTACTCTACAGTCTATTCACATTGAATTCCTTGTACAAAGTTCTGTACTATTTGCTCAACTTGTTCAAGCTCTACTCTACAGTCTATTCACATTGAATTCCTTGTACAAAGTTCTGTACTATTTGCTCAACTTGTTCAAGCTCTACTCTACAGTCTATTCACATTGAATTCCTTGTACAAAGTTCTGTACTATTTGCTCAACTTGTTCAAGCTCTACTCTACAGTCTATTCACATTGAATTCCTTGTACAAAGTTCTGTACTATTTGCTCAACTTGTTCAAGCTCTACTCTACAGTCTATTCACATTGAATTCCTTGTACAAAGTTCTGTACTATTTGCTCAACTTGTTCAAGCTCTACTCTACAGTCTATTCACATTGAATTCCTTGTACAAAGTTCTGTACTATTTGCTCAACTTGTTCAAGCTCTACTCTACAGTCTATTCACATTGAATTCCTTGTACAAAGTTCTGTACTATTTGCTCAACTTGTTCAAGCTCTACTCTACAGTCTATTCACATTGAATTCCTTGTACAAAGTTCTGTACTATTTGCTCAACTTGTTCAAGCTCTACTCTACAGTCTATTCACATTGAATTCCTTGTACAAAGTTCTGTACTATTTGCTCAACTTGTTCAAGCTCTACTCTACAGTCTATTCACATTTCTCAGTTCCCAGAATGCAACATTTTAAGGACTTCCCTCCCCGAAGTCAACCTGCCGAATTCCTTAATCCGTTTTATATTTTTATATATAATTTGTTTATTTTTCAAACATTTTAGTTTTAATTTATGCAAAAGTGATCTCTTCGTGATCATTAGTTTCATTTTCAGATTAAAGGTTTTTGTGTACTGGTGTGTGTGCTCACATTAATTCTTTTTATTAAAATTGCTTTTTCTCAAGAACAGCTCTCAAAGTAATTAAATTACTTCTGCTCTAAGGGTGTGTTCATATAAAATAAAAGCATAATCAAATCAACCATGACAATTTGCTGGATACATTTTTTTATGTCAACGCATATATTTCTTTTAAAAGTAGAATTATCTTTTATTGATTATTTTTGAATAAGTGAAATTGAGATATATGATATACACATTTTTATCTTGTTGTAAATTATATTTATTTATAATGTGATTGACCGAGTCTGAGAAAATAATTATAGAGATAGAAGTTTTTTGTAAGAATCTCATAAATATTTTCTTTTGGATTATTTTGATACTGACTACCTTGTATTATTGTGAACTATTTGAGTGTAAATATATTTCAAGAAATGGATGTCGGTGTTGTTGTTATATTACAATATTAGAGTAATGCCCCTTTATGACTTCTGTTCAGCTTTTTACTTTCAACCTTAACCCCACTTTTTGTTTGATTCAGCATTAAATCCCCAATGTTAACTTTGCATCTAAGTTAACCTTCCTTTAAGAGCTTGAAACCAGTGGCTGCCATGCAGTCTAATGAATTCAATGTAATGCACATAAGTATGTCATAAAGCTTTTGCATTGACATCCTTAATTATAGCAAGGTTATCTAGGTTGTAAATTGAGTGTTCATTGTTCCAGTGAATTTCATATGATAGTCTGAATGTGAAGTTTTAAGAAGAAAAAAGAGCCGCCATGCAATATGACATGAAGAGGTCTCTGGGATCTGTTTCATTGATGGCTGTTATATCTCTTCTTTTTTCTATTTCACCATTTTGCCATGTCAATGCAAGTGTAATGTCAATGCAAGTGTAATGTCAATGCAAGTGTAATGTCAATGCAAGTGTAATGTCAATGCAAGTGTAATGTCAATGCAAGTGTAATGTCAATGCAAGTGTAATGTCAATGCAAGTGTAATGTCAATGCAAGTGTAATGTCAATGCAAGTGTAATGTCAATGCAAGTGTAATGTCAATGCAAGTGTAATGTCAATGCAAGTGTAATGTCAATGCAAGTGTAATGTCAATGCAAGTGTAATGTCAATGCAAGTGTAATGTATTATAGAATTAGAATTTTACTTTTTATATGCAGCTTGTTATTGGGTGTACTTTCATTTTTGTTTTATAAAGGGTAATACATTTTTGTAACAATATTTTGTTGATGTATCTTGCTTGTCATTTGATGGAGAGAGAAAAAAACATTTGATTGTAATAAATTGTAATTGGTAAAGCTGTTACTGTGCAGTAAATCTCTAAGGCTATTGCATATTAACCAAAAACATTTTGAACTTTAAAAGTCAATCTACACTATTTTAAAATGTTTAAAAAAAACATACATGTCAGTCAGCTATCAAAACTGAATGGAATTTCGGTGCCTTTAGGGGCAAGAAAAACCCAGTTTCCAAGAATGTGCTGATCTGTAAAAGGCTTTTAAGCTAGGATCACATTGTAATTGTACATTCATTCTATTTAAATCATCTTTTTTAAACTGGTTATTTTAAATATGACAATAAAGTTTGTATTGGTTTGTAATTTGTAAATAATAAATTCGTGGCCTTAAAGTGAGAAATATATTTCTCTCACTTTCTTCTTCTCAGTGCATTCAATGAATCAAAGCTTTAATTAGATTTTTTGTGTTCTAAGATGATTGTGGATATTTTTTTATGTCTGGTTCTCGGTTGTGTGATGACCTATATTTGCTACAACTGACTGTCTTTCTCTATTCCAGCAGCAGGCTGTGATATAAAATGCTGAAATGTATTTTTTTGTATATATATATATATATATATATATAAATTGCCCTATGTCCATGAATTTTCTATTTTTAAATGATACATGAAAAATGACATTCATTTCTTCTTATTTTAATGGAACTCAAATAATTTTTATTTGTTTTTAGAAACTGGAAATGTTAAACTTAATGACAACCAGATAAGTTAGATTTTTTAAATTAATTATTTTTGTAGATAGTCTCTATAATTTAATCTTACAATAGAAAAAAACTTTTTTTTAATCTATTTTGTATGTATCCAAGTAATCAATGGGAGGTAACTACCAATAAATACTTCTGATATTTCTATAGTTGTTGAGTTTTGCCACATTTAATATTAAATTGTCATCTACTATCTTGCTGTACCACTTGTTTTGGCCAGACAATGCAATATATAGTATGACCAGTATATTGGTGTCGTGTTAACTTTTATACATTTTCTGCAGTGACTTGATTTTTTAAATAAAATAAATGAGGATTAATAATTAACTGGTTTTGTTAATAAATCATTTCATTGTTTTTTTTAGTTGTTTGAATAATTGATATCTATCATGTCTTTGAGAACACTTATGTAGGGATGCTGTAATTACAAGTTACCGTAAACTATATATGCCTCTGTAATTAAAGGTTAAACTAAGCCTCTGCTTAACAAGCTGTATATTTTTAGGGACATGAATCCTAATTGTGACCCGTTCCCACAAAAGGAGACATAAGTGTTTTTTTCAACATTTTAAGTTATATATATCGTTTGAAAGGGCATTGAATAGGCTTTATTTTAATACCAAATTTATTATTATACGTCAATATTTCATTTTTCTATGACACTTACTATCACTTAGAACTAGTCAGACAAAAAAAGAGTTTTGAGAAAAGGCGTTTTAAAGTTAATGCATTTGAAAATGTCTAAACTCTATAGCAACCAGATTCGTAATATCTATATTTACATACCATTCGAAAGGGCATTCAATTATCTTTTCAGTGGTGTATATACGATATTATTTTATAATAAAACTGAGCAAAAAAAAATAAAAAATAACATCACTCAAAGAATTTAGCATTGAAGCTATGCCGCTCTCCATTGTGTGAAATTGTCATAATCTCAAAAACGGAAAGTCCTATTGCTACCGCCTTGTATCCCAATAGCCAATTTGTATTGGAAAAATATGGTATCGTAACCAATGATCAATTTATAAACGAATTTTCATTGGATAGAAAGAAAGGAATTGTTTATCCCAAACTTCAGGCTTAAATATTTTCTGATTGGTTTCTATAAATAAATAGTGATCACATAGAAATTCCCGAAAGTCTGCCCTTTTCAAGGATATATAATGTTGTGGGGTTCCGTCAAGGGTTTGATACAAAACTATAGGTTAAATAAAGCCGAATTTTAGTGAACTTATACTAAATTTTAAATCACACGTTGATCAAAATAATTAATTAAAATATTTTTTAGTAGAAAAAAACATAAAATACATATAAATTATGATTTAGAAATGGATAAACTAGTATTTACAAAGATTTTTTTAAAAATTCACCGGAAAGACCCCCACAACACAAAAACTAGTGTAGCACAAAATGCTAATCGCGACTTATGTCACCTTTTGTCAGAACGGGTCACAATTGGCCATATCTGATCTGAATAACATTTCTATTAAGAAAATCTGAGGTGAGATTATTGTCTTTGGACACTCAAAGAATAAACGCTTCCTCAAGCTTGAGACTATACCGTAGAGGGCCAGAATAAATGGAGCATCCAGCGCTATCCACTCTCAACTCCATACAAAATTCAGGAAGTCTCACAAAGTGTGCTCAACTGTCTTTTCTGCGTCTATCTTTAACCAAACCACACTCAATCAATTTTTGTCTCCTAAAGACAATTTTCTTGACTAGTTTTTGTATTTCACTGGGGACTGAAAGAGGGAAGAAAAGGGAGGGGGAGGGACTTCACTGAGTGTACTAAACTCTAACATGTACATGACATTAGTTGGTGAAGGTTGGTTGTGTTTGCTTCCACAATCCCTTGAGTGCAAGAGCTACAGAAATATTTAACCTATAAATATTTAAATATATTTTAAAAAGAGTTGATATAAAGGCTTCTAAAATATAACTAATCTTAGCTCTCAGTACATTAGTTCTAGCTGGTATAAGTATAACCACAAATCGTCTGTTAAACCGAGATCTATGGCTTTGAAACCCTCTGAGCTTAAAAACCAAAGGTTGTGAAGAGATTATCATAGATCTGAGCAGAGACCTTACAAGTTATTGAGTATTTATTAAAAGAAAACTATAAAACTTTGCCATACAATTAAAAACAATGTATTTGGTTGTAGTACATGATAAATACAGATATTTATAAAAAAAATTAAATGCTGAACAATTTGAAGACATTTCTTTTGTTCTTTTACAGTTCCAGAAATACTGAAGTCTAAACATAAAAATGAGATAGAACAGCTCAAGCCAAAAATGTCACCACCAGTCACAAACAATAAACATTATTTTCACTGGAAAATTTCATCATCTGTTACAAAAAAGCAAAACTTTTTTTTTCACATAGAAATGTCACCATCTTTTACAAAATTTTAGTAATTAGATACAGGGATTCAAGGGATGCTGGGCAATCATTAGCATCTTATATCTTTTTAGTCAAAGCACTTCACAAAAATACACACACACACAAATTAAAAAGAATTGAACCCATCAAAATGTGTTTTCAACCAATCAAAATGTGTTTTCTTTGGTATGTTCAAAAAAGTAAAAAGGGAAGGGTTCAATTGACCAATGGTAGTTTAGCTTAGAGAGAAATAATTGACCAATGGTAGTTTAGCTTAGAGAGACCAATGGTAGTTTAGCTTAGAGAGACCAATGGTAGTTTAGCTTAGAGAGACCAATGGTAGTTTAGCTTAGAGAGAATTGTTTTGTTTCATTTCAGCATTGAACATTATAGTGTTGGCACAGCATAAACTTATGCACATCTTTGTTTATCTTTTAACTTTGATCTCTTACATTTTAAAAGTTATTACAAAATGCACAAAATTAGCAATTGAAATAGAACAAGCAAATTATTGAAGATTACAAACAATATATTTAAGTCATATTGGTTTCTTAGCTTCCAAAAAAAAATGAATAATATATATATATATACCGGTATGTATATCTATATACATGTATATAAAAAGCTCTGTAGGTGTTCAACCACTCATATTATCGTAGTTAATTTAAAGACACGTGACCTTATTGTCTCATATTAACTTTTTGCAATTTCACTTCGGATATGTGTCCTTGCCAGATGAGTGGTTAACGTATCGGAGTTCCATGCGGTGACCCGGGATTGATTCTCCAGTTAGTCTATACCTTTTTTTTTTCAACAACTTTTTATTTCAATTAATATTAATTAATAATCAATATTAGTTAATTTATAAATTTCTGATATTATCTAAACTCTATTTCTATTGAGAAAATTTAAACAAAATTATTTTTATTTGTGCTATTTGACAATTTGGCTTTGAAAACAAAAGCAATAAAGAACAATGGAATTCTGGAATGCCTTTTGAATCTTTCTATTTATATATGCATTTAGCTCTAATAGAGTACACATTCAAATATTTTATTGAGATGCCAAAAATACAATGGAAATGTGTCTACTAGGAAATATTGAAAATATAAATTCAGTGTGCTTTCATTTTCATTCACAATGTAGAATTGAAATGAAACTGATAAATACTTTTTTATTTAAAAAATGGGCATTATTAAAAATAAATCAAGCAAAAATCTTTTTAAAAAATAGCAAAACAACATTTTTATAAAATAATAATATTATTTCATCTTAGTTTTACAAAATATCTGTCTTTTATATTTATACTTTTTATTAAAGTGTATATATATGTGTATGTGAACTGACAATGTGTCAAATACTAAAATATTATATGGAATACAATTGAATTATTTTTACAAAATTAAAAAAACCAAAGTTGGCAACTGTATCAGATCTATTTGGCAAATTGCAAAACAATAACTTTGAGATGGGAAGAATTGTAGGCTGAACAAAACAATAACTTTGAGACGGGAAGAATTGTAGGCTGAACAAAACAAAACAATAACTTTGAGATGGGAAGGATTGTAGGCTGAACAAAACAAAACAATAACTTTGAGATGGGAAGAATTGTAGGCTGAACAAAACAAAACAATAACTTTGAGATGGGAAGAATTGTAGGCTGAACAAAACAAAACAATAACTTTGAGATGGGAAGGATTGTAGGCTGAACAAAACAAAACAATAACTTTGAGATGGGAAGAATTGTAGGCTGAACAAAACAAAACAATAACTTTGAGATGGGAAGAATTGTAGGCTGTACAGTAAAAAAACAAAAAAAAAAATGAATGGACTACAGGACAGGAAGTCATTTAAGTAGAAACAAAACAATAGACATACTTTATCCATGGAATACAAATTCCACTAGTGACATACTGTGACAAAGGACATACTCAGACATGCTTGTCAAATCATTAGATCTAACTCAGAAGTTCAATGTGTGAAAATAAAATAAGAACTATAACTTATAACAAATAAAAAAAGTTCAACATCAATTCAGTAGGAGCAAATATATATTTAAAATAAAGATCACAGAAATAGAAATATAAAAAAATAGGAATAAAATCTCTTGACCCAAGACTAACCTGGAAAAATCAAATAGAAAACACGCAGAAAAAGGGAATCCAAAGACTAGCTTTGATGAAAAAACTTGCTGGCTCAGACTGGGGTGCAAATCACTCTATCTTGAAAAAAACATACACCAGTTATATAAGGCCTACCCTAGAATATGGAGCCACAGTGTGGGGATCGGCAGCCCAATCAAACCTCCGAAAAATAGACAAAGTCCAAAACCTAGGACTTCGAATCATAACAGGAGCAATGAAAACTACCCCGATCAGAGCAATGGAGGATGCAACTAACCTAAGCTCTATGGAAACTAGACGAGAAACCAAAATCCTTACTCACTTCACCAAGTTAGAAGCATCAGGTCATCACCCTCTAAAACCCAAGCTACTCAAAACCTCCTCAACAAAAAGACTTCAAAGATCCAATTTTATACAATTAGCCAAACATCTAAAAAGTAAATATAAAATAGAAAACATTGCAATTGAACCTACCCAACCCCACAGCCACTTCCCCCCCTGGGACCCAAGCCCTACTCTAAAAATCAGAGACGAACTAAGCAACATAGGGAAAAAATCTGACTACACACCCGAAATACTAAAAGAAGCAGTAAACAACATCATTAGAGAACAATACCCCCAAAATGCATGGACCAGAGTCTATACTGACGGGTCAACTGGAAAAGATTTGAAAAATGGAGGAGCCGGCATTTCATAGAGTGGCCAAATGGAGAACTCCTAGAAAAAGCCACTGTCACAGGTAGCCTCTCAGATAGCACTAGAGCAGAAAGAAAGCAATTGAGCTTGCTGCAAATATACTAACAAGCCACACTCAATCCCCCAACAGCCGGATTGTCATCTTCACTGACGCCAAAACAGTACTCCAGTCTCTAAAAAACCCAAATGCCCCGATCAACCAGTCACTCAGTACAGAACTTTTAAAACTGAGCAAAATAACTAAAGAACTGGTTCTCCAATGGATCCCTGGGCATATACAAAATGAAGGAAATGACACTGCCGACACCTTAGCTAAAGCCGGAGGCAGACAAAACCAGACAGACCCATCTCTACACCCCGAAGAAATAAAGGCAATACTCAAAAGGAATGAATCCGAAAGATGGTCTGAGCTGCAACAAAACAACCCAAAGATTGATGCTTACTACAAACTCTCCCGCCAATTTCAACACATCATCTTCAGACTAAGAACTGGTCACAACAGGCTAAAGCAACATATGTTCCGCAAACTACGGATCGGAGCAAGCGAAATGTGCCCCTGCGAAACAGCTCCCGAAAATGCGGAGCATGTCCTTCAGACCTGCCCTCTGTATCTTTCTACCCGGTCAGCCATTTGGCCCCTGGGGGCTACCTTCAACAACAAACTGTTCGGTGGACTAGAGCAACAGACCGCCACGGCGCAGTTCATTACAACTATCGGACTTGTTGTCTGAATCCTCCCAATCATAACATTTGAGAACGAAGAAGAAGAAGAAGAAGAAGGAATAAAATCTCTTGTAATAAAGAATTCAATTAAACATTATGATACAATTTTTATATTGCTTTATAAATTTCAATCAGAAATATTTTAGTGACAATATTAAATGAAGATATATACAGTGGGGTGCACAGGGGGGGGAGGGGAGGAAATGCAAAGATATTTTTTCATCCTCATACACACTTGACAACAACAGACAGAAATGTATTTCTCAAGTTTTCTAAACCGATTCAACCTCTACACAAATAGGCATCATGAAATAATCAAAGAGAGATATTTTGTCAGCAGTCCAACAACAAAGAAACATTTTTTATTGGTTGAAATGTTTATGTAGACATTTTTTCAGGGTGGTAACTCTATTTTTACTTCTGGAGTGGGTTTGCCTGATAAGACAATGACAGTTCTTTTTTTTTTTTTTTACAATTACTACTAAAAACTTTTGCAAGATGAGAGGCGACCTTTGGGAAACATACACAAGGTGGCTCATGACAAATCCAAAGTGGTCAACGCTCACATATTGCTGTGTCTTCACCATTTTATGGGTGATAACCAAAATAGTCCAGCCTAATTTATTAATTCTTCATGTATTGCGGATTACTTCTCTGTGTACACTGATTGGCTGATCTTCTACAAAAAATTTTGAAATTAAAACAGATACACATGTGCCATGGATAAAAAATGTAAAGAAATTTGAAAAAAATTGGGTCTTAACTAATGTACACAATAATAACAAGTTGAATAGGCGGAACTTAAATGTGCAACATTTTGATATGCCAGGCAGATAAATGGACAGATGATTGTAAATATTGAATGAAATACTATGTTATAGGCTATGGACAGATGATTGTAAATATTGAATGAAATACTATGTTACAGGCTATGGACAGATGATAGTAAATATTGAATGAAATACTATGTTACAGGCTATGGACAGATGATAGTAAATATTGAATGAAATACTATGTTACAGGCTATGGACAGATGATAGTAAATATTGAATGAAATACTATGTTACACGCTATGGACAGATGATAGTAAATATTGAATGAAATACTATGTTACACGCTATGGACAGATGATAGTAAATATTGAATGAAATACTATGTTACAGGCTATGGACAGATGATAGTAAATATTGAATGAAATACTATGTTACAGGCTATGGACAGATGATAGTAAATATTGAATGAAATACTATGTTACAGGCTATGGACAGATGATAGTAAATATTGAATGAAATACTATGTTACACGCTATGGACAGATGATAGTAAATATTGAATGAAATACTATGTTACAGGCTATGGACAGATGATTGTAAATATTGAATGAAATACTATGTTACAGGCTATGGACAGATGATAGTAAATATTGAATCAAATACTATGTTACAGGCTATGGACAGATGATAGTAAATATTGAATGAAATACTATGTTACAGGCAATGGACAGATGATAGTAAATATTGAATGAAATACTATGTTACAGGCAATGGACAGAAAGTCATTTAATTTATAACAAAGTCATTATCATATTTGATTATAATCTACAAAAAAATATTCTCTTAAAACTAAAATTCCATTAAAAAAATCATTTTGACAAACTTTTTCCATTGCAAAGGCAGGGCAATAAAAGATTGTGTGTCCAGCACAAACCCCGGTAACCTTTATTCTCCCCTGACAAAGTCAGACAGCCACCACAGCTGAGTAGAGAGACACCACAGCTGAGTAGAGAGACACCAGACCAGGAAAAGATGAAACACACAGGGCTAAAAAATGTCTGCCATTTGCCAAGATTTGTAAACAATAATTTGATGCTCAGGTTACTCATAATCTGATCAATCACTGTCACACTTTCTCATCAATCACTGTCACACTTTCTACTCAATCACTGTCACACTTTCTCATCAATCACTGTCACACTTTCTCATCAATCACTGTCACACTTTCTCATCAATCACTGTCACACTTTCTCATCAATCACTGTCACACTTTCTCATCAATCACTGTCACACTTTCTCATCAATCACTGTCACACTTTCTCATCAATCACTGTCACACTTTCTCATCAATCACTGTCACACTTTCTCATCAATCACTGTCACACTTTCTCATCAATCACTGTCACACTTTCTCATCAATCACTGTCACACTTTCTCATCAATCACTGTCACACTTTCTCATCAATCACTGTCACACTTTCTCATCAATCACTGTCACACTTTCTCATCAATCACTGTCACACTTTCTCATCAATCACTGTCACACTTTCTCATCAATCACTGTCACACTTTCTCATCAATCACTGTCACACTTTCTCATCAATCACTGTCACACTTTCTCATCAATTACTGTCACACTTTCTCATCAATCACTGTCACACTTTCTCATCAATCACTGTCACACTTTCTCATCAAACTAACAGTCAAGTTGCTGTTTGTTTATACATTACAAAAAAGCTTCTTATATTAAAAAAATACATATAGGCTAGGACTACAGTGTTTGTAACAAAGTTGAGGCCCAGTTTGATGACAATGTATAGATCATTCAAGACATGTACACAGACATATGTACACAGACATATACACACAGGCTGTAGGACAAAATACATACAAGATCTTGAAAGAAACCAATCTGAGTATAAAGTAAAGCAAAAGGATTTTAAGCAAAAACAGCACCAGGAACAAGAATAAGGAAACAAAATAAATATAAGATATAAAAAACAATATACAGTGTCATTTCAATATTTACACAAGTGTTTAAAAAAAGGGTTCCCCCAAGGTGAATGTACAAATAAAAACCCATTTTGATTTAGATTTCACAAACACATTTTTTTTTATGAAAAAAGAAAACAAAAATTCTGTTTTTTTATATAATTTTATGCTTAGTAAGAGTAAAAAAAAAATTACAACCTGAATTCTAGATAGAACCATACTGTTTTAGAAGTAAACAGTAATATTTGTTTCATTTTGATTTTTTTTACAAATTAGTAAACTCATGTTTTGTATTTTTATTGCACCAACATTCACAAAATCAACAAACATATGTGCAGAGGCAGTTGAGCTGTTTTAAATGGACAGAAAATATTTTTTTACAGCCCTTCATCACCTAGGTAACCCCTGAACTTTAGCCTTGCATAAATAACTGAGCATATCAAAGATAAAAAAAAACAAACTCATATTGATTTAAGCCTCTCCTGAGACAAAAGTTTTTCCCCTGTTAGATATCAATACATATTTTGACCTCCATACTCCATACTGATTTTATATTTACAATTTTAGTTATTACATTACCAGTATAACATCAATATCATCTAGCTATTTTTTTTTTTAGCTGCAAATGAGAGTGGCCTGTCAATCAGAATCACACATTTTGATAAACAGTAGTACAAACCACTCTTATTTTACTTTGAGCAGACTTCAGTATCTGACCAATCAAATTAGAGATAATTTCTTCTTCAAACTGTGAGTGGCTTTCTTACAGTACAGAAGAACACCTTCAAGACTCTAGAACAATTTAAAGTGTGTGACTGTGTTTGCTTACAGATGTGGCAGTGTATGCTTACATCTGACTGTGTTTGCTTACATGTTTCAAGTCAGTTTTACAGCATCTCACCAGAGCTTGAAATAAACTGGCAAAGATTTTACAAATCCTGGTCCTTCAGGGCAAATTCTATGCACAGCTTGGAAAACTGTTGCAAGCCACAAAATAACTTCCAAAGCATCTTTAACTCTAAATAAAATTAATTCTTTATAACCCTGTTTCTATTTAGGGTTCAACCAAAGACTATAATAATAAAATGAACTGCTTGCTTTAATATTTCTGATATCTGATAACTCGAATGACTTCTTTTTGGAATTCCTGATTTCCTTGTGTACTGTACACTTCTGTTTTATTTAATCGCTATGATTTCCACAATGAAAAATTAAAATCAATAGTTGTATACAACGGAAACCTTTAGGCAAACTTGGGTGCGAAGAAGTAATTTAAGACAGCGTTAATGGATGCACATGGAAAAAAAGAACATGCTCTAAAAATAGAGCAAGTGGCCCATCTTATTCTAGCCTTTGGTTAAACTTACAAGTGCAGGATGATCCACCTTTTTATCAGCTACTTGGGGAAAAGAAAAATGTGCACATATCTCACAGAAATAAGCAAAAAAGTGTTCTGGGCATGAACCATGATTTTCTCACTGCAGATTTTCCAAGTCCATGAAAAATCAAATAAAAACTCACAGAGGTATAATCAAAAGGAATGTTTTGTGTTTGGGGAACAATACAAACAAATACAAACAAATATATTGGTTGTTTCTTGTTTTTTGATTATGTATACAGTCATAAAGTGATAAATAATTACATTTGGCAGCATGATTAAAAAAGGCAGGATACTTACAGAGAGCACAAATAATTATTCAAATATAAATTTTTTTTTACATCAAACTAAAAAACATAAATTGGTACCAGAAATGTATTCGCTCCCCTGATTTAAATGTTTCTATTTATAAATAAATTTCAGGCCATTCTTCATTATCGTTATCCATAATATTATTCTTATATTTCACATACCGCTTCTTTACAAAAAGAAAATTGTCATTCCACAAATTTGAAATACACAAACTCATCAGGCCATTTCAAAAGGAGGCTGTTAATATTCACTTTAAAATATCAACAACAAAATTCTGGAATGCACCAAAACATCAACTTTACATTAAAACAAAAATATTTCTATAAATTATTAACCATAATATTTGTCTCAAAATTAATAAATGCTATTATTTGTCTATAAATTATTAACCATAATATTTGTCTCAAAATTATCAACAATATTATTTGTCTACAAATTATAACAATTATATTTCTTTATAAATTATACAAAATATTTGTCTATGTTTTACAAGAATGGAAAAAAAAACAATTAGGCCGTCTATTTATTTATTATTTTACACAATTATCAGGCTCGGGTAAAAACATTTTTATAGAAATTTATTAACATATAGAATAGGCTTTTGAAAACAAAATTGATAACTTTAAAATATTGCCATTTTTTCAAAACAAAACAAAAACACAAAAATAAAAAAACACACCAAACAATAAGTTTTTTGCTTATACTTCAAATGCATTTACAGTTTGGTCCCATTGTAGTGACCTATAACATTGTTATGTTTTTCATCCGATCCATGTTTCTTTTTCTCATCTGACTTTCTCTTGTCCTCTTTCTTCTTGTCATCTGAGCCACTCTTTCTCTTCTCTTCGTTTTTCTCTCGCTTTTTCTCCTCCGCCTCGCTCTTTCTCTTGTCTGCGCTCGCACCTTTTTTCTTATCGGCCGCTCCGCCTTTTTTCTTTTCCTCTTGGCTTTGTTTGCCGTGTCCGGCGGCCTTCCTCCCTTTGCCCATGTCTGATTTCTTGGCCCTGACCTCCGCAAGCTCCTCGTACATGTGAGATTCATACATAGCAGACTGGTCTTCCAGAAGGCTGGGCGGCTCTGACGTTGGTGTCCTGGAGTTGGAGGTGGGAGAGGGAGCAGAAGAAATGTGTGAGCTCCCATAGGAGGCTGTCACAGTCACACGCTGAGATGTTAAAGGTGAGGATGGGGGCGTTATGTCTACTTCCTCATAATCATGGTCCAGCCTACGCCGCTGCCTTTTAGCCGGATCCTTTGAGACTGCATTATTTCCAAGCGAATTAAGTTTGAAGTCTGCCTTTTTCATACCAGCCCCGTTACTTTCCCTAGCTCTCAGGGCCGCTACTTTGGCCCTTGTTTCATCGACACTTTCATAATTGGGATCGTTGTCTGTTTCTCTGTCGGAGTTGCTTCCCCTAGTCCGTTGGTAGTTCAAAGAAAGGGCAGAATCTACAGACTCTTCATTGAAATGAGAAGCGGCCTGATTGCCCTGAAGGGCAGAGTTACGGGGAGAGAACCCATCCGTCCTCCTGAGGGTGCTGTAGCCGTCCTCATCATCCTCCTCGGTACCATCATCGTCACCCGCAAGATTCAACCCCGAGTCTTCCGGGGTTGCCAGGTGGCGGTCGCTAAGTCGGTCGCCCTCGCTGGAGGTCTGGGACTTGGTCATAAGGTGCAGGGAGTCTAAGGATGGGGGAACAGGTGCCCCACTGCTGACACTGTTGTTGTTGATGCCACCAACACTGCTGCTGTTGCTGATGACACTAGTGCTCAGTCCACCACCAGAGATACCTTCAATAAGTTAAACCAATTATATAAAAAAAAGTCAACAACACAACACAACAACAACACAAATTCTACATGAATGAGAGTTACTCTCAAATAAATACACTAATACTGTAAGAATGAGAGTTACTCTCAAATAAATACACTAATACTGTAAGAATGAGAGTTACTCTCAAATAAATACACTAATACTGTAAGAATGAGAGTTACTCTCAAATAAATACACTAATACTGTAAGAATGAGAGTTACTCTCAAATAAATACACTAATACTGTAAGAATGAGAGTTACTCTCAAATAAATACACTAATACTGTAAGAATGAGAGTTACTCTCAAATAAATACACTAATACTGTAAGAATGAGAGTTACTCTCAAATAAATACACTAATACTGTAAGAATGAGAGTTACTCTCAAATAAATACACTAATACTGTAAGAATGAGAGTTACTCTCAAATAAATACACTAATACTGTAAGAATAATACTGTAAATAGTTACTAATACTAATACTGTAAAGTAAACCTATAGTATCCATTTCAGATTATTAATCTATTGTGCAAGTGAAGCTGCATTCAAGCATTTATGTGGCCAAAACTGACAAGGGGATTGTGTGGCCACCACAACGCCCAGCCACTTTTACTTATTCCTAACTACTGTCAGGTGCCTGTCGGACCTGGGTAGACTCAAGGCCACTCTTCAGAACAGGTAACAAATTCTTGCTCTCACCAGCATTACAACCCTACTAGACCTTCAGTACCTCAACCAGGTGCCCTGCCACTAGACCGCCATGTCCCACACCATACAACAGAATAGACCAATAACCAAAGAACTGACCTATTTCAGCATAGGTGTCACTTATCTGACTCAGTCGCTGATCTGGGTTGGCACCAGCCATGGTACTTTTTCTCAGAACAACACCATCCCCAGATCCACCTTCAACCTAAATGTAAAGCAGACATTTTGGTTTAGCTAATCAATCTTTACATAAAACTATTTATCATTGGCAAAAGGTGCAACAAAGCAAAGTATTATGTTCAGTCATGTCAAATATAAAATAACCTCACTGCAAAAACTAATATTCTTTTGTAACTCAATAACAAACAGGAGAAAAAAACATGTTAAAATGACATTTGAACATTGCATTTCAATAGAGCGTTCGCAATGGGCGTGGCTTAGGTTTTTTAGTGACGTATTTGTGTAAATATACAACCCACTTGAGGTACAAATGTAACGTGGTGAAGTTGTTCTTCATCATGCTAAATTCACATCTGAATATTGGCTATCCTACTCACAAATTAGGAGGTAAATAGTCGTAGATCATCTTCCTAGTCCAAGAGAAAGCCTAACATGGTATTTTTTCAAAGATTTTCAAAATTTACGCCCATTTTATCATCTTCATATCCGACCGGTAAGTGTTGAAATTGAATTGATTTTATTGATATTATAATGAGGTCTATGCAGAATGATTTTCCGGTCATGTGATGTTGGGTAAATACAATTGTAAAAATTAACAATGGCTTACTGCGCTGCTGTTGGGTGCGCAAATTCTACCGCTAATTTATCATGCAAAGAATCTAAAATATTTTCATCGATTTTCTTTGAAAGATCAACAAATAGGTGTTGTCCTTTAATAATTGTATGTCTATAAACATTGTTCCATCCGTGAACATCATTTATAATTTCACAATATTCAAAGATTTTTAACAAGCATAGGTGCCATTAAGATCAATGTAAAATCATCATTTTTTTTAGTTTACAATGCATCACGTGATCGATTTTCTGTCTCTAAGGAATTGTGCATAGACCTCATTATTGATGTCATTGCGAATAATTGTAGGCGTAATCGTTCGGTACAACATTAATTATATGTATTCCCCCTATTTTAACATTTAAATACTGCAGATTAATTGATTAATGTGATTAGGCTAGGGCCGGCTAGACCTATTTACATAAATAAAAACAAGCTCGAGCCTATAATATGACACTTTATTGATACAGCGGCCATTGTGTACACCACTACACGAAATTTAAAAAAATTGTCACGTGATTGCAAACGCCCTATAAAAAGAGCTGAATAACCACTGAACACATAAAAAGAGCTGATAGCTGATTATAGAGACTGTCGAAATTTTATGCTTCACTTACTGTTGCGTATGTGTTTTCTGGCAGGTCGGAGACGATCTCGTAAGGGTTGAGAGCATTTCTTTCTGTCATACTTGCCAGAGACTCCCTGGCCGTTACTTTAGAATATTTATGTTCTGTCAATCATAAACAAATTACAAAATGATAGGTAAAAAGACATAACCTATACGTTTTGACAATTTCCTACAAAAATATAAGACCACAGTTTGATACTTATATCATACTGATAACTGATACTTTTTACTCTAAAACTAAAAAGAGTTTTGAAATCACAAAAGGGGCACAACCTTTCCTGTGCCCAGAGGGCGTTATCACTTGGAATGTGTCTTCGTCATCGTTGTACATTCTGGGCGGTTCTGGTGGTCGTACGCTCTCCTCGTCCAGGTCATCTCTTGGAGGGGAGTACTGCCTTTCCCTCAGATCATTGTGAACCCTGCCAGACTTGTCCACCATGGCGTACTCATCATTCAGGTCACCATAGTCTGTCAGTGCTGGCTGTGTCATTGACATGCCTGGGGAGAACAGAAGTGAATGTTAACTATTATGGATGGAATAGATGATTCATTGTTTTGGAGCAAAGAAGAGGAAACACATTATTGTGGAGAGTAATAGATGATTCATTGATGAGTCTATATGTGTTTTAGAAAAAATAGGTGAAAGTAAACAATTGTGGAGTAATAGATGATTCATTGATGAGTCGATATGTGTTTTGGAGAAAATAGGTGAAAGTAAACAATTGTGGAGAGAAATAGATGATTCATTGATGAGTCTATATGTGTTTTAGAAGAAATAGGTGAAAGTAAACAATTGTGGAGAGAAATAGATGATTCATTGATAAGTCTATATGTGTTTTAGAAGAAATAGGTGAAAGTAAACAATTGTGGAGAGAAATAGATGATTCATTGATGAGTTTATATGTGTTTTAGAAGAAATAGGTGAAAGTAAACAATTGTGGAGAGAAATAGATGATTCATTGATTAGTTTATATGTGTTTTAGAAAAAATAGGTGAAAGTAAACAATTGTGGAGAGAAATAGATGATTCATTGATGAGTCTATATGTGTTTTAGAAAAAATAGGTGAAAGTAAACAATTGTGGAGAGAAATAGATGAATCATTGATGAGTCTATATGTGTTTTAGAAGAAATAGGTGAAAGTAAACAATTGTGGAGAGTAATAGATGATTCATTGATGAGTCTATATGTGTTTTAGAAAAAATAGGTGAAAGTAAACAATTGTGGAGAGAAATAGATGATTCATTGATGAGTCTATATGTGTTTTGGAGAAAATAGGTGAAAGTAAACAATTGTGGAGAGAAATAGATGATTCATTGATGAGTCTATATGTGTTTTAGAAGAAATAGGTGAAAGTAAACAATTGTAGAGAGAAATAGATGATTCATTGATGAGTCTATATGTGTTTTAGAAGAAATAGGTGAAAGTAAACAATTGTGGAGAGAAATAGATGATTCATTGATGAGTCTATATGTGTTTTAGAAAAAATAGGTGAAAGTAAACAATTGTGGAGAGAAATAGATGATTCATTGATGAGTCTATATGTGTTTTAGAAAAAATAGGTGAAAGTAAACAATTGTGGAGAGAAATAGATTATTTCGTTGATGAGTCTATATGTGTTTTAGAAAAAATAGGTGAAAGTAAACAATTGTGGAGAGAAATAGATGATTCATTGATGAGTCTATATGTGTTTTGGAGAAAATAGGTGAAAGTAAACAATTGTGGAGAGAAATAGATGATTCATTGATGAGTCTATATGTGTTTTAGAAAAAATAGGTGAAAGTAAACAATTGTGGAGAGAAATAGATGATTCATTGATGAGTCTATATGTGTTTTAGAAGAAATAGGTGAAAGTAAACAATTGTGGAGTAATAGATGATTCATTGATGAGTCTATATGTGTTTTAGAAGAAATAGGTGAAAGTAAACAATTGTGGAGAGAAATAGATGATTCATTGATGAGTCTATATGTGTTTTAGAAAAAATAGGTGAAAGTAAACAATTGTGGAGTAATAGATGATTCATTGATGAGTCTATATGTGTTTTAGAAGAAATAGGTGAAAGTAAACAATTGTGGAGAGAAATAGATGATTCATTGATGAGTCTATATGTGTTTTAGAAGAAATAGGTGAAAGTAAACAATTGTGGAGAGAAATAGATGATTCATTGATGAGTCTATATGTGTTTTAGAAAAAATAGGTGAAAGTAAACAATTGTGGAGAGAAATAGATGATTCATTGATGAGTCTATATGTGTTTTAGAAAAAATAGGTGAAAGTAAACAATTGTGGAGAGAAATAGATGATTTATTGATGAGTCTATATGTGTTTTAGAAGAAATAGGTGAAAGTAAACAATTGTGGAGAGAAATAGATGATTCATTGATGAGTCTATATGTGTTTTGGAGAAAATAGGTGAAAGTAAACAATTGTGGAGAGAAATAGATGATTCATTGATGAGTCTATATGTGTTTTAGAAAAAATAGGTGAAAGTAAACAATTGTGGAGTAATAGATGATTCATTGATGAGTCTATATGTGTTTTAGAAGAAATAGGTGAAAGTAAACAATTGTGGAGAGAAATAGATGATTCATTGATGAGTCTATATGTGTTTTAGAAGAAATAGGTGAAAGTAAACAATTGTGGAGAGAAATAGATGATTCATTGATGAGTCTATATGTATTTTAGAAAAAATAGGTGAAAATAAACAATTGTGGAGAGAAATAGATGATTCATTGATGAGTCTATATGTGTTTTAGAAAAAATAGGTGAAAGTAAACAATTGTGGAGAGAAATAGATGATTCATTGATGAGTCTATATGTGTTTTAGAAGAAATAGGTGAAAGTAAACAATTGTGGAGAGAAATAGATGATTCATTGATGAGTCTATATGTGTTTTAGAAGAAATAGGTGAAAGTAAACAATTGTGGAGAGAAATAGAGGATTCATTGATGAGTCTATATGTGTTTTAGAAGAAATAGGTGAAAGTAAACAATTGTGGAGAGAAATAGATGATTCATTGATGAGTCTATATGTGTTTTAGAAGAAATAGGTGAAAGTAAACAATTGTGGAGAGAAATAGATGATTCATTGATGAGTCTATATGTGTTTTAGAAAAAATAGGTGAAAGTAAACAATTGTGGAGAGAAATAGATAATTCATTGATGAGTGTATATGTGATTTAGAAAAAATAGGTGAAAGTAAACAATTGTGGAGAGAAATAGATGATTCATTGATGAGTCTATATGTGTTTTAGAAGAAATAGGTGAAAGTAAACAATTGTGGAGAGAAATGGATGATTCATTGATGAGTCTATATGTGTTTTAGAAGAAATAGGTGAAAGTAAACAATTGTGGAGAGAAATAGATAATTCATTGATGAGTCTATATGTGTTTTAGAAAAAATAGGTGAAAGTAAACAATTGTGGAGAGAAATAGATGATTCATTGATGAGTCTATATGTGTTGTATTCATTGATGAGTCTATATGTGTTGTATTAGTCTGCTGAGAATAACATGACACCTGGTGGTGGTGAAGCAGTATATTCAACTGACATTCTGATTCTCTCAGGACCAAATCCTGGCCAAAACAATTTCTGGTTTTGTTCCCAAGTTCTTTTAGCTTACTCAGCTTTTTTGGGTACCCGGTATCCATGTTGTCAGTTGAGCAAGGGTATTGGAGTGTTGCCCAAACAATCTTTTTTTCAGTGGCTAGTAAACATTGCTTAAACTGAATCTAATGGTTTGAAGGGAATACATTACTATTTTAACTAATGATACAATTTTCATTTTCAATATTCCCAGTTTCCCAAAAAACTGTAATGACCATTTTTGGTACACCAAGCAAAAGGTACACAACCAAAACTTGTTTTTTTAAACCTATTCCATGTATTAAGTATACTTGAATTTCCTATCCTCCCCTGCATCACTAAAGAGGTAGCTTGCCTCACATTCCTATATATTCATAAAGCCCTGCAATAAACAAGTCATAGTCAGCCATGTAGGTTATGTATGACAAAGTCATAGTCAGCCATGTAGGTTATGTATGACCAAGTCATAGTCAGCCATGTAGGTTATGTATGACCAAGTCATAGTCAGCCATGTAGGTTATGTATGACCAAGTCATTGTCAGCCATGTAGGTTATGTATGACCAAGTCATAGTCAGCCATGTAGGTTATGTATGACCAAGTCATAGTCAGCCATGTTGGTGTAAGTATGACCAAGTCATAGTCAGCCATGTAGGTGTATGTATAAACAAGTCATAGTCAGCCATGTAGGTGTATGTATGACCAAGTCATAGTCAGCCATGTAGGTGTATGTATGACCAAGTCATTTTCAGCCATGTAGGTTATGTATGACCAAGTCAGTCAGTCATGTAGGCGTTTGTATGACCAAGTCATAGTCAGCCATGTAGATGTATGTATGACCAAGTCATAGTCAGCCATGTAGGTATATGTATGATCAAGTCATAGTCAGCCATGTAGATGTATGTATGAACAAGTCATAGTCAGCCAAGTAGGTATATGTATGACCAAGTCATAGTCAGCCATGTAGGTTATGTATGACCAAGTCAGTCAGTCATGTAGGCGTTTGTATGACCAAGTCATAGTCAGCCATGTAGATGTATGTATGACCAAGTCATAGTCAGCCATGTAGGTATATGTATGATCAAGTCATAGTCAGCCATGTAGATGTATGTATGAACAAGTCATAGTCAGCCAAGTAGGTATATGTATGACCAAGTCATAATCAGCCATGTAGGTATATGTATGACCAAGTCATAGTCAGCCATGTAGGTATATGTATGACCAAGTCATAATCAGCCATGTAGGTTATGTATGACCAAGTCAGTCAGTCATGTAGGTGTTTGTATGATCAAGTCATAGTCAGCCATGTAGATGTATGTATGAACAAGTCATAGTCAGTCATGTAGGTGTTTGTATGATCAAGTCATAGTCAGCCATGTAGATGTATGTATGAACAAGTCATAGTCAGCCATGTAGGTTATGTATGACCAAATCATAGTCAGCCATGTAGGTATATGTATGACCAAGTCATAGTCAGCCATGTAGGTGATGTTTTGACAGGGCTTGTGAGACAGTTTTTGCTCCAACTTCTTTCCTCCTCCCTCCCAAAGCTCAGTGGACTATAAGCCCAGACCTGCCAAGTTCAAAAGTTTAAAAATCGTATTGAGCCACCTCAAAATTCGTATTTTGTTTTGACCCCCAAATTCGTATTCCTTAGACTTAGACCCTCAAATTAGTAGGCCTAGAGTCGCCTAGACTAGTTCAATCACTAGTTGTATTTTTAAGCATTTTTTTACTCACCAGGCGACATTGCTGTATGTTTGCTACACATAGGCTACATCCTTTGCGATTTTAAAAAATCTTTATTATATACACTATTTTAGGCCTAACTAGTTTACAGATGCTGCTTTTAACCATTCTTGAGAATATTCAATCTAATCTTAAACTGTTGACATCGTTTTTTGTCACAGCCAGTTTTGATTTTTTTTGCCATAGTAAAATATATGCCCAGGCCCAGGCTAACAATGTTCCATATATATTCAATATTAATTTTAAAACAGTAGACTCCCGAGACGTAGGCCCTTAAAATTAAAAGGCTAATTCTCGAAGTAAGTAATGATCAGATCCGATAATCAATTTGATGAGAGATATCGTGAAAGTGTGAAACGAAGTCATAAATGCAGCGCATGGAAGGATTTAATATTTTCCAACCGGAAATAACCAGTTTTTAGTTTTAAACTGTCATGAGCAACGCCACGCGTCTCTTTCGCATTTTTATTTTTATGTAGGAAAAAAATAAATATTGGAGAAAAAACTTACTTTTTTTATTTCTTCGAAAATTGATGGAAATTCGTATTTTTTTTGCCCATTTCGTATTTTCGTATTCGGGCCTAGTTTTTTGTACTAAATACGAAAAATTCGTACTACTTGGCAGGTCTGTAAGCCTCAACTAGGTCTGTCCTCCAGGGCCTTAGCCTACTGGTTGAGTCTAAGTTCAATGTCATAGATCACAACAATGGGACCAAACACTAAATACGTTTGAAGAACTGTTTCTCACCACTCATTGCCCCAATCTCCTCCATTAAACTTTTGAAATCTCCGCCTGAGTCCTGGCACGTGGCATATGGGTCGTCCATCTCACTCGTGTTATGCTTGATCAGGCGAGCTGCTGCTGGAGAAACAGTCCCACCAGACTCCAGTATTAAGTTGTAGGGGTCCTCATCTTTTACCTGCAATATGGACAAAACTGAGAGCTGACTTCAGTTAAATGACACTAGACTTACTTATTATTACCATATTATATTGTTAAATTTATTATTCAAATCTTGGTCTATTTTTTTTGGCGTGATAATATCTATTTTGTCATTAGTTATAAGCCAGCCAATATAATATCCATATCTATTTTTGCATTAGTTAGAAGCCAGCCAATATAATATCTATTTTGTCATTAGTTAGAACCAGCCAATATAATATCTATTTTGTCATTAGTTATAAGCCATCCAATATAATATCTATTTTGTCATTAGTTATAAGCCATCCAATATAATATCCATATCTATTTTTGCATTAGTTAGAAGCCAGCCAATATAATATCTATTTTGTCATTAGTTAGAACCAGCCAATTACCAGGCTGTAGTGATCCACTGAGCTTGACGATGGCGTAGACATGAAGTTACTCGGTGACAGCTGCTTGCTACTTGAGCCAACGTCACTGACGACAGCATAAAGTTCTTCTCTTAGCCTTGAGTAGTGTCCGTCTCTGGCACTTGATGTCTCAGATACTGGTGTCTCTATGCTGTCAGCACCACTTGGGTCAGCAAAGGTGTCATAATCTGCATACAACAATAATTTAACATTAATATTTTGTCATTACAAACATTGCCGAACATTGATTCATTTATGAAGTACAGGCTAAATTCCCTGGCGTTGCCAGAGGGGAAATTAAATAGTATGTATAAGCTACAGATAAAAATTGTATAAACTACAATGAGCATAAAGCTATAGATCTAATAATTTAAAAAAAAAATTTTGTATGGAAAACATTTAGGAAAGTAATTGTCCAGCATTGCCTGTGGAAAGAAATACATAGGACGTAGGCCTATAGCTACAGATTAAATTTTTATAAACTACGATGAACAGAGAGCTATAATAAATTTTACATTATTTTCATTTATTTACTGAAAACATTTAAGAAAGTAATTTAAAATAAATATTGTAATCGGGTTTAAAAAGCAAGTCTTTTTAATTATCAAAAAGTTATAACTGTCCAAGTGGATGAGAATCAAACACCCATCTCACACATTCGTTTAAAATATAATTATTAGATTTTACTTAAATAAAATATTTTTGGAAAGCTTGGAGTCCTAAAATTCCTTACAATCTTTAAAGATAAGTAATATTAATGGAAATTTTAAAAAGTAGAAAAAAAAAGCTATCGGTGCAGAATTGAACCCAGGTCACCCGCATGGTAGTCAGATACGCTAACCACTCTGCTAGGGAAGACACATGGGGAAAGCAAGATCGCAAAAGTAAAATATGAGACAATAGGGTCACGTGTCTTCCAATTAACCAAATGGGGATCTTATGCCACACACACAGACTACTTTACATAGATAGATTAAAGTATTTTTTTAATGACAATGAAAAGATCAATAAAGGTTTCATAATTAACTGTACCAAGTCCAGGTAAAGGAGAATGGTGGGTCATTGAGCTATCAACCCCAGACTGTGTAAACTACAATGCTACAGAAACTCTAAATGCACCAGTTCATTGTGACTTGGTCAAACAGCTCCTAGACTGTCCGGCTCAAATGGCAAACTGAATGGAACCACTCATAGTCAAGCCAGCTAGAGAAAAAGTGTGATTATGACAACTATGCTCATACTCATATATTGACCACATGTCCTTAAGTAAGATAATCTATCATAGGCCTATGCCGGTGCAATAAAAAAAGTTGTTAAATTCCAAAGACAAGTTTAGCAATTAACTCTCAAACTATGTAACATAGACTTTACGACCACGGGTGATCCAAATTTTTAACAATGGATATTCTATATATTTTTTTAAACATTTTTTTTTCTCCATTTTTTTTAAGAAAATGGTTTATTTATTTGAAAAAACGCAAAAAACAATGTGTATTTAAGTTAATAAAAAAAAATTTTTTAAAATAAAATCAAGATGATTTTTTTCCGGCTAGACGCAACTCTAGTTTGCCATCTTGACAATTTTTCCAAGCATTGGTTTACGTCGGTTGCACAATTTATCTAATAATGGCTCGCTCAAGATTCTTCTTCTGATGAAGAAATTGAATATTATTCAAGTGATGATGAATTTTGGGAAGAGGTAGATGATGATTATTACACCCGTAATCAAAAAGCCTATGTTACATACTTTGAGAGTTAAATCACCTGTTGTTCGCGAAGATAGTTTAATCCTCAGGTGATCATATCCTTCCGAGTGAGATTTGACCCTGCTCTCACCACTGGCACCACCCCCAGAGTCCACTCCAGCAGGAGCGCGGTTGTTAGGGTTGGTTTTAAACGGTGGGACGTGCTGTGGGTAAGCGTACTCAGGCCCATCCCCAAGGCCGTTATTCTTGTTAGAAGAGTTAGGGGCCTCAATCCCTGACATGGATGCATTTCTGGCATGGTTGGAAACAGGTGGCTCTGGAAGCTCCCTGAGACTTTGGGGTCTCAAATTGACTGACCCAGCGCTAGCCTGTCTGCTGTGACTAAATTATCAACAAAAGATAAATGTTATAATTAACAAATCAAAACAGGTAAAGATGTAATATCCACAGAAAAACCAAAAAAATGCAGAATTCCTTTTTTGTCGTGTTAATCAACACCTGAATATCAATGTCATAAATTACTAGTTGTTAAAAAATACATCAAGAAACATGTACATAATCAACCATAATAGGAAACATCAAGGAAAAGTTCTAATTCAAAGAGCATAAATTAAGACTAGAATAAAATATCCAACCCAGTGTTAGGAGATTTAGGTCCACCGTTGGTCCAGTTTATCCCTGTCTCGTTTGTCAGCTTGACTTTAGCTTCTGTTTCCTCTAACAAGGGAGGTTCCTTTTAAATATACAAAACAAGAACTAAATGACCAGCAAAACTGTTGGTACTTTTTTTAAACACAGGCCTTGTAATACATTAAGCCTTAAAAAAAAAAGAAAAGAAGTTTAATATTCTTATCTTATCTTATACATAAGACAATAACTAACATTTAGTAATTTGTATTATTATGTCAAGTGGAATTTGAAACTGCTAATTTAACATTCTTACATTAGCTTGTCTTCTCTCTTCAAGGGAGATGTCCTCTTCCTTCGTATCTCTGAAATACAAAGAGATAGTGTTGTAGACAGTGCCTTCACATAGGAGAGGGCAGAGCAGGGCATATGCCCGGGGGGGGGGGGGGCGCCGCTTCCAGGGGGGCTGCAAATTTAGTCTAAATATAGCACTATACAAGCAGTTACTCTGAGTTACAGTATGCAAGGGGGAAGCGCTGAAACTTTTACCCTGGGGCACTACGTAAGCTTGTAATGGCTCTGGCTGTAGACATCTCATATGAATACAGGTTTGAACCTTCAGTTATTACCTTTGTCAAACAGTTCCCAAACAGGCAACCACCAATTCATTCCTTCAGTTAACATGGGGAATGATCCTGAAAACAGTTTACTGTGATCCTCTACTGTAAAAGTAAAAAGTAAACCATCCCTTACAGACCGTGTTGATCCATAGGGCAAGTGAAGCAGTGCTCGCAAGCGTCCACAGGGGATTGTGTGATTAGCACAAAGCCCATTAGTATTCAATTTTTCTTCAACTAATGTCAGATGCATGGGGAAAAATATATTTTGTCCATTTTTATTTGACTGTCCTATATATATAATATAGGCAGTTTGGACCTAACATGCAATCATTTTGGAAATAATTTTACTTTTGAATTCTATACAAGCAAATGGTTGAGATTACGCCAAATTATTTTTCATTTAATTAAGAAAAGTAGGATGATTAGTAATTTAGAGCAATTTAAGGACTATTTTATGTAAAAAAAATATAAAAAAAAAAAATTTACCCATTTTTACAAGCACAAAGAAGGAGTAAAAAAATCAGGCTTAAAATTCCACTTATGGTTATCAGAATGCTAAATGTATTGACTTCCAGGGCACTGCTAGTATCCTGTGATGATGGTGATATTGCCATAAGCAAACGCTGGCCATGCCTTATTCCATCCATGTTATCTAATGACTAGCTGACAGACTCCAAGCTGAAGACAGTTCTAGTGATGTAAATATCAGCAAATGCTTGCATCTCGGGCTACTTCATCATCAACTATTGTGGCTTCACCTAAATGAAATAACAGAGACAATAAAAGTAACATGGCAAAACAAATAACCATTGAAGCATAAAAAAATTGATGCTAATTTTTTGTTCAGTGAATTTGCATTTCTGGTCAATATGGTTATTCACATAAATGATGTTAATACTCAACTACAAAGGAAAGATCAATAAATGATGTTAATACTCAACTACAAAGGAAAGATCAATAAATGATGTTAATACTCAACTACAAAGGAAAGATCAATAAATGATGTTAATACTCAACTACAAAGGAAAGATCAATAAATGATGTTAATACTCAACTACAAAGGAAAGATCAATAAATGATGTTAATACTCAACTACAAAGGAAAGATCAATAAATGATGTTAATACTCAACTACAAAGGAAAGATCAATAAATGATGTTAATACTCAACTACAAAGGAAAGATCAATAAATGATGTTAATACTCAACTACAAAGGAAAGATCAATAAATGATGTTAATACTCAACTACAAAGGAAAGATCAATAAATGATGTTAATACTCAACTACAAAGGAAAGATCAATAAATGATGTTAATACTCAACTACAAAGGAAAGATCAATAAATGATGTTAATACTCAACTACAAAGGAAAGATCAATAAATGATGTTAATACTCAACTACAAAGGAAAGATCAATAAATGATGTTAATACTCAACTACAAAGGAAAGATCAATAAATGATGTTAATACTCAACTACAAAGGAAAGATCAATAAATGATGTTAATACTCAACTACAAAGGAAAGATCAATAAATGATGTTAATACTCAACTACAAAGGAAAGATCAATAAATGATGTTAATACTCAACTACAAAGGAAAGATCAATAAATGATGTTAATACTCAACTACAAAGGAAAGATCAATAAATGATGTTAATACTCAACTACAAAGGAAAGATCAATAAATGATGTTAATACTCAACTACAAAGGAAAGATCAATAAATGATGTTAATACTCAACTACAAAGGAAAGATCAATAAATGATGTTAATACTCAACTACAAAGGAAAGATCAATAAATGATGTTAATACTCAACTACAAAGGAAAGATCAATAAATGATGTTAATACTCAACTACAAAGGAAAGATCAATAAATGATGTTAATACTCAACTACAAAGGAAAGATCAATAAATGATGATCTTATTTTGGCATTTCGGCTTTGGGAACAAACAATCTTTCAGTTGATTTCCTAAAGTATTATTTCAACAAGGGGCAGCCGTTAAAACTCTTTGTTGATACCCAAATTTAAAGCCTTGAATTTGAAAACCATTAAAACTCTTTGTTGATACCCAAATTTAAAGCCTTGAATTTGAAAACCATTAAAACTCTTTGTTGATACCCAAATTTAAAGCCTTGAATTTGAAAACCATTAAAACTCTTTGTTGATACCCAAATTTAAAGCCTTGAATTTGAAAACCATTAAAACTCTTTGTTGATACCCAAATTTAAAGCCTTGAATTTGAAAACCATTAAAACTCTTTGTTGATACCCAAATTTAAAGCCTTGAATTTGAAAACAATTAAAACTCTTTGTTGATAACCAAATTTAAAGCCTTGAATTTGAAAACCGTTAAAACTCTTTGTTGATACCCAAATTTAAAGCCTTGAATTTGAAAACCATTAAAACTCTTTGTTGATACCCAAATTTAAAGCCTTGAATTTGAAAACCATTAAAACTCTTTGTTGATACCCAAATTTAAAGCCTTGAATTTGAAAACCATTAAAACTCTTTGTTGATAACCAAATTTAAAGCCTTGAATTTGAAAACCATTAAAACTCTTTGTTGATACCCAAATTTAAAGCCTTGAATTTGAAAACCATTAAAACTCTTTGTTGATAACCAAATTTAAAGCCTTGAATTTGAAAACCATTAAAACTCTTTGTTGATACCCAAATTTAAAGCCTTGAATTTGAAAACCATTAAAACTCTTTGTTGATACCCAAATTTAAAGCCTTGAATTTGAAAACCATTAAAACTCTTTGTTGATACCCAAATTTTAAGCCTTGAATTTGAAAAACATTAAAACTCTTTGTTGATACCCAAATTTAAAGCCTTGAATTAGAAAACCATTAAAACTCTTTGTTGATACCCAAATTTAAAGCCTTGAATTTGAAAACCATTAAAACTCTTTGTTGATACCCAAATTTAAAGCCTTGAATTTGAAAACCATTAAAACTCTTTGTTGATAACCAAATTTAAAGCCTTGAATTTGAAAACCATTAAAACTCTTTGTTGATACCCAAATTTAAAGCCTTGAATTTGAAAAACATTAAAACTCTTTGTTGATAACCAAATTTAAAGCCTTGAATTTGAAAACCATTAAAACTCTTTGTTGATACCCAAATTTAAAGCCTTGAATTTGAAAACCATTAAAACTCTTTGTTGATACCCAAATTTAAAGCCTTGAATTTGAAAACCATTAAAACTCTTTGTTGATAACCAAATTTAAAGCCTTGAATTTGAAAACCATTAAAACTCTTTGTTGATACCCAAATTTAAAGCCTTGAATTTGAAAACCATTAAAACTCTTTGTTGATAACCAAATTTAAAGCCTTGAATTTGAAAACCATTAAAACTCTTTGTTGATACCCAAATTTAAAGCCTATAATTTGAAAACCATTAAAACTCTTTGTTGATACCCAAATTTAAAGCCTTGAATTTGAAAACCAATCTCAAGATTTAAAAAAAAAAACACAATGAGCTTTTTTTTGTTGCATTTTCAATGCCATTGTCCATGAACGTGAATTTATTACCAGGGAGATTTTTATGGAAAACTGTGAAATGTGTTGTGATGCACAGTTAAAGTAGAAATTCCATCAGATAGCTCTAGGAGAAATTTACAGCTCTAGAAGAAATTAACAAACGTATATGGTGAAGGAGAAATATCCTGCAATTTAAAATGCTTTCCATTGTTGTTGTTTTAATTTTCACACTCTTAGTAGGATAAAGCAAACAAGTTGTTTCAGCGAACATGAAACTTGATGAAACTGATGTAAAGTAAAGTACCCATCAGACCGAATTGATCCATAGGTCCGGTGAAGCAGCGTTCACCAGTTTCTGTGGCCACAGCGTACTGATTGATTGTGTGGCCAGCACTATGCACAGCTGCCTTTACTTTACCCCAACTAAGGTCAGGTACCCATCAGAGCTGGGTAGACTCAGGGACACCCTCAAGTCCTGGGAAAAAATCCTGGCTCCACCAGGATTCGGACCCAGGACCTTCAGATCGCCAGTCAAACGCGCTGCCGCTCGGCTACCGTGCCTCATGAAACTGATGTGCATTTAGAAAATCCTTCAGTTTATAAAAAATTAATGCATTTAGTTCTGCCAAACAAAATCAGATGTCGAAGTGTTTTATTTTGTAAAAATTAGCTCTCATCTAATCTATCAATGTTTTTTTTAAATTCGTCTTAGTCTTAGTTTTGTTATATTTTCTGGAAAAGAATGTATTTAACAAATTTGAAGAGCTGCCCAGAAGCAAGAGTTTAGAATCTCAAAGTTAAACATATTCATAACATTCATTAATCAATAATTAAATTACAACATTTCATTAACGTTATTAACCCTTACATCCCCAGGCGGAATATTTCCCTCAATGAAAGGTATCTATTTAAAGAACAAAAATAAGGATCTGACCTTTCACCATGACCATAGTCTCGGGCAGAATGTTTATTCGATAGGTCTAGCTGAATAGTATAATTTTATTTCGCTTTTTAAATTATGAAAATTGACCAATTACTTAGTTGTTTTTTTAAATTGAAAGTACAGTGCTAATGGACGCTACAACTATAATGGACCTAGGTCTTTATGTAAACTTTTTCGTATATTTCTATAGGCCTATTAATATTACGAATAAAACCAATTATTTTAAGAATTAGATTATAATTCTAATGTTAATGTCTAATTAGGTAAGTTATTATGTTTCAAGCAATTTACTCTTTACATGTTATTATCAACTGTTCCAAACAAAAATGTAAAAATAATAATTTTGGAATCTATCGATGTCTCAGCTATTCTAAAATAAAGGTCTGGGTCGTGGGGAGTAATTAGTAAATTAATAGCCGGTAATGAAGGTATGCATAGCAAAAAAGTAGGTCGGTAGAAAAGGCCTAAAGGGTTAACATTATTATTCTTATAATTTAATTAAAGGCAGTGTCTATACGTTCGGCGACTGGACAAAATATTGCGGGAGATATTCTTCCGGCGAGCACGTCACGTGACCGCCGGACACATTCTTCGGAAGATATTATTCCGGCGGGCTTGTTATTTGACCACTCAACTACAAGTACATACGGGAGACGTAACACATATATTGATATTAACACATTTATAAAGAAATGGGCATGAGGCCTAAAAGTCTTATTAATACTTTGAATGAATAAATTGAATGAGATTGTTATGTCCACCCACATGCATAAAAATGAATGGGTCATTGTAATTGTAGCGCAAGTCAAGTTGTTCATTAATGACTAATGACTAAAATAAGATGTTTGGTAATGACTTTTAACACGTTTTCTAAAGAAATAGGCATTGGGCCTAACAGTCGTATTTTTATTTCTTTGATACTTTGAATGAAATTATGCCCACCCACATTAATAAATGAAATGTATTTGCGTTTTGAACAAAAAATAATCTCATTTTACTATAATTGAATTTTTAAAAAAAGGTGGTGACAGCTGATGTAGAACCTGCGATATGCCCGTTGCCAGCAGACAGTTCTGACCACTAGGCCAGGAAACCTTGATATTTATTAACAACAAATAGTAATTAGGCAGATCGAACAAGAATAAACGATTTTGCGCATGCGCCAGTAGCTTCTTTTTATTATTTGTGGGTCGGGCACGTGACTTAGGTCGCAGGACGTATATCTAGTGCACTATTTGTCCGGTCGCCAGACGCGCAGGCACTTTGTTAATTAAAATTAAAGTTATAGATTAGGCTATAGAATTAAAGGCCAACTTAATTTAGAGGCCAACTATAAAACTATAATAACACATATGACATATATATATAAAATATATATGTAGAATGTAGTAGGCCTAGGCCCTATAGTTATAGCCTATAACTCCTATAATTATAAGTATAAGTCATAATAAGTGGTGGCGGTGGCTATGCTATACTTTAACTATTAGTTATAGGTATTAGCCTAACTTAGGACTTAGGCCTAACCTTATAATTTATAAGGCTTATATAAACTTATATTACTTATAATTATAATAAGCCCTATCTCCTAACCTACTTATGCCTAATAATAGTAATAGTAACTAATACTAATATTAAATATAAAGTTTAAAATAGTACAAATAAAAGGCTTTAGTTTTAACTTCTTTAGAACGCTTACCTATTTCTAATGTCAATAGCTTAGTCTTAGTTAGATTCTTAGACTTAAAGTATAGATAGGCTGCTAAAGCTAAAGTAGCCCAATGAAATGCCAATAAGGAATAGTGAATAGTTGGCTCATCCAATGCCTAGCTCAAGGTTGTGGTTAGGTCTATAATATAATTATAATATAATTATAAGTCTAAGTTATAGCCTATGTTATGTTAAATAATGTTGAATGTTAAATGATATTGAATTTGAATTGTATGAGTCATTTTACGAACACAAGCAAAAACTATTACTATTAAATATTCCGTAAAAGCTATTTTACAGCCTCGCCTCTCATGTCAGTCATGGTTTAAGTGTAAATTACTGTTTATGACTACACCACCATTAATGCACTAAATAAACACGAAAAATTAAGTATATTTATATTATATCCTAGTCTAGATGTCAGCTCGATCACTTGTATTAATTTAACTACCTACTGATTCGAGGAAAATTAGTACAATATTTACCGAAACAAACCCAGAAATTAGCTAGAGGAAAATTGGACTCGATTTCCGGACTTCAACACAAGAGATTCGCCTTCACAACTTTTATTTAGTTTATGTTACGTTTTGTCCCTTTTCACCTAAGTAAAAAAAATAAAATCCTAAAGGCCTGTAGACCCTTAAAGATCTACCGATTACTAGTCGAATTTAGCAATAAAATATTTTTAAAACTATTTAAAACCCTTTAATACAAAAATATATAGGTCTATCAAACACAATATTTCCTTTTAAATGTCAAAGACTCAAAATGAAGGGCCAGGTCCTAAATTCAAATCATTAAAATTGTTATTTTTTTTACAGTATGTTAATAATTAATTTTTAAAAATAATATCTAGGAGAATTATTTGATGTCATTTTAATTATTATTTTTTTTTTTTTTTTGTATACTACTACTTTACCTTTGATATAAAATTATAAATAATTTCGGATTTTTTTTCTGAATATTTTTAGACATAGTTAGTTTTTCTAGTTATTTCCCTTTATTAAGAGGAAGTTGGGTCAATCTGTATCTACTATCAACTTTGTTTGTTTCATATCTGTATAGAAGTTAGGTTAGGCCTATAAATATTGTACAGTGCATCGTAAACAATTATGACTTTGTCGTAGCATACTAATCATTCTTACGAACGACATATTATAGTGGATATCTTTATATCCAGAAGCACAATGTCGTTCAACTTTATGGTTGGTATGACTAGTATGGGAATGAGTGACTATTGCCTGGAACCGACGCCGACAGGGTTCTCGTATCATCACCATCCAACAATTCAGTCAATTCCAATATCAACAACAGCTTCGAATACTACTATGCACACCCATACTAATACGGGTCCGAACCACGTTAATCACGTAAATCTCGGACATCTGCATGGTCACAGCCACTCTGATAATTTATTAAATATCCCGCCTTTGGCTCCACCAGCAATGGGATCATTGGGACAAGGCGGCACCTTCAGTGGCATCAATGGTATGGTATTTTTTAAATTTCAGTATTAATTATCATTAAAAAATGTTTTTAAGTTTAATCAAGTTTAAGTCTATGATATAATTAGGCCTATAATATAAATGGTTTTTGTTATGTATTATGAGTTAACTTTGATGTAAAAAAAAAAATGAAGTCTAGGCTAGGTCGACTACTAGGATCAATAAATTATAATCTAAATCTAAGTCTAAGTAGAATATTGCCTAGACCTATCTATATATTGAATTGAATATAGGCCTATACAAAAAGAAGAAAATAATAAATTCGTATCCTTCAGAAATGTTTTCATGTAGTGATTGTAGGCCTACCCATCAAAATCAGTGACCTTTCTTTTCTTTTTAAGTCAGACAATCCAAATTGTTAAAACATAGGCTAATAACTAGGCCTACTTATTTAGCCCAAACTATTGTACTATTGTTAGCACACATCAAAATATCACTTGTAATCAATTATAGTCTAAATCTACCCTCCTCCTACCCCCAATGATCAATTTTAAGGTTATTTGTAGATGATTGCATAATTACATAATTTCCAGGACAATTCAAAAAAGTTACTGAAATCTTTTAAAAAGGCCTAGAATCTAGACCTATATTTTAATATCAATAAAACGCTTCATACAAAGTTGCAAGTACATAATAGGACAATTTACAAAGTATTATTAATAATCCTAAATAAGTACAATAATGAAACAATATGGATTTCTTAACTAATACATAATTCAACATAGCTCACTCCAGTGAAACAAACTCTATTTCATTTTCCACTCTTTTATTCTACATTGTCTTTTACTTGTAGCGGTTCGCATAGTCTTTGGAGTCTGTGTTTAATGCTTAATCGATACAGTCTTTTTAAAAACTCAGCTGGGTGTTAAATTATCTCTGGATTATTGTGTTACTACCTATAGTATTGTCTATCGTGAACGTTTTGGTCAGCCAGGTGAGTCCCCAATCCTTATCGTTGTGTCAAATAAATTCCTCTAGTTTTGTCTGAGGATTATGTTATCTATTTTGGTGGTTTTCAGTGTCTTGTGTATCATTTCATTCTAAGATTATATTATGTGCATTGACTGGACTGTTATTGTCCTATCTGTCTGCTAGCAGCAAGCTGCTGTCATTGTTATGCCATTATGTCACCAAAACTACAATTCAGCAGTTACTAAATTTAATATACTTAAATTTAATACTAATTGAACATCTATATGGATATGGATATATTTACTGGTAAACTTAATGATCAGTCTAAAAATGTAAAGATTTTTTTAACCCTTCCTGTACCGACCTACATTTTTGCTATGTATACCTTCAGTCCCGGCCATTATTGTACTAATTACTCCCTATAGCCCAGACTTTATGACTGAGACATTGATAGGGTTCCAAAATTATCTTTTTACTTTTTTGTTGGTAAAAATTGATAATAAGGCGTAGAAAGTAAATTGCTAGAAACATAATAACTTAGGCCCTACCTTATAAGAATAATCTAATTTATTCAATTATTAGTATTAGATTCATTCATAATATTTATTCTAAAGAAAAAGTTTCATCAAAACGCAAGTCCATAATAAGGGAAGGTAATTCGATTTCGTTCATTACGACCGCTATTTCAATTTCACAAAAAAAATACTCAGTAATTGGTCAATATTCGTAGTTTAAAAAGCCAAAAAAACATCAACTATTCAGCTATCGAATAAATATGATGACAATATACGCGTCTTGGTCTGAGAAAAAGAAGAAGGTCGATAACAATATACGCGTCTTGGTCTGAGAAAAAGAAGAAGGTTGATGACTATCTACATGACTGGGACTGTAAGGGTTAAGAACACTTATTATTTTTGTATATGATTAAAGTTTCAGAATATCTTAAAAATTATTTTGTTTTTTTCTTAAGGTTTTTCTTATCACCAAGAGCCAGTGATTCATCAAGAGACAGAAGTTATAATAACAGAAACTGTAAAGAAAAAAACTAAAAAGGAAAGAAAGCGCAGGCCAGTTGGCACAGCACTTTCCCGTGCTGAGCTGAAACGAAGAAGAAATGCTGGTGAAGAGTATGTGACTAGGAAAGGAAAAATAGTGAACAGAAAAGAATATGAGCCTATGGACTGTAAGTGTAGGCTGAGCTGTACACTAAATGTGACGCACGACATGAGGAAATTAATCTTTGACCAATTTCATGCACTGGCAGACTGGAACAACCAAACTCAGTTCATTGTCTCATCTGTAACTGTTCTAGACATTAAAGAACCAAAGAGGAGAGTGAAACAGGAAATTTCCTCCCCAAAGACAAAACGCTCCTCTTCTAGACTTTTCCATTTGACTAACAAAAAGATTCGTGTGTGTAAACCTGTATTTCTGTCAGCATTGGGTATAACAAACAAGAGGTTAGACTATGCACTTCGGTACAAGGCCCTCCCACTTACTGCCCTTGCCACACCAGACTATAGAGGGAAAAAGGGCCCTCTCAACAAAACACCAGCAGAGGTGGAGGAGCGCATCAGGGCCCACATTAAATCGTTCCAAAAATCAAATTCACAGAGCAAGCCAGGAAAGGGTGGCCAAGCCCTGACTTCAGACTTGAAGATATCTAAAATGTATTCATTGTATCAGGAGCAGTGCCAGGTGGAAGGACTGCAGGCAGCGTCTATGTGGGTATATGCTAAAATTTTAAACTCTGAATCCAAAGTTCACCTAGTAACCCCCATAAAGGAACCCTGCCAAACCTGCCAGAGGATAAAGAACATTGTGCACAGCGGAAATGAACCAGAGAAAATAATTCAGATGCTGCTAAAAGAATTCCAGGAGCGTCCAACTCCAACAATTAATTCATTTATGGATTATGGGCACACAGACTACTCATATACACAAAAGAAAAATTAATACTGATTACCTAGACAACAGGTACATGGCAGTTTTCTCTTTAACAAAATAAACCTTAATGAATATTTATTTAATTTTATAACCCAAAGTGATTCAGTTATATTAAGTTTTTTTCTATAGATTTTTTCAAATAGCTCTTTAATGACCTTTTTTTCTTCATTGATAAATTATGTAATAGAAATGCAATTAATATTGAACACTAAGCTACTGTATCAAACAAGGCTAATAATTAATTCCTCAGTACATTTTCTTATAGGGATATGTAAATTGTATTCATATTAGAATCATTAAAAAAAAATGTGCTGATAGCTAGTGCTTAAACTGTATGAGCTAGTCACAGCTGTTGATTGAACAGGTTCAATGAAAATGTGTGCTGTAATTTTTTTGTTGGTGTGTTCTTTTATTATTATGTTAGTCTTTGTTGTATTTTAGGGCTCATACAGTTTGGGTAAGTTAATAAAAAAAAATGACTTTATTTTTCAATTTTTGGAAAACTGATCAGTTTATAAATTTAACTAAAGCTAAAACTTCAATGGACAAAAAAGCTTATAAAATACATTTTTAATCTTTCTTTTTTAAAATTGAAAAACCATGTAGTTAATAAAATTACCCTCATGTTGCTTGTTTCTTAAAAAGTTCCTACGAACTATCCTAAAACTTTTTTTTTATTTAGACTTTTATATACACTGAAGTTAACATTAAGAAATTTCACACATGAATGTGAAAATTAATTTGTGAATTTGCTATTAAGTTTGTTAAAAAAATGTGAATTTTAAAAAGATTTTAGAGTAAGAATATGTATATTATTTCTGAATGGCTGTAAGAATTTTTTTTTTTTTATATATTATAATGTTGTCTCATTTTATTATTTCTAGTCCAAAATTATTTTTGATTTTTCCATTTTTTGTTTTGTTTTACTGATGGCTTGTCTCATTTATTTTTAGTTTTGTCTCTGTGCCTGCACAGTTGATTTATTTTTCTTATATGAACTGCATAAACATTTTTTTGCATTTGTTTTTCTTTTCCAGTGTTTTTTTTTTTCTACAACGCTTTGAAACTATTGTGAGTGTTTGAGTGGAAAGTATCAAATTCTCTGCACTATAGCCTAAAGTGAAAAACAAAAGAGACATTGTGCTGGCCACATAATCCTTTTTTATACTAGTACCCTGACAACATTAGTTTCATTTTAAAGTAGAACATATAAGTCTGTAATGGTTGGTAGTTAAATCTAATCTAGTAAAAAAAAAATGGTTGTTCTTTTTTTTAACAGAATAATTTACAAAAAAGTTTCTTCTATATGTTAGTTATGCATTTATCATTAATTAGTAACTACATTTGTGTTACCCAGTATCCCATGCTGCAGCATGCGTCAAAAACTTAGGAACCACTGACAGAACAGATCAAGTCCTGCTATTTTACACCAATCAGCTCCTAACAAACATTGGGCATCTGGAAATATCTGCCAGAGACATGACTATATGTTACAGCCCAGTTCATCTAGTTGACTGTGCTTAAATCCCTGTCCAACATCTTTGAGACTGCAAAAGATGCTGAAAAATTAAAAAATAATAAAAATGATAATAATGGATTTCATACTTCTAATGGCAACTATTTTTTTATTTATGTAATCGTTTTAAAATCTTAATCTTGCCTTAAATATTTTTAATGTTAATTGTTTAGTGCTTTTTGTTAACAATTACTTGATTATTAAAACTGTACAGTTTGTGCAAATACTAGGCCAGACTCAGTTAATAGTTTCACATTAGATTGGGGTGAAATCTAGCTAAGAAAAGTTTGAATGACTAGGTGAGCCATTGTTATTATTAGACTATGTGAAATCATGTCAATTTGTTTTCGATGCTTTTGTTGTTGTTTTTCTCTTAGATGTTTATGTGTTACTATTTCTTTGATTACCAGTACTTGTTATAGTTTCATCAGTTCTTTTGAAAGAGTTGAACTATTGTTAGCATTTGACTTCACAAATCAGTTCCAATATTTTGTTATATATTTGAACTATCACTAAAGAACGTACTTAAGCAAAGTAAAGGATTCCCTTCATGATGCATTTACTCTCTATTTTATATACCTTTGAGCTTTCCATATATATTTTCTATTTTCAATGAGTACCGTAATATAGAACAGGAGATTGTTGTATCCTTAGTTTGATTCTAGTCTTGCATTTTGATTATAAGGGTTCTAAAAGCTGTTGTTATCATTTTTTATGACTTGTTCAGGTAACCCATTACACGCCTACCTGGAAGAAAGAAAAATTATTCAATTATATCATTTTTTATTTATTGTTATAATTGAGTTTGGAAGTGACAATTATTGACCTCTTGTTGTTGATTTGTATTTTCTATACACATATAGAGCATTTAAGTTATTTAAATTACGGTAGTAGTATTTTTAAGATTGTTGTTATGTTATAAATGTTATCATCATTATCAATAATGTTATTTATTGTTGCCTATATATTTTACTTGTTTTACATCTCATAAAATTATCCATGACAAACTAATCTTCAAACAAAGCCACATTCATGTGTTTCAGCAGAAAGTTTCTCTTTCATTATCAGGTGGATGGAAATGTCTTGTGTACATATAGGAATATTTCATGTCACACATTCATTGGTTTTCCATTGATGAACAGCACAAGGGGCTTAACTAATAGTTTGCCAATTCTATGCTGCAGTGATAAGTACTAATTCAATTCTATGCTGCAGTGATAAGTACTAATTCAATTCTATGCTGCAGTGATAAGTACTAATTCAATTCTATGCTGCAGTGATAAGTACTAATTCAATTCTATGCTGCAGTGATAAGTACTAATTCAATTCTATGCTGCAGTGATAAGTACTAATTCAATTCTATGCTGCAGTGATAAGTACTAATTCAATTCTATGCTGCAGTGATAAGTACTAATTCAATTCTATGCTGCAGTGATAAGTACTAATTCAATTCTATGCTGCAGTGATAAGTACTAATTCAATTCTATGCTGCAGTGATAAGTCCTACTTCAAATCAGTGTAAACAGAGTGTAAAATTTAAATGAAGTAAAAAAAACACAGTACATTAAAATGCTCATTAATATATGAGATAATCAGACTTTCTTTTAGTCCAAATAAATTGAACATTCATGCTACAGATTTAGATCAGATAACTTTTTTTCCAAATCATATCTTGAAATTGAAAGGGTTTGGTTAGGAAATATTTATGCTTACCTTTCTTTAACTTTTGTTTACCGGCACTAACAGTCACAGTGTCCTGGTGGTTATTTTTTTAAACTTTTCTAATGATTGACCAGTTTTAAAAGAATGAGCTGTTATATTTGATGCAATTTATGCATGTGGTCACAAAGTCACTTTTAATAGCATATAAATAATGATTTGTTACTTTCATTTTTTTTATATACTAAAGTACTTTTACCTTCAATTGTTTGTAAATATGAAACTTTTAAAAATGTTTTTTTAAATGTTATATTTATTTCTCTGTGTTATGCATTAAGTCATGGTCAGATGAATCATTTATCACTAATGAAATTGTGTAATGAAAATCAATGGCTGTTTTATTTTTTTATTTGTTTGTAGGTGTTTTGGTTGAGTTATTTAAAATTTAAAGTGTGTGTTTGTTTTATAATAGTATTTAATATTTAGTGAAGTTTATTTCTGTGTTGAATCACTTGTCTGTGCAACCTTTTGCTATTAAGTAATACTTCACTTGATTATTTCACTAGAAATATAATAATAAGCAATTAAAGTAAAGTTTGCAGCACTCACTTAAACTGACTGTGGGCACCTTCAAGAGCCATGCATTGTCCTGAAGACACCACATTGATCTAGGATAGCGGTCGGCAACCTATGGCACTCATGCCAGACTTGGCATGCAGAGCAATTTCCAATGACTTGCGGAAGACCTCCCAAAAGGCAATTTAAGTATTTTCTACAAGAAATTTGGTGCTAGAAGAGGATGACTTTTAGGCAGTTGGCACGCTGAATGAATAAGAAATCCTATTTTGGCACACTGTTATCAAAAGGTTGCAGATCCCTGATCTAGGGTATGTTTTTTGGCCATGACTCATTACTCATTGGGTAGACAACCAATTTTCTACTTAAGATTTCAGCTACTGTCTTGGTTGAAGTTTTCATATCAGGGATTTCTCCTATCCCAGAGCAGCTACCTTTCTTAGCTAAGGATTTCATTCACGCCAACTATTTTCAATGTTTGCTATCATCTGTCATAGATTGGATTCCTCCTCCAGTTCAAGGTTGTTTCCAGAGCCCTGTTGGCCATAAGTAATACTTAGTAATAGGGGGTAGGGGGAAGCAGCCAATACACCTGCAAGGGATTCCTGAGGACTTAGCTCTAGAAATGTATTCACCACCCCATAGGATTGAGATAAGGTTGGTCTTGCTTGCTAGAAATGGAGAGAGAAATATTTTGAATACATTGTGAATTATGAGCCATACATTTATTATATTGTAGTTTAGCAGCATTTTATGACTCAATACTTGTTGTTTTTATTGTTCTATAAGTAGAGCCCATTGTGGTGGGGCTGAAGATCACTGGGTCCCAAGGCCACAATGATCATCAGAATTCATTCATTGCACTAATTGACTACTAGCTCTGTTGTAAAATAAAGGAAAGCTATTATTGTTGGATGCGCAAAACATAAAGCCAACTGAACTAACATGGGTATTTGCAGACATTTTAAAGGAGTTAAGTGAGTAAAGTATCTTTGGGCAAGTGAAGCATCATTTACCAGTGTTCGTGGCATACTTCAGGATAAAGCATTTTTTACATATGATGTTATTGCTGATCCGTATACCAAACGTCCGTAATCTAATTTTGATCTAATGTGTGATCTATATATTTTCAGTAGACTTTTTTTCTCTCCTCCCCAATCTCCCCCCGCTTCTTTGATTGCCAGTCTTCTGTGTGGCTTAACTTGAAGAACATTAACACATCTGCTTCGTACCCCAGAGCACACACATCTGTGACGTTTCCTTTTTAGAAGGATTAAGTGATTACCATTTTCAATTTTTTTTTAAATCTCCGAAAAATGAAAGGTCAGATACTTCACATCATAAGGCCTAGGTTTGATTCGGGAGGCAGTGGCGTAGCTAGGGATTTGGGGGAGGCCCCTGCATTTTGACATTCGACATTATGACATGAGATAATGTACTTAAATATATATGTCTAAATTCAAATTGGTACAATATATCAGTAAAATTAACAAAAAATAATAACTAAAACTCTTTTAATGAAGAATACCGTTGTTTATTGGCGAGATAATGTACAAGTGACAAATCTCAATTTATATCGCCCCACGTCGTGCTTTCTGTGCAGCAAAGACATCTACAACATCATCGAGAATAATTTAGATCAATGCTGTCTAGTATTTTTGACTCCACTGACATTTAAAGCCATGCTGCTAAGTCTTTCTTGCGTCATTGTGCTCCTGAGATAGTTTTTGATTAACTTGAGTTTTGAGAATGATCTCTCACATGATGCAATGCAAGTGGCCTGAGTTAGCAGTATTTGGATGGAGGTTGCAAGGTTTGAGCACACATCATTACCATATGAAGCCAGCTTCCTCAATATGTCAATTGGTGATCGTGGTACTGGTTTGTTGATGAAAAGTGCTCGTGCATCAATGGCATCATTAAATTAAATGCCCACCTGTCTCTGCACTCGCTGATGCCGCGCACCAGTCGGCGTATCGCCATCATCACAGCACCGAGACAGCGCTTCTGCGAATCACAACTGACCTGAACGCCTCAGACAGAGAAATCGTCTTTGCCCTAGTGCACCTTGATTTGTCTGCTGCCTTCAATACGATTAACCACTACCGTCTCTTCAATGGCCTCAGCGCAACGTTTGACATTCATGACATCGTCCTCTCCTGGTTCAAAAGCTAGTTCATGTCTGCTATGGTGTGCCACAGGGGTCTGTCCTCGGCCCAGTTCTTTTCACCCTTTACACTCAACCAATCTCCTTTGTCATCGAACGCCACAACCTCAAATATCATTCTTTCGCCGATGACACCCAGCTCTATAAAAGCACAGAGCCTAAGGACTTCGTTGGGCTCCGTACTTCCATTTCCATTTGTTTCCTGGACGTCAAGAATTGGATGATTGAGAATAAGTTAAAGTTAAAGACTGAAGCTCTTGTCGTCGGTACGAGACAGAGGGTCGTGTCTCTCACTGCGTCCGATCTTCAGCTGGCTGACGCAACTGCGCCTTTCTCCACGACTGTCAAGAGCCTTGGCGTCTATCTGGACTCCACGCTGTCCATTCAGCCCCACGTCTCCTTCCTCACCAAAATCTGCTTCTTCCATCTGCGTCATATTGTTGCCATCCGTCGTTATCTAAACAAGGAAGCTTGTGTTAAGCTTGTCATCTCGCTCCTCTTCTCCCGCTTGGATTAATGCAATTCACTCTTGGCCCTTGGCTGGTCTCTCGGCCTCCTCCCTTCAGAGACTCAAACGTATCCAGAACTGCGCAGCCCGACTAGTCCTCAAGAAGAAGAAGTCAAATAATATCACTCCTCTGCTCCGATCTCTGCACTGGCTACCCTACCCATCAACAACCGTATCTCATATAAGTCGGCTTCTCTCTGCTATAAGTGCCTGAATAACTCTGCCCCGGATTACCTTCGCTCCTGTCTTGAGCACTACACCCAATACAGTCTACTTCGTTCGGCTTCTGTTCACTGACCAACGTGCATTCTCCTACGCGGGACCGTTCGCTTGGAATCATCTCCCACTACAGCTTCGCCAGAGCCCTAGCTTTGACACCTTCAGGAGCCGGCTGAAGACTCACCTATTTCGTTAGCGGTATTTGCGTATACATATTTACATTTTCGTCTGTTGTTCGTTGAGCAGATAGGGCGCGCTGTGTAACGTTTACGATTTCCGCAGCTACGTGCACTATTTTCTCCAACTGCAGAATTCCCCTCGTATAATTATCGTGGTGGGTCGCCCCTATACCTGCAATGTCGCCCAGTAGCGCAAATTCCATACTATAGGTACGGGCAACCAGGCACCAATGTGGGGTTGCTGAGCTCAGTTCTTCCTCTCCACTGCGACCCCAGACCTCTCGTAGTCACAGCAGGGGCTGTCCCCCATGCGTAAGCCCACCAGTGTGCTCTTGATGCAAGCGTATTGGTGGTTTCCACACTTCGCCAACAATGAGGCCTATGGGTACAGACGTGACCATAAGAACCAGCAGATACATTATTAGGGCAACTTCAATGTTTGGAAAAGTATCTGCCAGACGTTGGTCAACAATCAATTTGTAAATAAATTCCAATGTCATGTTTATCTTTCAATAAATCATCACATTGCTTGGATAATTCATCAAATTGAACCATTTCATTACCGAGGTAATAGTCCAGATCTGTGTCATACAATTGGACAAGTTTCACGGCTCTATGTTGAATTTCTTCCGCTGGCATATTCTTACGTTGACCAAGGAATCCAAATCGTTCACAAACAATAATGTATACATTAATACGCTGATTGTATGGGACAATGCCCAACTCACTGACAGGACAAAAATCTCTGTATACCAGGCCTGCGTGCTCATCACACTCCTTTATGGAAGCGAGACCCGGGCTACATACCTGGAATGGGTTACCTGAACAAACCAGGAAAACCAGTAACTTAACATCATTTAAAACATTAATAAAAATGCAAGACTAGACTTGGACCACGGATGAGCTTAGGACACAACAATCTACTTTATAGAAGGAGCGTCTGTAATGTATAAGATAATACCTGCGATGCTTGCGTAGGATACTCCACACCAAATAGCAGGAAAGAGTCAGAAATGTGGAGGTGCTCAGGAGAAGCCATATGCTGAGTATGAACTCAATCTTGAGTGAGAGGCGCCTGTGATGGATAGGCCATGTCCACAGGGTGGGTCCGGAACGTATCCCAAGAGCCCTGCTGTATGGAGAGCTGGCAGATGGAACAAGAAAAAGAGGTCGCCCTTGCCTACGTTTTAAAGACGTCTGCAAAAAAATACTTGCTACTGGCACACATTGACCACAAAACATGGGAGGGCCTTGCTGAGGAACGCACCTCCTGGCGGTCCAAGGTGCGCGAGGGCACTCAAGCCACAGAAGCCACACTCACAGAAAGGAGTGAAGAGAAGCGAGCCGGAGAAAGGCGAGGGGTAGAGGAAATGGAGACTGCGCCATCGTCCCTTGAGGGTGGAAGGATGCCATACAATACGCTGATCAAGTGATTGCTTCAACTGGTCTATAACTGGAAGAAACATGTCCACACGGAACTTCTCTCTTGGTGATAACTCTGCCTTTTGTGCCTGTCCATAGTCTAGTGGTGTCACACAAACACTGCGACGACGTTGTCTGGTATTCATTTTCACATAATCGGTTTTCCCAGAAGACCGTCGTTTATTATATACGCTTCTACAACTGCACTATTCTTATTGCCAAAAGAAAAGAATTTTTGTTTGGACCTGTGGAGGCCCTTTTTGTGGGGGAGCCCCTGTTCCAATGGAACATGCCTAAAGACGCCACTGATCATGTCCTTTACTGTTGAGTGACTCAACATTTAATAATTCTTAAGTTAGTTTAAAAGAAGTGTTTATTTAAAGTATAAGTATCAATAATAATCAGTTTTAAAAAAAGATCTTTGCCTGAGGCAATATATAACCGAATTTAAGACTGAACTGACTGTCCTAACCGAAACATGGATCAACAAAGAAGATACTCTATGGTTATTGAGCACAGAACTGAATGGCTTGAAAATGGATGTGGTCAATAGAAAGTGTGGAAAAGGAGGTGGCTTGGCCATAATATATAAAGACAACATAAAGACGAAAAGGTTAAAAGGAGGCGCGGTCAGATCTTTTGAAATTGCAATATGGCAGTGCCTCTTGAAAAATATAAGCAAATACATTATAGCTATTTATAGACCTCCATACTCTGAAATAAATAAATCAACAATTAACAGGTTTATAGAGGACATAACAGTTTCTTGACCAAACTCTCGCTAAAGTAACAAAAAAAAAACAAAAAAAAACAACATCATAATCATAGGAGATTTCAACATACACGTTAACAAGCCAAATGACACCGAGGCTCAAATATTTAAAGAAACCATGGAATCGCTGGGTCTCGAGTAACATGTCACAGATTCAACACACAAGGCAGGTAACATTCTAGAAAAAATATATACAGAAATAGGAGGGAAAAAAAAAAACAATAGGTGTGAAAACAAAGATTATTTATCAGATCATTGTCTCATACATAGTGAGATTAATGTTCTTAAAGAAAACATCACAAGAAAAACTAGAACACACAGGAAATATAAAGACATAGACAAAGTCCAAATAACAAAAGACTTAGAGATTGACGTTAGTGCAACATTAGATGTAGACAAACAAGTGGATATCTTCAAAGACAAAGTAAGTAAGGTTACAAGTGGACCAACATGCGCCTGAAATAACAAAGAGAAACGTCCTTCAAAATAAAATTGTATTTTATCACTTATAATCATGAATGTGTTGATTTAAAAAATCCAAAATGTTAGATCCAACTATGCAAATAAATATAGCCGTACATAGCGAATGGCAATTTCCGTTCATTTACTATGTTGATCGCGAGGGTCTTATCGGGTTTTCCCAATTCTGCTGTTGTTTTTTTAAATATGGCGAGACCTTTTTTCAAAAGTTAAGCACCGCAATTTGGCTTGAATAGTTTGAATGGTGTAGGCCCAGGGGTCGGCAACCTTTTCATAATAGTGTGCCAAAGTGGGATTTCTAATTCATTCAGCGTGCCAACATTCTAAAAGTCATACTGCTTCAGCATTCAATTCCTTGTAGAAGCGACTCTTGTAGCCTTTTAGGGAGGCATCCGCATGCCATTGAAAATTGCTCCGCATGCTAAGTCTGGCACGCGTGCCGTAGTTTGCCGATTCCTGGTGTAGGCTACTTTACAAAAATACTAACGTGTGACGTAATGTCTATCAAATCATTTCTTTTTTCATTATAGATGTTTGCATTATCTTTTAACTAAAAGTAACCAAATGTTTTAATTATCTAATGGATTCACGTCGCTATTGAGAACATCCTTTAATATGCTACTATATACACTCTATATAAATTAAATTATATGAATTATTAAGGACAAGTTATAAATGATTACTTTTAAATAGCAGAATAAGCTTGACAACAACCATTGTTATGCATGTCAGGGCGACCAGACACACTATAAAAAACTAAATATCGAAAAACATCGTTCTCACAATAGTTTTTATTGTATTGAAATATTATTTTCTAAGTTTTTTAATTATTTACCTTTGTAGCTTCAAATCTCTTGTAAGTTATTGAGGTTTCTATGTAAAATATAGCCAACTTTGTATACCGGTACGTTTTTGTGATGTTGTGTTGAGAGAATAGGCCTGTAGGTCAGCAAAGTAATTCTTTAACTCCCCACTGACGTAATCGGCAGTGCCCTAACATGGGGGAGGGCAGAGGGGGGCATATGCCCTGGGGCGGCACCTTTAGGGGGGCGGCACATTTAGCATAAGTTCATACCAGAAATTTTAGGAGAGCTGAAGGGGAAATAAAATTTGAAACACAAATTGTAAACAAAAGGAATAATGAATAAATATAGATTAGTAGTAGTAGATGTTGACTTCTTATTTAATTACACTCAAACTGTTTTATACAAATGTTTCACTTTTTAATAGGCTCACAAAGGTTTCATAAAAGATTGGCTCATCTAGAATATTCTTATTAAGAAATTGCATTATAAAATGTCGTTAATCATAATAATTAGCCTAACTAAGCGCCACAGGGGGCGGTGAGAAGCTCTGTGGGGGGGGGGGGGGGGCGGCGTAACAGTAGGGATCGCTGAAGGGCCAGTGGGTGGTACGAAAGTAGCCTACTTGAAATAGATTCAACACCACTGATTTTTTAATTACCGAACTTAAGATCTGCTTCACTTATAAGAAGGGTAATCTTCAGCTTTGACAAAGGCTTTATCGACTTATGTCAACTGTGTAATTGTGACGTATAAGTCATATAAATCCCATTCTGTACTTAACCTTAATCTATTGCTATATTTAGACTGTATCTGAGAAATACAGATGGGGCGGTGATTAGAATTTTAGAAGAGGAAGTAGGGGCTAGGGTGAGTATAAATTAAATATCTGGCTCAGCTCGTTAGAAAACGAAGTTCGGTGCTTTTGTTCATTATCACAGTTTCATTCAGATTGTTTGGGTTTTAATTTGAATAAATTAGATTTATATAGCCTTTGATTTATAAAAACCAGTTTTGATATCGACTTATTAAAGAAATATAAGTTGAGCAAAAGCACTATGCAGAGACGAATTGATGAAATGGCACGTGATGAAGTGAGAGTATATTGTGTGATTACCTAAAAACTATCCACATTTTTACAACTTGATGGGAGTCCACGCTACCTGACAATAATTAAACGTTATGGTTTTTTTTATTATAGAAGGGAAAATTTAGCTAGTTTTGCTATAGAAAAGTAATTACGGACACTAATGGCAAATTATATTACTTTAACTAGAATACTTTTTAGGGAAAAAAAGAAATTATTCCATCGACGATGGTATGGATTCTATCATAGCTTGATGTCGTAATTAAAGAAATCTCTGCCAGATGTATTAGCTGTGTTTGATACATCGACAAGATTAATTTGCTAAAAATCTCAGTTATCTCCTGCATCACTCACTACAATACGTAATTACTGCAGATAACAAAACAGAAGCAACGCATTCAATGATAGATTGTTCAGAGAGTTTGGCATATTTTTTAAAGAATAATTAGGATTACAAATAGTTTGTTACTTACGTACACTAGTCATCTAAAGTTTAAATAATATATTGTATGGATATTTGTTTCAATGCTAAAGTTTTTGGAAACCAAAGACAATTAGGGCCTATTTGAGAGAAAATCTCATACAATTGAAAACTGATATCCCTTATTTAATTGAATTAAATAAGTTTAAGATAATATTATAAACATGAAAATTCCTGATTGGTTATTAGACCTTTGTTTCTAATGGTGAAGTATTAGAATCAGCCCTACCTTTAAAACTGCAAGAAGAATACATAACAAAAAAAGAATTCAAATTTAATGCTTAAATGGGCTATAATCACGACTTTTGGTTGCAAAAGGACATCCATCAATTTCTCTAGGTCTTTTGGTTTTGGAAAAAAATAAATTATTTCATTTCCACACCCTATTTATTGGAACGTAGACGAACTACTAGCAACATACCAGGACCAGGAACAAGTTTCACTTTAAAATTGTTTTATTTTCAAACCTCTTTTGCAGTATATTTGTTTATTATTATTTATTAAACAACAATTAAACAAATATATTAATTTCAGCTCTTTTTATGATATTTCAGCTCCTTTTAGGATGATAAAATTGCATACAAATCTAGTTGGCCTATACAAATTATGTGCGGCAAATTTGACTCATTAATTAGTTCAACTTCGGATTTGGGGGGGGGGGGGGGGGGTAAGCAGTGAGCGATACAATTTTGAAAAAGGGGGCGGTGAGCCGAAAATGGTTGCACTAAACAAAGCAGTTACAGTATGCAAGGGGGCGGCGCTGAAACTTATGCCCTGGGGCGCCACAAAGAGTTGTGAGGGCCCTGGTAATCGGTCAAGAAAATTCGCGTATCTCGGGAGAGGGGAGTATGGGCTGTGTTCGTTTTTTGATAGATTTATGTGGTAGGAGGGTGGTAATGTGTTTGCGATGTTTCCCGTATGACTAAACAAACCTGGGCTCATTACGTAAAGGACTTAGTATGGTCGTGTCTGAACGGAGTAAGCGCGTGTAGAGAAGGATACAATATAACTGGCGTAGCCGCATTGCAAGGTGTGGGTTGGGAAATATAGAGCACAGAGCAAGGTAGGGGAGGTAGGGGACATGGAAGGCAACTACCGTGTGTGTAATGTGTGTGTGTGCGGGGGGGCAATTAATAATGCAAGAAGGAATAGTGAACATTGGTTAAAATAGAAGGCTAATTTAGAACCAGTGCACAATTTCCCCCTAAACTATTTAACAATTAACATTGTACCAGAAGTTAATTAGTGAAACGTAAAATTAGAAAAGATTAAATATTTCTATAAATAGAACAATAGTAAACAAAAAGAAAAGAAATATTGTTAAAATCCTCGGATTGGAAAAAAAATATGGGAGGTGCGAGTAGGGGGGTAGGGTAGGAACAATGTTACACATGTGGCTACGCCTTAAACATGTTTTAAAACATAGGTTCTCAACCTTTTTCGGCTCACCGCCCCCTTTTACAATTTTTTCCCGCTCACCGCCCCCTCCCCCCTCAGCCCATCTGGACTATAAAGTTTCCGCAATTGTTTTAGGCGTACTAGACTTTTTGTGTGATTAATTATCTTTAAAAAAAACTGAAAAGGAAACATATTGTAAGAATTAATAGATCAATAAATTGCCTTAACAAACGGTTTAAATAAATCAATGCGAATCGTTTGCCTGGTGTGTTACTAGCAATTTGTCTATTTTTGTATCAATTTTGGTTGCAAAAGCCTTAGGTCTAACAATCAGTAATATTTGTTATATTACAAAACAGAACTTGTTCGGCATCATTATTGAATCAAATGTGGAAACATTTTTTTTGCTAAAGGGAGATAATTAGCCCGTTTCATTTGAGCTAATATTTCTGTTGTTTTTTTTCCTTTTATAAAAAATAAATGGCTTACAATTTATAACTTTGAAATGATCAAACTGTAAAAAGTATTTGAAAATTATATATATATTAAATGACTAAAGAATTTATATGTATATTTTCAAACATTACAATAACTACACAGTTTGTATGATTATTACTTATCTATACCACTTAACAATAGTCAAGATGTTACACAGTCTAAAACACATTAAGGACATCTCGGTTAAACTGAGATGAAATTATTTTTAATATTAGCAGATGTTAGGGCGACTGTGATCTGTCAGTGGGGTTGACAGTCCGGTGAACCAACCACAGGACCAGCCGGCTGCACACTATATTTGCCAAATACAGACCCTTACTTCATCGAAAAGTTACTGCGATTCCTATTGCTTATTAATATAATAATATGTAGGCATACTGTTGGGGGATATCGGGTATTTAGCGGCACTTGCGTTTACATCACCTTACATCCTCCAAAAACTAATCGATTCATATAGCTGAGGTGTTAAAATATATCTAGTACGTTTGTACCGCCCACTTGCCCGTCATCGCCCCCCAATCGCCCCCGGGAATGTCAGCGCCCCCCTAAAGCCTCTCACCGCCCCCCGGGGGGCGATATCGCCCCCGTTGAGAACCTATGTTTTAAAATGTATTACAATTAATTAAAGTAAATAGCCTACCTTTCAGTTTCAAATCTTTTTTAAACATAAAAGCCAGCGTCTAAAATTGTGTTACTTGTTAAAAGGGGGGGGGGACAAATTGTTGACATAATTATATGGGGGGGGGGGGTGTCTCTGAAAGTTTGACAGTAGCCTAATTGTCAAGGGGGAGGGGGGAGGTAAAAGTCGCCAAAAAATTGATGACGTAATTAATGGACGTCCCCTATTGTTACATATTTGTTTAGAATACAGTAGCTTTTTTTTTATTTCTTTAAGGTAAATTGTGATCGAACTGTATTTTACTTTGATCTATTGTTAGACCAACTAAAAAAAAAAAAAAGAGGTCAATCAAAAGTTCTTCGCTTTTACAGTTACGTTGTCATGAGCAATAATTTTTAGGTCAGTGTTTCATAAATACTCTTCAAGCATTGAAGTTATGTTTGATCGATTCTTAAACATTACGTGGAGACAGCAGAAATCATGGCTTTTGTGGTGACCGGTCGTAACGTTTTGTCTCCTACATTTTTCATTTTTTTCTTTATATTTTTACTGGATAGTATCTGCAGCTCAAGTAAGATATATATAAAAATATTTGGTAATACTTTGGTTCAGCTGCCTCACGAAAAGTAGGGTTCTAAAAAATTCCAACTGAAAATTTTTTCGCGTGGATCTATTGATAAGTGTCTTAGGAAGAGCGGCAGACTATTAAAAATGGAAAAAAAAAATTTTTTCATCGAAAAAAAAATTCATTTCCATTGTGTTTACCAAAGGCTTGTGACGTCACACAGCCTTGAAAAAAACACGATGTCTGACGCCTTCCTAAGACACAATTATCAATAGCTCCGCTACTCAAATTTTCAGTGGGAATTTCTTAGAACCGATACCAAAAAGGGAAAATGGGCGAAATAGCACCAAATGAATACAAAAATAAAATTATTCTTACCGTATATCATATGAAATAACACAAAAAGACACAAAATCCTATTGTTCTCTCTTTCGAGTTGTCGAGACCACCTGTCTCTAGTTGCGCATGCGTGCCATGTGCTTTTCTAGATTACCACTTCCTGTCTCAAGATATGGCCAGGTTGGCCGATACTACTCATTAACAAATACTTAGAAAACTTAGAAACTAACCGATAGTAATCATGAACAAATACTTAGAAAGCTTAGAAACTAACCGATAATAATGATTAACAAATACTTAGAAAGCTTAGAAACTAACAGATAGTAATCATTAACAAATACTTAGAAAGCTTAGAAACTAACCGATAGTGGGGAAAAATCTGGTCCGAGAAGCGCGTGGTACATGGAGTGTGTGCGTTTGATATTATAGTATAGGGATAAAAGAAAAAATAAATAAAAATAAACAAATCAAAGGGACGTAACAAAATTTAACACAAAAAGCTCAAGGGAAGTAACAATTTTTAATAAAACATGCAAAATTACCAAATTTTCAACATTAAATAAAAATCACACAAATGGAACCGCTCAATAAAACCTAGATTGTTGTATTCAGGACAAAAAGATCTTTAAATTGATATATGGCACTTAGAAAAACTCCGTGAGGCAGTTAAACCAAAGTATAGCCAAATATTTTATAATTATCTAAATAAAATATAAATTTCCCCAATGTTCGTTCGGCTAGGACACACTTACGACTTTTGTGACAGTGTAGGCCTATGGTCGGTTAAAACTTTTAAAAGTTAACTTAAAAGTGTTAAAACTAAAGTTTACGTTGGAGTAATATTTTTGTAATGTGGGTAAAGGAAGTTTAAAGTCAATGTGCTAATTAATTGAATAAATAAACTTACTCCTTACTTTGACTTTGTGACACTTTGTTATTTGTTATTTGAAATATTTAAAATTTATTTGTCAGACTTTAATATAAAATCAAATTATTTTAGGGCTTTAGGGCCTAATTTTTCTATCAAATAGTCAAAAGTAAAAGTTATTGACTGAATAAACCTGAATTTGTGCACTTACTTTTACTGGATTGCTGGGTAGTACAGATATTGATATATAGTTATAACTATATCAATATCTGTACTATATAATATACAAGCTACATTGCCCGGCGTTGCCCGGGTGAAAAAAAAAGGACTGTCTGGGGTGCAGATAACAAATTTATAAACTACACTTACTGAATACTTTTAGGAAAGTAAATAAATATTGTAATAGGGTAAAAAAAATAGTCAAATATTTTTATTTAACAAAATCTATATTGCCTATAGATTTACAATGTCTTTTGTTTTTAAAAGTTTGAAAAATTAATTGTCGAAAAAAAAAAAGTATAGTCTAACTGGAGAATCGAACCCTGGTCGCCCGTTTAGCAGTCCACTACGTTTACCACTGAGCTATCGAAGACACATGTCCGATGTGAAAAATTATTAGACGGTATATTATTGGGCTAGGCCTAGATAGGTCAGTGACACACATGTTTTCAAATTGACCAATGAGGATCCTCGCGGGGCTTAACACTGTCTTTTTATATATATAGATAGTAGGCTAACTAAGAACTAGTTTTTTTTTTAATTTAAAGTATGCCTATGTGATATGTGACATAGTGTGTCAACTCAAGTTTCCTGGGTTACATAACTTTTACTTTTATTAGATTAAACAAATTGAAATTGCTTAAAATATGATTTTTTTTAAATTTTGGTTTGAGCAGGTAAGGCCTATTTATTCATTATCATTATAATAATTATTGGGAAGCCTTATGATGCCTTATCCGCACGGTTTTGGCCGTGAGAATAACGCCGAATGTTATCCTCATGGTAGACCTATTAATGTCGAGCATTATCGGCATACCCAAATTTTTGAAAGATTGTGAGTTTAAAGGCTATACTTATGACCTATATTAACTTATAGGCCTACTAATCTATACGCTATTATTTAGCTAGGAGGAGGTATTTATTAATAAAAATTAAAGCCTAGCCCGAACCGGGCATAACCCTAACAATAGATAATAGGATAGGCATACTAACATAATTTCTAATTGTAATTAAGAGACATAGGCTAAATAACCTTTTTGTTTGTATTAATTATAAACTATGACAAATGGTTACTTACAAAAAATTCACATTTTACACAACAAAAAAAGAGTGATGGCTGGGGTAGAACCTACGCCAACCCGGTTGCCAGCACACAGTACTAACCACTGGGCCGAGAAAACCTGGTTTATATCGTACAACAAATAGTAAATAAGCAAATTGGGCCAGAATAAATGATTATGTGCATCCGCCAGTAGCCGTGTGTATAATGCAGAGCGTTATCCCCACTGCCAAAACTGTGGAGATAACCACTCCAATAATTATTCTGCACTATGATAAGGGGCACACAGGGAGGCTTACAGAAGGACCTGGGCTTTAATCCCACTGACGACTAGGAGTTTTTCCTGGGTCCGGAGGTTGTTCCTGAGTATACCCATATCTGATAAGTACCTGACATTAGTCTGGGCAATATAAAGTCAGCTGGGCATTGTGCAGGCCACACAATCCCCCTAGTATGTTGTGGCCACAGAAATTGGTGATCGCTGTTTCACCGGCCTTATGAATCAATTCGGTCAGATTGGATTGCATTCCATTTTTTTTTGTTGACTCTTTACTAAGAAAACTTTATCATGAGATATGGATTGTCGTTCCAAAGGTGGATGGTTTGAATCAAAATTTCAAAGTAGGCCTACTGGACTTTTATTAGCACTTTGGGCCAACATAATTTGAAAGTAGGCCTACTGGACTTTTATTACCACTTTGGGCCAACATAATTTGAAAGTAGGCCTACTGGACTTTTATTAGCACTTTGGGCCAACATAATTTGAAAGTAGGCCTACTGGACTTTTATTAGCACTTTGGGCCAACATAATTTAAAAGTAGGTCTACTGGACTTTTATTACCACTTTGGGCCAACATAATTTGAAAGTAGGCCTACTGGACTTTTATTAGCACTTTGGGCCAACATAATTTGAAAGTAGGCCTACTGGACTTTTATTAGCACTTTGGGACAACATAATTTAAAAGTAGGTCTACTGGACTTTTATTAGCACTTTGGGCCAACATAATTTAAAAGTAGGCCTACTGGACTTTTATTAGCACTTTGGTCCAACATAATTTGAAAGTAGGCCTACTGGACTTTTATTAGCACTTTGGGCCAACATAATTTGAAAGTAGGCCTACTGGACTTTTATTACCACTTTGGGCCAACATAATTTGAAAGTAGGCCTACTGGACTTTTATTGGCACTTTGGGCCAACATAATTTAAAAGTAGGCCTACTGGACTTTTATTAGCACTTTGGGCCAACATAATTTGAAAGTAGGCCTACTGGACTTTTATTAGCACTTTGGGCCAACATAATTTGAAAGTAGGCCTACTGGACTTTTATTAGCACTTTGGTCCAACATAATTTAAAAGTAGGCCTACTGGACTTTTATTAGCACTTTTGGCCAACATAATTTGAAAGTAGGCCTACTGGACTTTTATTACCACTTTGGGCCAACATAATTTAAAAGTAGGCCTACTGGACTTTTATTAGCACTTTGGGCCAACATAATTTGAAAGTAGGTCTACTGGACTTTTATTAGCACTTTGGTCCAACATAATTTAAAAGTAGGCCTACTGGACTTTTATTAGCACTTTGGGCCAACATAATTTGAAAGTAGGCCTACTGGACTTTTATTAGCACTTTGGTCCAACATAATTTAAAAGTAGGCCTACTGGACTTTTATTAGCACTTTGGGCCAACATATTTTGAAAGTAGGCCTACTGGACTTTTATTAGCACTTTGGTCCAACATAATTTAAAAGTAGGCCTACTGGACTTTTATTAGCACTTTGGGCCAACATAATTTGAAAGTAGGCCTACTGGACTTTTATTAGCACTTTGGTCCAACATAATTTAAAAGTAGGCCTACTGGACTTTTATTAGCACTTTGGGCCAACATAATTTGAAAGTAGGCCTACTGGACTTTTATTACCACTTTGGGCCAACATAATTTGAAAGTAGGCCTACTGGACTTTTATTGGCACTTTGGGCCAACATAATTTAAAAGTAGGCATACTGGACTTTTATTAGCACTTTTGGCCAACATAATTTGAAAGTAGGCCTACTGGACTTTTATTAGCACTTTGGGCCAACATAATTTGAAAGTAGGCCTACTGGACTTTTATTACCACTTTGGGCCAACATAATTTGAAAGTAGGCCTACTGGACTTTTATTAGCACTTTGGGCCAACATAATTTAAAAGTAGGCCTACTGGACTTTTATTAGCACTTTGGGCCAACATAATTTGAAAGTAGGCCTACTGGACTTTTATTAGCACTTTGGTCCAACATAATTTAAAAGTAGGCCTACTGGACTTTTATTAGCACTTTTGGCCAACATAATTTGAAAGTAGGCCTACTGGACTTTTATTAGCACTTTGGGCCAACATAATTTGAAAGTAGGCCTACTGGACTTTTATTACCACTTTGGGCCAACATAATTTGAAAGTAGGCCTACTGGACTTTTATTGGCACTTTGGGCCAACATAATTTAAAAGTAGGCCTACTGGACTTTTATTAGCACTTTTGGCCAACATAATTTGAAAGTAGGCCTACTGGACTTTTATTAGCACTTTGGGCCAACATAATTTGAAAGTAGGCCTACTGGACTTTTATTACCACTTTGGGCCAACATAATTTGAAAGTAGGCCTACTGGACTTTTATTGGCACTTTGGGCCAACATAATTTAAAAGTAGGCCTACTGGACTTTTATTAGCACTTTGGGCCAACATAATTTGAAAGTAGGCCTACTGGACTTTTATTAGCACTTTGGGCCAACATAATTTGAAAGTAGGCCTACTGGACTTTTATTACCACGTTGGTCCAACATAATTTAAAAGTAGGCCTACTGGACTTTTATTACCACGTTGGTCCAACATAATTTGAAAGGGATAGTTTACATATAATATAGGTTTGATTTGAGAACCTCAGATATATTGAATAGAATTTTTTTGTTCATCAATTATGAAATAGAATCTCAGTAAACTGTATTACTATATAAGCAGCACATATATATATATCCTTGTATTTCATAGTGCAAATTACTTTCCCCAGATTTTGATTATGATTTTGTTACATGCGGATCTGCTTTAAAACTGTTGAACACTGCTCACAACGCAAGGCTACATTCCCATGATGTTAAATATGGATCAGGAAGTGGTCAGCAGGTAAATTACACACAAACTTTTTTTTTTTTTTTTTTGTTCAATAAATAAATGAAACTAAATAAATAATGAACTAATTTACTGAAACATAAGATTTATAATAAAGTCTAAAACCATAGGCCTATAAGGTCCTTATTAAATGTTTTTTTTTACAATCATAGAATCTTCTTTAGCCACATATATTTTCTTGATTCAATAAAATTACTATTACTTCAAGTACATTTATAGCTTCATTAAGTGGTATCTCAAGTCACAAGGGAATTAATTCTATACGTTACCTCTGAAGACTTTTTTTTTATGAGTGGCTGGCCTAAACCTTGTTGAAAGGTTATGACATGGACAACAAAACTATATAAACTAAAAATAGATATCATCTTTCATTCTTCTTAGTCTGTAACAGGAGTTGACTCTTCGGATGATCATAACAGTTATTGGCAAGTCAGGGCTAAAACTGGTGCAGTTTGTACACGTGGGTATGTATGGATTATTATTGTTTTAATATAGCTTATCGTGTACACGTGGTTATGTATGGATTAGTAATGGTTTAATGTAGCTTATCGTGTACACATGGTTATGTATGGATTAGTATTGGTTTAATGTAGCTTATCGTGTACACGTGGTTATGTATGGATTAGTATTGGTTTAATGTAGCTTATTGTGTACACGTGGTTATGTATGGATTAGTATTGGTTTAATGTAGCTTATCGTGTACACGTGGTTATGTATGGATTAGTATTGGTTTAATGTAGCTTATCGTGTACTTGTGGTTATGTATGGATTAGTATTGGTTTAATGTAGCTTATCGTGTACTTGTGGTTATGTATGGATTAGTATTGGTTTAATGTAGCTTATCGTGTACTTGTGGTTATGTATGGCTTAGTATTGGTTTAATGTAGCTTATCGTGTACACATGGTTATGTATGGATTAGTATTGGTTTAATGTAGCTTATCGTGTACATGTGGTTATGTATGGATTAGTATTGGTTTAATGTAGCGTATTGTGTACTTGTGGTTATGTATGGATTAGTATTGGTTTAATGTAGCTTATCGTGTACTTGTGGTTATGTATGGATTAGTATTGGTTTAATGTAGCTTATCGTGTACTTGTGGTTATGTATGGATTAGTATTGGTTTAATGTAGCTTAGAAGCTTTTTTTTTTCTCACAGATCATTTAAGGGAAGTTCTTTTTAGGCCCATTGTTCCATTTGCTCTATCTATAGCTTTAACTCTTTCCATGCTGGGGGTGTTTGTGCCAGGCCATTTTTAGGTGGCTAGAATTTTTTCATTTGGTGTTCTTAGTTTTTGAACACATTTCTGAAAGCATTTTTCAAATTTCTAAAAGCATCTTTCAGCAAGATACCTGTATCTCATATCAAATTAATAATTGAATAGGAAAAAATACTAAGTAGAAGCGCTATATAAATTACCATTACCATTAAGTAGAAGAAAATACAATATTATAAAATTACTTTTTTATTAGTGTCATGTATATTGTTTTTCCAAGAATTGGAACACGCAATGTTTATTCCTCTCTCTCTCTCTTTTCTTACTACACACCATATTAGGACGTTTAGTAGGAAAATAAAAGGTTCTAGGTAATGTTGGGATTCTGTGTTGATCTCAAATTCTCAGAGTCTGGGAACGACTCATTATTTAATAGGGGGAGTTCCTATCGTTTTTGTTATGAGTTTTGTAATGATACCATGATTTTCACCCCTACTGGTAATGGGTCTATCCCTTGCACCACTGGGATAGTATTTAATGATTTGTTTTGTCTGAAAGACAGAGAGTTTCAAAATATGTTCCTTTGAGAACGTTTGTGTTTGCACTATTTTATTCTAGCTATACATAATAGATATATTGTATATATTGAACATACCACCTGAAATAAACTATCAACAACAGTTACACTGAAGCTTCCTTGTCAAGTTACTATTCTATTATGTTGTATACATTACTACAAGATTTATTTACTACCCTAATGTACAAGAAAGGAAATGTTGGAATACAAATACTGAATTTGTGCCCAGGACTATAAGAAGAGTTCGTGTAATACTGAAACATAAATACTAATAATTAAAGTCTCCCCTAGGACTAACAAGAATTATCAGCAAGATCTACACAGCTCTGGCCACAAGGGGATTGTGGACGTAACATTAGTAATATTATGAGATCAAATTTTTGTTTTAATAAGGGAGCATTAAAACTGATCTTATCAGACTATTATATGGTATGTGTAGTTGGTATCTTATTCTGCTTGAAACCTCAGAAAGTATATTTATGATCAGAATGCATTTGAAATTTGGAAAATATTCTTTTTAGTTATATCAGCCAGAGAACACAGATTCTTTAAATATAGTTTACATAGGTATAGGCCAAGGCCTAAACACGAATATGTCTACATTTACATTTAGTTTACATAGACCAAGGCCTAAACAGTAATGTTGTCTATATTTACATACAGTTTACATAGGCCAAGGCCTAAACACGAATGTTGTCTACATTTACTTATAGTTTACATAGACCAAGGCTTAAACACTAATGTTGTCTACATTTACATATAGTTTACATAGGCCAAGGCCTGAACACGAATGTTGTCTATATTTACATTTAGTTCACATAAACCTAGGCCTAAACATGAATGTCGTCAAAATTTTTAATTACATACAAACTTAAAGTCCTCACCTAAATCAGATTTAAATGACTCAAAGTTATCTGATGAATTAAAATCAATCATTTTAATTAGCATTAAAAGTTATTTTACTAGCAAACTTGACAACCTACAAGTTCTAGAAACACCTTGAGTAGGTCAAGGCTATTGCTTCGTTTACAACAGTTTCCACAGAAATTGATAAAAGTCATTATTATTTAAAAAACCAAAATTAAACAAAGCAGAAAGGAAGCAGAAAGAGTTTTCATTCATTTGAGAATATAAAAAGTCAAATGAATAAGCCATAACGATGAACTAAACTATGAAAATCTAATCGAGGATGTATCATGGGTTGGCACAAATGCGACCGGTCAAATCTGCTATGTATTGTGGGTTGGCACAAATACGACCAGTCAAATCGGCGATGTGTCGTGAGTTGGCACAAATGCGACCGGTCAAATCGGCTATATATCATGGATTGGCATGGAAAGTGTTAAGTTAAACATTTCCCCAACTAATTTGAATTACCATGAGATTGGGGTAGGCTTTGTAGCCGCCTTTAGTCTCAAGATATAACTCACCTTAATGATTAACAGTTTTCAACCTTTTAATGAGTTTATATACTGCACACACATTTAAGCCACAACATCTCCCCATCTCCCCAAAACTCCTACTCTTAGTTTGGGAAAGACTTGTATTAAAATATTAAAATGTATGCCTTCAATGCTACTTTTCCATTATGATATTTTATTAACTTAACCCAATTTAGTGCTTAACCCTAAGCTGTGAAACTTAAATTTCAATGCAATCATTAACTATAAATAGATATACATTAAAAGATTATGTATTGTACCATTAAAAAATTACATTGTTCAATGAATAGAAATTGACTATTACATAAATGTTCATTTTGATTGCCATCTACAGCAACCCTATAAAATGTGGTCAGACAGTTCGACTGATGCATGTTGCAACCAAACGAAATCTACACAGCCACCATTTTCAGTCACCTCTCTCCCATAATTTGGAAGTGAGTGCATTTGGAGAGCAAGGAGAAGGAGATGAGGGTAAAATGTTTACTGTTAATGATTTAGAATGCGGGGTACGTCTGAAGGAGATGAAGGTAAAATGTTTACTGTTAATGATTTAGAATGCGGTGTGCGTCTGAAGGAGATGAGGGTAAAATGTTTACTGTTAATGATTTAGAATGTGGTGTACGTCTGAAGGAGATGAGGGTAAAATGTTTACTGTTAATGATTTAGAATGCGGTGTGCGTCTGAAGGAGATGAGGGTAAAATGTTTACTGTTAATGATTTAGAATGCAGTGTACGTCTGAAGGAGATGAGGGTAAAATGTTTACTGTGAATGATTTAGAATGCAGTGTACGTCTGAAGGAGATGAGGGTAAAATGTTTACTGTTAATGATTTAGAATGCGGTGTACGTCTGAAGGAGATGAGGGTAAAATGTTTACTGTTAATGATTTAGAATGCGGTGTACGTCTGAAGGAGATGAGGGTAAAATGTTTACTGTAAATGATTTAGAATGCCGTGTACGTCTGAAGGAGATTAGGGTAAAATGTTTACTGTAAATGATTTAGAATGCGGTGTACGTCTGAAGGAGATGAGGGTTAAATGTTTACTGTAAATGATTTAGAATGCAGTGTACGTCTGAAGGAGATGAGGGTAAAATGTTTACTGTTAATGATTTAGAATGCGGTGTACGTCTGAAGGAGATGAGGGTAAAATGTTTACTGTTAATGATTTAGAATGCGGTGTGCGTCTGAAGGAGATGAGGGTAAAATGTTTACTGTTAATGATTTAGAATGCGGTGTGCGTCTGAAGGAGATGAGGGTAAAATGTTTACTGTTAATGATTTAGAATGCGGTGTGCGTCTGAAGGAGATGAGGGTAAAATATTTACTGTTAATGATTTAGAATGCGGTGTGCGTCTGAAGGAGATGAGGGTAAAATGTTTACTGTAAATGATTTAGAATGCGGTGTACGTCATTGAAAGAGACGTGGTGGCTTAACGGCAGGATGCTTGGCTAATGCGTTGAAGGTCTTTAAATCATGGTGTTGGTTAGGATTTGTTCATGGGTTTGAAGGGTGTCCTTGGCAGTAGTTTGGGATAAGTAAAGACAGCTGATCATTGTGCTGGCCACACAATCACACGGATCTGGTCTTTTTTTTATGGGGAAAATCATGAACATATGCCTTATTGCTTGGAGAACCCAGAGAAATCAAATTGAGTTTGATTCAGTTGAACATGATTTCAGTGTCAAGGGAAATAACTCTAAATGGCTAAATGAACAATAATTATAAAATCATTTAAGAATTCTTCTTAAAGTAAATATCTTTTACTTCATTAATACAGACATGACAATAGCATCTTGAAAAAAATAAAAAGACTATTTTTTCAATATAAACTATGTATGTGTTTGTTTTAGTTGTCTGTAAAGGACAATAATATAATCTATTTAAAGAAAATGATGCAGCTAGATCTTTTATTCATACCATTTATTTAGACAATAAAGTTATTATTACAGCCTTCATCACTGTCTTAACCACTGTTATATTTCCTGAATCAATACATCTCATTCATATCACTTTTAATTCTATAAGTTTAACAATAGTATCTGTATTATGATTTTATTATGGTTTTAAAAAATGTCTAGTCAACTTTTTAATCCAAACCAATTTGTCTTCAAGCTGTGGTAATTACCATACTCCCCTATAGGTCGCACCTTTAGTTTGGGATTATTTTTCTTATATATTGTCATTGACCCGCATATAGGTTGCACCCTTACTGTGTAGAGAGCTACACTGTCCTATAACTTCTTAAAAATTCATACCTTTTAAACATAACGGTTATTAAATATTCACCCTAATTTGGAAACTTTCCTTATAAACTAGTTTCAGTCATTTATAATTCTAAGTCTTCTGTTTCTTCATCTAAGACCCTGTCTCTACTCTAGTTCCTATCCCTAGAGTGGGCCAAAAAGTTTTTCTAAGTCTTCTGTTTCTTCATCTAAGACCCTGTCTCTACTCTAGTTCCAATCCCTAGAGTGGGCCAAAAAGTTTTTCTAAGTCTTCTGTTTCTTCATCTAAGTCCCTGTCTCTACTCTAGTTCCTATCCCTAGAGTGGGCCAAAAAGTTTTTCTAAGTCTTCTGTTTCTTCATCTAAGTCCCTGTCTCTACTCTAGTTCCTATCCCTAGAGTGGGCCAAAAAGTTTTTCTAAGTCTTCTGTTTCTTCATCTAAGACCCTGTCTCTACTCTAGTTCCTATCCCTAGAGTGGGCCAAGAAGTTTTTCTAAGTCTTCTGTTTCTTCATCTAAGACCCTGTCTCTACTCTAGTTCCTATCCCTAGAGTGGGCCAAAAAGTTTTTCTAAGTCTTCTGTTTCTTCATCTAAGTCCCTGTCTCTACTCTAGTTCCTATCCCTAGAGTGGGCCAAGAAGTTTTTCTAAGTCTTCTGTTTCTTCATCTAAGACCCTGTCTCTACTCTAGTTCCTATCCCTAGAGTGGGCCAAGAAGTTTTTCTAAGTCTTCTGTTTCTTCATCTAAGTCCCTGTCTCTACTCTAGTTCCTATCCCTAGAGTGGGCCAAGAAGTTTTTCTAAGTCTTCTGTTTCTTCATCTAAGACCCTGTCTCTACTCTAGTTCCTATCCCTAGAGTGGGCCAAGAAGTTTTTCTAAGTCTTCTGTTTCTTCATCTAAGTCCCTGTCTCTACTCTAGTTCCTATCCCTAGAGTGGGCCAAAAAGTTTTTCTAAGTCTTCTGTTTCTTCATCTAAGTCCCTGTCTCTACTCTAGTTCCTATCCCTAGAGTGGGCCAAAAAGTTTTTCTAAGTCTTCTGTTTCTTCATCTAAGACCCTGTCTCTACTCTAGTTCCTATCCCTAGAGTGGGCCAAGAAGTTTTTCTAAGTCTTCTGTTTCTTCATCTAAGACCCTGTCTCTACTCTAGTTCCTATCCCTAGAGTGGGCCAAGAAGTTTTTCTAAGTCTTCTGTTTCTTCATCTAAGACCCTGTCTCTACTCTAGTTCCTATCCCTAGAGTGGGCCAAGAAGTTTTTCTAAGTCTTCTGTTTCTTCATCTAAGTCCCTGTCTCTACTCTAGTTCCTATCCCTAGAGTGGGCCAAGAAGTTTTTCTAAGTCTTCTGTTTCTTCATCTAAGTCCCTGTCTCTACTCTAGTTCCTATCCCTAGAGTGGGCCAAAAAGTTTTTCTAAGTCTTCTGTTTCTTCATCTAAGTCCCTGTCTCTACTCTAGTTCCTATCCCTAGAGTGGGCCAAAAAAGTTTTTCTAAGTCTTCTGTTTCTTCATCTAAGTCCCTGTCTCTACTCTAGTTCCTATCCCTAGAGTGGGCCAAGAAGTTTTTCTAAGTCTTCTGTTTCTTCATCTAAGACCCTGTCTCTACTCTAGTTCCTATCCCTAGAGTGGGCCAAGAAGTTTTTCTAAGTCTTCTGTTTCTTCATTTAAGTCCCTGTCTCTACTCTAGTTCCTATCCCTAGAGTTGGCCAAAAAGTTTTTCTAAGTCTTCTGTTTCTTCATCTAAGTCCCTGTCTCTACTCTAGTTCCTATCCCTAGAGTGGGCCAAAAAGTTTTTCTAAGTCTTCTGTTTCTTCATCTAAGACCCTGTCTCTACTCTAGTTCCTATCCCTAGAGTGGGCCAAGAAGTTTTTCTAAGTCTTCTGTTTCTTCATCTAAGACCCTGTCTCTACTCTAGTTCCTATCCCTAGAGTGGGCCAAGAAGTTTTTCTAAGTCTTCTGTTTCTTCATCTAAGACCCTGTCTCTACTCTAGTTCCTATCCCTAGAGTGGGCCAAGAAGTTTTTCTAAGTCTTCTGTTTCTTCATCTAAGTCCCTGTCTCTACTCTAGTTCCTATCCCTAGAGTGGGCCAAGAAGTTTTTCTAAGTCTTCTGTTTCTTCATCTAAGTCCCTGTCTCTACTCTAGTTCCTATCCCTAGAGTGGGCCAAAAAGTTTTTCTAAGTCTTCTGTTTCTTCATCTAAGTCCCTGTCTCTACTCTAGTTCCTATCCCTAGAGTGGGCCAAAAAGTTTTTCTAAGTCTTCTGTTTCTTCATCTAAGTCCCTGTCTCTACTCTAGTTCCTATCCCTAGAGTGGGCCAAAAAGTTTTTTTAAGTCTTCTGTTTCTTCATCTAAGTCCCTGTCTCTACTCTAGTTCCTATCCCTAGAGTGGGTTGACACAAAAAAGTCTTTAAAGGTGTGCTCTTTAGACTAGATGGCGCCATCATGGTTAGGTGTGCTATACAAGTGCCATCATTACCATTGTTTGTAATGATTTCAAATGTGTCTGCGTGAAATAAATTGTAGGCGATGAGCTGGCTTTTTATATATTCTCTTCGCGACAGACAATAAAACATTGCTTTAAAAATGGTGTGGTTTACTCGAAATACTAAACGCTGTCTTAGTAGGCTATAGCCTAGGCCATAGGTCCAAAATAAAACATCTTAAGCTACTAGTTTACAAGCTTATGCCTGTATTATAGGTCTAGATAGGCTTTTACACATTATTGACATTTTACACGATTCTTTTTTATATTGTTATTTGCGATTAATATGAAAAATGACGTCTAGGTTTACACTACGCTTTGGCAATATAAATCAGTCCAAAAGTTAAAAAGAAAAGGGTGTGGGATCTGAAAACCTAAAATATTTGTGGGAAGCTAATGACTAATGCGTATGTGTGGGACAGAATATGCTCAATTGCAGGCCCTCAAGAAAACATTTTGGCTACAATCAAACGGCGCGAACTGACATGGTTCGGTCATATGTTGCGGCACAATGGTCTGACAAAAACAATCATTATCCTCCAAGGCACGGTGGAAGGTGGGCGTAGGAGAGGCCGTCAGCGGAGATGTTGGTTCAACAATGTCAAGGATTGGACAGGGCTGTAGTTGACTCAACTATTGACAACCACACATGATTTGCAAAAGTGGAGAAAGTTGAATGCCGAAGTGTCCATTCGCTCCTCCCAACGACCTCAACGGTCATGGGATTGATGATAATGATGAATGACTTAACAATGACTTTAGGTCATAGCAAAGTTGTTGTTTTTTAAATACTAAAGTCACTTTGTGGTTGTTTGTTTTTTCAACAGGAGATAATTGGGTGATCATATGCAACACTAAATACTGGAGCAGGAATGACAAAGTAAGATTCAAGCATGTCACCACAGAATAGTAAGTATATCAGTCACAATGTTAACAAAGCCATTAATGCAACTAAGGTAACTAGAAAAACAAAATGGCAGTTTCTTTTGATGGGATAGTTTGTTAATATATTAATACACATTTGGGGAGGTTCAAGTCTATTTCGGTCAGAACAGAAAATGAATGAGATTTTAATCCATTCTAATGATGATAGGAATTATATGGGTTGCAAAGTGCTTAATAGGGTCTAACATTAGATAGGAATTATATGGGTTGCAAAGTGCTTAATAGGGTCTAACCAGAAATCGCCACTGCAATTCCCTTCAGCTGAATATCCCGCTTTTACCCCATTTTTGCTTCTGCAAATAATAGGCAGACAAATATAGTTACACATTTTAAAAAAAGTAAGAATTTTATATTTTAATAAATGTCAAACTTTTCATTACATAATGTACTGCATGATCAGTTTTACCAATGTCCTACCTACAGCCATTGTTTTAAGTTAGCACTTGACGGGACATGTGGGGCGGGGGTGGGATGCAATGGGGAGATTATTGGTTTGTGTAACAACTAACTTTTATTCACATTCTACAATCCTTTATAGCTACATAACTCACTAGGTCCAGCTAGTCTCATAAACAATAACACAGAGCTATCAGCTCACTCAGTTTAGTTACAGTGATACAGTCCAATATGTGTCACTAAGTTTTACTGCATTCTTTACACACTCACAGTTACACAGTCACCTTTACTGTCACAATTATCAAGAGAATACACTTTGCACATTTATGATAGTAATCTTTGGAGTTGCCTCAACTACTTGCCTCGTACCTGGATTCGACAAATAGTACATACCAATACTCAAATTCTGTATTCAGTGGAAATCATCTACTCTGTTAGGTCCTAGTACTTAGTAGTAATTATTTTCTCTAACTGTTGTCCATTACCTGAGCTAGGTACGCTCAAGGACACCTTCCAGAATTTGTAAAAATTAGTGCCCAATAATATAATAGCACATTGCTACTAGAATGCTGTGCCTCTGTTACAACTGTGGAAAAAATAAAGTCCATTGATTTGTTCTCTAAAATGTTGGAGTTTTCATGAGAAACATGTTTTACTGTTTTAATAAAGCCTTGGGGAAAAAGAAATAATTTTTTTTAGTACTTAACACAAAGCATAATGAGCATAAATGTTGGACTTCATATATTGTGGCTACAATATTTTATTGCTCATTCCTGTCATAACTTCATCTTAAGTATTTAATTTTTAAAGATAAGAATGGGCATTTCTTAAAGCCTTAATTTATTTATAATTTATCTGTTCTTTTATAGAAATAGAAGGATAAGTTTTTTTTACAAATTATTTTAAAGGACATAAAATTATAGATAACCTTATTTTATTTCCTCATTTTAATGTACTATTCAGTTTTTACTCCAACCATCTTAGCTTTTTTTTTTATTAATAAATATTTATGACATGTCCCAATTTTATTCTATGAGCATGCAAGCCTTATTTTTTTCCTAATCTTTCTCATAGCTATTTACACATGACTGGAGATACCTATGGGCGTCCCATCCATGGTCAAAGAGAGATTAGTGCTTACTCAAGCTTGAGCGACCTCAATTCCTGGCAGGCTGCTGAGGGCATTTACATCAAGCCGACTGAGGCCAAATCTAGAACCTCTGAAAGTGAAGATGATGAAGAGGAGAGTGATAGGGAGGATGATAAAGAACAAAAAATAAATCATGATGAGTTTTGAATGTATTTAAATATTATCTAGCTTTAAACAAATGGTTCCAACTTCGAGTGATTTTTTTTTAGGAAGAATGGATGGAAAATTTTTAGTACAATGTATACTTTCCATTTTTATAATTTAGTTCCATTCAGTGCATACCTGTTATGTGAAAACAGTTTTACATGGCCCACATTTATGCTGTTGCATATCTCATAGAAATATTTTAAACCATTTATATTTTAAAACAAAGTTGTGAAATGGTAATTTTCAGGAAAAATTTAATTTTAAAAACCAAAAAAATTATAAAATGTTAAATTATAAAACAAAATTAAATATTTAAAATTACAAAAAAATAATTGTGTATTCAAAGTTGGGCTAATATATGATTGGAATGACTGTTACTTTGTATTACAAGATGCTATTTTTTATAAATCCTTAACATGTTTAAATAGTTTGGAGAAATCAATGTTTAAATGTTTGCTTGTTTTAAATTTGTTCTTTTTCACATTTCTTCTATAGACTTTTTATTAGACCTAGATATTTGTAAGTAAATTCTGCTGACACACACACACATATTTTCTAGCAAGAACAAACCAGGCTTCATGGCTGTTCCTAGGTGGCTATGGATTTAAACAATTTGAGTTTTTAAAATCTAACTTCTATTACAAGCCTGACATTACCATCAGGTCTTCTTATAGTCACTGAGACTCTTACCTTGTGTATGCTTTAGGGCTATAGACCAAGTGGACACCATTAACTCTGCAGATCAGTTCATTTGGCCAGAAGCTCTGTGGGCACATCTTCTGTGGACTATCTGTTGTCTGGTCCCAGGTGCCACAATGTAAGATCCAAGCCCACACAGAGTGTTATAATTGGAAGATATTTATTATAGGGGAAATAGTATATATTAATTGGAGTCTAATTGTATGTTTTTATTGCCTACTGTAAGTGGTTAAACTTTCATTATCTTCATTAAATGTGTTGTTTCTTTCTTTTCCTTAAACTAAGATATTTTGGTACAAATTATTCATGTGTTATGTTATTATGCAGAAAAAATAAAATGACCAGAATTTGGGGATGATTGTATCATGGGTTAAAGTCTTCATCGACGAGAAAGTACATTTTAAGATTGATACCTGATCATAAGTTTATTGTGTTGTCTTAATGTGTAAATCTGGTCAGCATGAATTCCAGTGACATTTTGTTTTCATTTAAGAATTAATTGATTCTTTACTCATTTTCTTTAAGTTCAACCAAGGTTTGGCTGGTTTAGGCTCAGAGGGAGGTGGATATTTTTACTCTGGCTTTAGGCAGTGCCTTTTTATGCGACTTATAAAGTGGAGAGCATTTTTGTTCATATTTTGTATAACCATTAAATTTCTATTCAAATTGTTGAAAATTGTCTATATATCTATCTTTCTAATATTTCATATGCATTTTGAAATGTTATTTTATTTTTATCAGTAAAGTAATATTTATCTGACAAGATTACATTGTCTCCGTTTCAAACCACCATTTTTAAGCCACATTTATTTTTACACTAAGAGCGGCTTAAACAATTTATTGCTAAATAATTAAATTTTTTCAGTATTAGTAAACTGATGGTATCTTAATGCTTAAAATACAACTTTATTCACCCCTGCACTTTTAGATGGCTTCTGCTGTATTAAAATAACTACACTTTGCTAAATTTCTTTTCTTTAGCAGCTAGGCCTACTAGAAATTACTGCTGATAAGATAAGAACTATTTCAATTTTCATTTTTGCATATTAAATTTAGGCTTAAGAAATGTCAAAACTACAGATGTGACTGTTTATAAGACAATGGTTAAATCCAAGTCTTCTTTGATTTTCCATGTTGTCAAATATTGTTTTTAATTGTTCATTTATGTTTTAAATCTCAATTGAATAAACTATAATTAAATTGTGGTGAGGGAATTATCGCTATTTTTTTTTTCCTTTCGTTTTGCTGAAGTGAATTATTTTGATCACAGTTTAATATTTACAAGGTAGTAAATACAAACTTCCTTGGTTACCTCTTTAGATAGTAAATACAAACTTCCTTGGTTACCTCTTTAGATAGTAAATACAAACTTCCTTGGTTACCTCTTTAGATAGTAAATAAAAACTTCCTTGGTTACCTCTTTAGATAGTAAATAAAAACTTCCTTGGTTACCTCTTTAGATAGTAAATACAAACTTCCTTGGTTACCTCTTTAGATAGTAAATACAAACTTCCTTGGTTACCTCTTTAGATAGTAAATACAAACTTCCTTGGTTACCTCTTTAGATAGTAAATAAAAACTCCCTTGGTTACCTCTTTAGATAGTAAATAAAAACTTCCTTGGTTACCTCTTTAGATAGTAAATAAAAACTTCCTTGGTTACCTCTTTAGATAGTAAATAAAAACTTCCTTGGTTACCTCTTTAGATAGTAAATAAAAACTTCCTTGGTTACCTCTTTAGATAGTAAATAAAAACTTCCTTGGTTACCTCTTTAGATAGTAAATAAAAACTTCCTTGGTTACCTCTTTAGATAGTAAATAAAAACTTCCTTGGTTACCTCTTTAGATAGTAAATAAAAACTTCCTTGGTTACCTCTTTAGATAGTAAATAAAAACTTCCTTGGTTACCTCTTTAGATAGTAAATACAAACTTCCTTGGTTACCTCTTTAGATAGTAAATAAAAACTTCCTTGGTTACCTCTTTAGATAGTAAATAAAAACTTCCTTGGTTACCTCTTTAGATAGTAAATAAAAACTTCCTTGGTTACCTCTTTAGATAGTAAATACAAACTTCCTTGGTTACCTCTTTAGATAGTAAATACAAACTTCCTTGGTTACCTCTTTAGATAGTAAATACAAACTTCCTTGGTTACCTCTTTAGAGAGTAAATAAAAACTTCCTTGGTTACCTCTTTAGATAGTAAATAAAAACTTCCTTGGTTACCTCTTTAGATAGTAAATACAAACATCCTTGGTTACCTCTTTAGATAGTAAATAAAAACTTCCTTGGTTACCTCTTTAGATAGTAAATAAAAACTTCCTTGGTTACCTCTTTAGATAGTAAATAAAAACTTCCTTGGTTACCTCTTTAGATAGTAAATAAAAACTTCCTTGGTTACCTCTTTAGATAGTAAATAAAAACTTCCTTGGTTACCTCTTTAGATAGTAAATACAAACTTCCTTGGTTACCTCTTTAGATAGTAAATACAAACTTCCTTGGTTACCTCTTTAGATAGTAAATACAAACTTCCTTGGTTACCTCTTTAGATAGTAAATACAAACTTCCTTGGTTACCTCTTTAGATAGTAAATACAAACTTCCTTGGTTACCTCTTTAGATAGTAAATAAAAACTTCCTTGGTTACCTCTTTAGATAGTAAATAAAAACTTCCTTGGTTACCTCTTTAGATAGTAAATAAAAACTTCCTTGGTTACCTCTTTAGAGTAGTATCATCATTCCATTGACCGTTGTGGGGAGCGAATGGACAACTCAGCAGTCAACTTTTTCCTATCTTGAGCAGTTGTCAATAGTTGAGTTAACTGCAGCCCTGTCCAATATTTTACATTGTCAAACCAGTATCCCCACTGATGGCTGTGCAGTATACCTACCTGCTAATAATTAATAGAGTCATATTTTTTTCAAAAAGCAACTGGTGTATTTATTCAAAGATTTAATTCTTGGAGCTAACGTAGTAAAGAAATTGTTTAATTAATCAGGACATGTGTAGATATTCCTGTATGTGTGATTGGCTCAGAATTAGTGTAGATATTGCTTTATGTATAATTGGCTCAGAACTAGTGTAGATATTGCTTTATTTGTAATTGGCTCAGAACTAGTGTAGATATTGCTTTATGTTTAATTGGCTGAGAACTAGTGTAGATATTGCTTTATGTGTAATTGGGTCATAATTAGTGTAGATATTGCTTTATTTGTAATTGGCTCAGAACTAGTGTAGATATTGCTTTATTTGTAATTGGCTCAGAACTAGTGTAGATATTGCTTTATTTGTAATTGGCTCAGAATTAGTGTAGATATTGCTTTATGTGTAATTGGCTCAGAACTAGTTTAGATATTGCTTTATTTGTAATTGGCTCAGAACTAGTGTAGATATTGCTTTATGTGTAATTGGCTCAGAACTAGTGTAGATATTGCTTTATTTGTAATTGGCTCAGAACTAGTGTAGATATTGCTTTATGTGTAATTGGCTCAGAACTAGTGTAGGCTAGTTTTTGCCTTATTAATTATGTACTTTGGGGTTCAGAAATAGTGTTTTGTTTTACATTATAGATTCAGGATCTATAATTTATCTGATTTTTTTTATTACATTTGAGTCAGGAACTAAGTTTATATTTCTGTATTATTTTTTTTTTTTTTGGTTCAGTTCAGAGCTACTTTAGTGTAACCAAACCATTCTTAGTTCGAGGGCTTTTTAATAATGGTGTCACACGCTGATGGCGCGGCTCTGATTATCTGCAGATTGTGCGTACGCTTTTCAGGCTTTTGTGAGGTCGTTGTCTTAGGATATGAAGAGAGACGACTTTCAAACCTATTTATATTTGTAGCTATCTCAGCAAAAAGGATTGACGAAATGCAACAGTTCTACAACGTTTATTGACAAGAAGTTTCTATATGTATATCAAAGGTTACATACATCCAATATATACAAATAGAGGTAGATGAGAGTCGATCGAGTACAGTGTAGTCGGCTAACTTAAAATTTAAGTTAAATGCTCATTATCAAGTAACTCCGAACTGTCAACTGTGTATGTGAGACCTACTTCTAGCGACTGTCTCTGCTTAGCTACGGTCTGCTCTCTCCTAGATCTCGCGTGTCTCCCTATTTATCCTCCCAAATTTTCAGTTTCTCAGGCTTGCCAGAAACATCTGCGAACAATGGACCATATCCAGTTACCCTGGGTTGCCAGTGGTCTGTTGGGGAAAGGGGGGGAATAGAATAGGGGTGGAGTCTGACCTCACCTGACTCTGGGCCGCGGGACCTCCAACGGTGTATTCAACTACTCTTGAGTTATTACTCCCCTCTTGTCCCATGCCAGAAATGTATACTACTAGACGCCCATTTATCAATGGTTATTTAACCCCTCTTGGACTGTTTCCCAGGGTCAAGAATTTCAACTTGCCTCCAACTTCGATATATATCGCCAGTCCAAGCAAAACATCTTGGTTAATTACCATTCCCATTTAAACTGTCCCTCGACTGAAAGGATTTAAGTCCGTCCAAACAAGTTTCTCACGCTCAACTTTAAGAGTTTTTGGGCGTGTTGTTAAAAATACATAAATCCATGTTAATTCTAAAATGGATTGCAACAAATGGATCCATTATGTCTGTAGGCCCTTAATGAATAATGATCCAAGGACAAATGAACAGATCCTAGCTATAAGGAAAGCTTCAAGTTGATGCAGTAACGTAGGCTTAACTAACGCATGGGCGGGGGGGGGGGGGGGCGTGTTAAACTGACACTTTCTTAATATTTTACCGTAGTTAACTTACTATAAATGACAACAAACACTTCTAATAAGGGGCCGATTTTGACCCCCGCCCCTGGCGCCCATTTTGACCACTGCCCCAGGCGCCATTTACCCAAGTCTGACGGTTCCATCTAATGCACAGTTGTGAGACAAAGCGTATTAAACATATATTATATCAGCTGATATAATTTTAAGCTTTGATGCTGGTTTCAGCTGGAACCAGTTTGAGAGGATGGCCCAGAATAGGAAAAGCTGGAGAACTGTTGTTGGTGGCCCATACTCCGACATGGGTTGAAGAAGTAAGTGTAATAGGCTTATATAATAGATGAGGCTTATATAATAGATGAGGCTTATATAATAGATGAGGCTTATATAATAGATGCTTCAATTTGCTAATTGACGAGTGTGCTTCATGTTTTCGGACGTAAGCACATTTAGTCATTAGTGTCAAGAATTGAACTAGGCCTACCTTGGACCATGTTCCGGGCTCTCCATGGAAGCTGACTCTTCTCTACAGTCGGACTGGACAAAGCAATTTAGTCTAAACTTGGCTTTTACTTTTACGCTTAATCAAAATAGTGTGCGTAGAACCTCAACAAAGCTTTGTAATTGTCTCTCGAAACTTGGAAGCGTTATTACAGTGTGAACCATACATCTGATAGCCTATGTAGGCTAAGATTTTTAAGAACCTAGATGATGTGATCAGGCATTTCCTTATCAACGATTCAATTATAGCCTTCAGTGCGTTCTGAAGAATTGTGTAAGTTACCCAACGGAGTCTCGGGTCTGAACCTGGCTCTGATACACTGGCGCACCCAGAAAATTAACCCTTCCCGTACCGACCTACTTCTATCTATGCTGCCTTCAGTTCCGCTATATACGCGCCCGGGACTGTAAGGGTTAAGGTAGGTGGGGTGGGTAATATTACAAGATAGGCCTAGGGGTAGGGAGGCGGGGTAGAGGAAATAGGGGGACTATAAAGCTTACACGTTGTAGCCTACAGTCATGTCCCTTTGCATAAATCTTTGAAGCGCAAGGTTAAGTTCGGCCGCCGCCTCATTTTGTTGCGCCTTTTTTTCAGCTCTCCCTCCAACAAGGCTCTGGGCCCACTCTGGGTACACATAATGATTCAGAACCAATTCTGCAAACATGGCCTGTCCAAATCAGGCGCCCCTCGCTTTATGTGGGATGCTAGAGCTGCATCATAAGCAAAGAACATTTCTCTAATATGAGTAGGCTACAGTTTCCACTGATCTTACTTATAGCCTACTTATAAGTTTACAGACGTTTCTTCTAGATAGAATATTATTATGTCCACTAGGCCCAACACTCCTGCAGGGCGACAGTGATCCGTCGGTGGCAGGGATAGAACCCGCGACCTGTCAGTTGGTTTTTGGTTGACAGTCCGGTGAACTAACCGCTGGACCAGCCGGGATCTTTGCGCCAATCGGGCTATACAACTTAATTGAAGATGTTGCTACCTGCCCTAGAGTAGGCTAGATATATTATAGGCTATTCATCCTCAGAGCAATTTTTTCGAAGGCTTACCGGAGTAGCACAGAGAAAAAGATATCTAAGAGTGTTGGTGCCAGAACGCACCATTGTTTGACCCCACTAGCCACTAGCCTACTCAATGGGAAGGGCTCGGAAGTGATGTCGTCAAGGAATACTTGCTATAACTATAGGGCTAGCTCTTTATTTTAGGTTAATAGTAACCTATTATTGACTATCAACGTGAGAGTCCGGGTTCAAACTTGGCCGCATCCTTCTACTGCCGCGCTGGAGATTTGGACTATAAACGTATGTGCCTATAGTCATAGCTAGCCTATATAGCTTATTATAATGCAATCTGCTTTTAAAAGGAACGTTTGTAACCAAACACATAGATAGGCCCTATATATATGGCCTAACTCCATTATAGAATATTTAGGCCTACCCTGCGAGCGCCTAATTTCTTTAGCGTTTTTGCCTAACATATCTTCCAAGAATCATTTTTGTAAAATAAGAATCAGATAACCTTAAAATTAATACTAACATATTACATATTTCAAAATATTTGATATTTCATTTTTTGAAACAAATTTTGAACAAAAATAAATTATTAAATAAAGTTAGCGAATGTTAAAATAAAAGTGCAAATTGGCAAAGCTGTAGTCTGTAGAAGTGATACCACTCCTTGGCTTTTTTTTCAAGATCTTGGCTTTTTCGATCTTTTTTTTTTTCTCTTACCTTGGCTTTTTAACTTGGCTTTTTCTATCAAGAAAATATGAGAATTATTTTATGTATTTTAGTGTCCTAAATGTATTTTGGGAAGCGATTAAAAGTATAACTGCATATGTCATCTTTACTGCTACAGCAGATTTGGCTAGATTCAAAGAGTAAAAACAGAGCCGAGGAGGCTGGAAATTGAGTGAATGTATAAGGTGGCAACGAGGTGAAGTGGTTTATAATTATTCTAACCTCCTATTTGACAACACAAAATTAATTGATCAGACATAATATCATGGTAAACACCCACCACAGACGCTTATTGCGAGTGAATAGAAGAAATATTCCCCATCATATGACTACGTAGGTTATTAACTGGAAGAGGTTGACACAAAAAACAATGCGAGGTGGGAGGAGAGACAAATAGTGTAATAAATAAGTAAAATGAGGGGGCAAAGGGTAGGCAAATAGTAGGCTATAAAGGGGTGGGGGCAACCAACGGGATATGCACTATATAAGCACCGTTATTATTATTATTATTATTATTATTTTGCATCGGGAAAATAGTGCACTGTTTGGGATGGGGGCAATAATAAATCAGGCTTTTGAAGCACTTGTGCATGATTTCGAAAACAATTTTTTAATCATCAAAAATTGAAACGTTACGGATCATTGATTTTGGTATAACTTAAATTTCGAAAGAAAAAAAAATATTTTCATAAACCATTAAACATTTTTTTTACATTTTTTTTATAGTTTTTAGTTTTGGGTACACAAAAAGGGGGAAGGGCGGAGAGGTGCACATGGGCGAAGTTGAACAAAAAATAAGGGGGGGGGGGGGAGGGAGGAATAAATAGGTCAACGAGACCATTTTTTTTATACCTTGGCTTTTCTGTGTTTTGTTTAGGAGCTCAACTTGGTTTTTCTATTTCAGAGCGTGCGGTATCACTGGTCTGTAGTTGCCAGGTTGGAGACTCACGTGTATTGTCGTGTATTCGACGTAAAAAGTATCTGTATCTTTGTATTTTTGAACCTCTTCGGATTATAATAATGGGTAGGTTATTTTAGAATTATAATTTTAAGTCTAATGTACACGTTTAAATAGAATGACTTATATGCCGAATGCATTATAATATATTTATAACAATGCATCCCAATTACAATTATATCTGAGACATTTGTGAGACAGAGAGAGAGACGTTGAAATTCAAATTTAAATATTGATACTGGTCAGTACTGTCAGTGTAATACTAGTAATAGTAATAGACTATTAACTATTAAAATAGTAGTAATAGATGTAGATCTAGTCTAGTTCTTCGTAAAAAATAGTTTATTATCCCGGATTTAATTCACAATTGACAAGAGAGTTGAAGAGTAACGCCAATTATGAAATTATGACCAATGCCAAGTAATAGTAATAGACTAGTCTAGACTAGTACAGTTAAGTCACTAGAAGACTAGTCTAATAAAAGTCTAATAGTCTAATCTTGTTGTGACTCTTGTCACAAGTCACCACAGCCACAAGTCTTGTCTAGGTCTAAGCCTAAATTCTAAATAAAATGTAAAACAAACTGGGAAGGCCAATTTTTAAAAAATTATAATTGAACATCTTGACATCTAGACTAGACTAGAGTCTAGACTCTAGACCTAGCCTACTGAATTCTAATTTCACCATTTTCCACATATGATAGTGTGTGACATAGGCCATGATAGGCCTAGCCTGCATGTATTTTGTATTTATTCTCGAGCATAGGCCTAACAATAACAGCTTAAATAGGTCTGTGGAGTGGAGTCGGTAGATAAATACTCAGACTCCTCAGTTTTGTGTACTTCCGACTCCTCTGTATTAGTATTTTATTAAGGCTGCAGCTATTCGGACCCAGCTTTAGTCGAAAGAGGGGGAAAAACACAAAATATATTTGTCTTACAGTCTTACCATATTTTATAAGAAATAGCACACAAAAAAACAAATCTATCCCTATCCTACTATGTAAACCTAACCCATACTAACTATTACAAAATAAGACAAAGCTATCCCTAACCTATATAAACTAACCGATACTAACAATCTATTACTAAGTCTATCAGGTCCAAATAGCCACTTCCTAATATTAATATACAAATGTTCGCGGCCACTTAACAAGTTCGTTTTGCGGTTACGTGAGGCACTGCATGCATTGGTCTTTTTTCTTACAGTAGAGACGTCATTTATTATAACTTTTTGTGAATTGGGACATTTAAACTTGCAACTTGCTTTTTTTAAAATTCCAATCTAAATTTAGTTGGATTAGGGTTAGGTGCATTGTTTGCCAACTCCGACTCCAGGAACCCAAAATTTCCTCAGATTCCTCGACTCCACAGCACTGGAGCATTATGAGCATATTCATATATAGTATAATATAGTATATAGACATAGAATATATTATAATAAATTATGAATAGAGCTATTTGTTCATGTAAGCCTAGGCCTAGGTAGCCTATATTGTAGCATGTCCAAAGCCCCCTGTCAAAAGCGTGGAATTCCACTGTTAGACTGCAGTGGTTGACTTTAGCAGGCCATAGCATTTAATGTAATGCATATTTGTTAAGTTTGAGAGAATGAAAGTTTAAAATATATGTATGGACCAAAAGTTTATGTTGTTTTTGTGACAAAAATTTGAGTATTTTGCGCACAATAATGGATAAACCTGTCCAAAACACCTCCCAACTGGCGTGACACAAAGTGGCACTGTAATATGTAGGGCTTCGCGTTATACTCGCTCTCTTCAAATGTGAATACCAAAGCCATTTTTCATTGGATTAAGACCAAATTTTGGGAGCAATCAGAGGACATCTTACTGAGCAGTTTAGTATGTGTATATTTCCCATAAGTTCGACCAAAGCAGAGAAAAATGGTTTTAAGTTTGTGTCATATTTTCTGTTTAAATTCTAAGTTATTGAGAGCCAACATTTCCTAACTATACATATATCGTAAGAATCTGTATTCTTTTAGCTTTTTAGTGATATAATTGTTATGTTATGTTAGGATGTTGTGATCTCGCTTTGGTATTAAGCCACAAAGTTGGGTACCCTAATTGAAATGACGCCCGGTCTTTGCATAGCCTTGTTATTTATATATGCAAATCATAATTTCATGAGGAAATATCTGTTCAATTAATAAGTGCAGGACATTCTTATGAGAGTGATGCAAAAATTATGAAAATCGTACAGAAAATAAGAAAGTTATGGCGATTTTTAATATTGGCCAATCGGCTTGCAATTTATTTTGTATAAAATATGCTAATTTTATGCAAATTAGGCAATTTTTACATGTTGTGTGGAGCTTTTGAGTGCACCGTTGGATTCGGCATGTCTTTTTCTATCAGGATACCAAATTTTATCAATTTCTAATAACAAATGATGATGATAAAAAAAAAACTTGCTTATTTTTGTTCAAAATTGAACTTTAATTACGGTGCCATAAAATTCTTGTTGTTCTGAGCAAGAAATGTTCTAAAAATGGTCAAAATTTACGGTCTTTAATTACACATAACTTGCTTATTATTTGTCCGATTTTTAAAAATTAAAGTGTTCTGTGATCAGCTCTCTGAGATCTATTCAGAAAACACAATAATTCAAGTTGAATTTAATAAACAAAAAAGCATGTGGACATGCTATATATTGTGGCAAGAAATGAAAATAAATAGTAGTCTATAGTGGTCTATAGTAAAAAGAGTAAAGTACCAGTCGAATCAAATTGATCCATAGGGCCGGTGAAGCAGCGTTCACCAGTTTCTGTGGCCACGGCATACTAGGTGATTGTGTGAGTGGCTGGCACTATGCACAGCCGGTTTTACTTTACCCCAACTAAGGTCAGGTACCATCAGAGCTGGATAGACTCGGGTATACCCTCCAGACCCGAACAAATCCTAGCTTGCACCAGGATTCAAACCGACCTTCGGTACGCCATCCGAACAAGCTGCTGCACCGACCTGCGGTACGCCATCTGAACAAGCTGCTGCCACCATGCCCCCGCCCTATCTTCTGTATGGGACCTAAAAATTAACCCTTTACTGGGCAGACGTTTTTCCATTTTCTAGCTCTATGCTGGCAAGATTTTAAAGGCTTTTTTGACGCCTGTATTACTTGTTTGAGAAGCTATTTTATCCATTGTTACTTCTTCAAGCAATTGATTGAAAGTAGCTTAACTGAGACTGATTAGCCACAGGCCAATTGCGGCCAGTTTGTTACCTAAATTCTTCTATTTTTATTTAATTTGTAATTTTCCACCCATGGGGGGGGGGTCTCTCCCGTCTTCTTCAAGATCAGACTAACAACTTTCGATATATCTTTTTTCACTGTCGGAAAAATCGAAAATAGGCCACTATCAATGTCACTATCAAACTTAACTTCATCCGATTAAAAAATTCCCCTAACTGAAATGCCCATTAAACTAAACCAGAAGAACGCCTAACTAAGACCCAAGGGCTCCATCACACCACTTCGCAAAAAAAGAATTGTAAAATATCTATAAAAAAAAACTTACAGCGATGAAAAATTTACTAGAGATACTTCAGACATTATATAAACCGGAAATAAACAAACGGAATGCTCCCGAGATCTCAAACTTAACAAGAAAGGAGCCTGAACTATTTAAATTGCCCTGGACGTTTTCGGACGTTTTGCCCATATCGGCAACAGACGTTTTCGACCGCAATGCCCGGCAAAGGGTTAAAGAAAATATTAAAAAATGAGAACAAATTCAGAACTGCAAGGTTCATTACAATGCTGCCGCTGTTCAGATAAAGATGGGGAGAAAAACAGTTTTCTTATCTTGTATGTAATAGGGTCATTCCACGGGAATGTCAACCAAAGCAGCATTTTTGAGAATTGATTTTTGGAGATAAATTTTGGCATTAAGATGAAGAGAGATAACTATACCATCATAAAATATGTGAGCTATTTCTCTTTGTGCACATGTCTAGTCGGGCGGCCATTTTGAAGTTGAGTAAACGCTTTCCGTAAAATTTTCTTACAAGACTACTTCAACAAAACACCAACTAAAAGTTAAAACAAAGCTAAAGGTGAGAATTATTTTACTGCTATCTTAAAATTCATTGATACAACTATCTATCCAAAGTGGTTTTTATAGATTTTATTGATTTGATGGTTCATAAATTGGGTTGAAAATGTATGATTTTGAATGTCATGTCAGTTACCATGTTTAGAATAAAGTTTTTATAACTTTTGAATCAGATGGATTAGAATCATGGTAATGCATATTCTCTGCCTTTATTAGGATGGGGTTAAAATACCATAAAAAAGAAAATTGAATTCATTCTCATTTTTATATTATAATTATAAGGTAACTGACATGACGGTAACTGACATGACACTTGATAGACATACATAAAACAGGCTTGAAGCTAACTTTTTTAACATAGCTTTTCTTAGCTAGGAAATAGGAGTTAATAAGAAACCATTTCCTTGTTTTCAATGCTGTTTTTACCTCCTAATACTCAGTGATAACAAACCAACCAACAAAAATATATTTTATTATTATTTGTCAACAGAGTTCCAGCCATGGCGATGTCACCACGAACAAAAATGAAGAGGTACAGGGAGAGAATGTCAGAAGAAAAAAAAGCCTTCACTTCACACTTTCTCTCTTGACTGAACCTGTCCTTTTGAATGACAGCATTGAGGACATGGACTGGAGTTTCTTTGCAACAGCTCATGGCAAAGGTCCCATTAATGGAATTGGTGGCACGGTGAAGCGGGTTGTCTGGAGAAGAATTCTGCGTGAGCAGGCTGTCATCAATTCCGCAAAAGAGTTTACAGAAGTTGCATCAACAGCATGCCCCGGTATCAACATTCTCTTTGTCTCCAACGAAGAAGTACAGGCTGTCATGAAGGAGCTGGATGAAGTATGGTCTGAAAAAGCGCCCAAAATCATTCCCAACACGCGAAAATATCACTTCTTCAAAGCTATCATTGCCAGTTATGGGAGTCCAAGTGCAATCAAAGCATCAGACATTACTTGTTTTGAATTACAGAAACAGTCTCAGCAAGAAGAGATGTTGGATGCTGAGATGTCAGACTCAGATCCCTCTGAAAGACAAGATACTGACAATGACATGCGATGGAACTCTAATGGGGAAGAAAATCTAGAGGCAACAGCCATGAGCCAGTACATTGCTTTGCTAAAAGCAAAAGGTCTTCAACTCAATGACATTACCCCAAGTGATGATAACTGTTTCTTTAGGGCAGTAAGTAAACAAATTTCATCTCTTGAAATGGACCTTACAATCAAAGAACTCCGAAAAAGATCAATCGACTTTCTGAAAAACATGACAGCCAGAGAAAAAGAAGAACTTGGCGAGTTCATCACACTGGGAAGTTTCAAAGAATATATCACAAACATGGAAAAAAATGGGTCTTATGCAGACCACATCATGGTTGAAGCTATGAGCAAGGTGCTCAAAGTAAGCATCCAGATTATCATGTCTACTGGAGATGTAATCGTAGGGCCAGGATTTGATAAAAAGATCCAACTTGGTTATATCCCAGAGCTTCAACATTACATTGCCATCAAACCCAAAGAAAATGAAGTTGACCCAAATGCACCTGTGGACATTGAGGTTGAACACTACTATGCTGTAGATTATGTCGACCGTTTCTATATTGGAAGAGTTCTAGCTGATGAAGGAAATGGATTCTGGAAAGTGAAATTCCTCCACCAACAGTCAACTGATGGCATCCTACATTTTCTTTGGCCAGAAAGAGATGATGTTGATAAAGTCCACAGCAGCTGCATATTTTGGGGGCCAGTGTTTTTGGAGGGCTGTTTGGACTTTACAGTTAAAAACATTGAGGACATTGAGGCTGTCTTCAGAGCAAGAAAACTCAATATTTGCTAAGCAGATTCAAAACTAATAGTTCTAAGCCAAAATCTAGGTTTATTTTGGGACTTTCTAGTCAAATTGTCTAGTCAATTCAACAATGAACAAACTTTTCAGTTTTCTGTTTAAAATAACCGCTCAATTTGTACATGTAGAATAGAAGTTAAGCCGGCAAATTTGTTTTAAAGACAGGAACTGTTACTTCTTCTTGTTCATTAGCATTGTCAAAACTCCTACATGTTCTAAAAATATACAGTTACTTTTAGTTGAGGATATTATTATTTTAAGGGTTTTATAAACCATGCATGAATATGGCATCATTCAAAATTTTTTTAACTAGTTTTCTTAATATTGTCATGTCAGTTACCGACCCTCGTCATGTCAGTTACCAGGGTAGTTCTAGCTTTTTGTTGAATAAGTAGTAAAAATTTTATTTTCAGGGAAAACCAATTGTTGTTTCTTTAAGTTTAATTAATAAACTATTCAATTTTATGTTATTTGTTGCTTTGCTGATGTTCAATTCAGAAAGTTTTGAACTTGATTTTTGTACTTTTTTTTTACTGCGTTTTCTGCGTCACGTCAGTTACTGAAATAAAGGAGCAAATTCCACCAATTTGTAAAAAAAAAATTCTGGTTTTCTTATTTTTCACAGAGCCATTTATATGTCTAGAGTTGCAAACAAAGCCAATTTTGTTGATATTGCATTTATTTCAGCCAGTATAAAAATATTTTTACCCGAAAGTGGAGTAAAAATGTCATGTCAGTTACCGTGGAATGACCCAATAACAAATCATTCAAATGCATATTTACCATATATACCCGCATATAAGTTGCACAGGTGGATAAGTCACATCCCTAGTTTAATATTTTTTTGTCAGGCCTCTATGTTGTCATTGACACGTGCATAAGTCGCACCCTGACTTCCAGAATTACACTGCCTTTTAACTTTTCAAAAATGCATTCCTGTCATTCCTTTTAAACATAAAAGTCACTAAATATTCACGCTAATTTGGAAATTTTCCTTAAGAAATAGTTTCAATAGTGCATATAAGGCAAACATTATCAAATAAAGACATGGCTTCTTTTTTTTTAAACAACCGATCAATAGGCCTACAGACATTAGTAATATGGGAAAATATCCGTTTCTTCATCTAAGTCCCTGTTCCTAATCAAGTTCCTATCCTTATTGTCATACTATAGTGGGGGGCGACACACAAAAAAGTCTTTTGAAGTGCGCCTAGACTGTGCGGCACAGGTATTGATGACGCTTTACAAGTGACCCAATTACCATTAACATTGTTTGTATTGATTTCAAGCGTGACAGTGTGACCAACAATGAGCAGTGTTTTTTTTTAACTCTTGCATGCAAGTAATGAAAAATAAAAGACACTATTTACATTTCATGTGTCGATCGACCTTATAGTAGTTTGGGAAACATTGATTAGACATGGCACAGTTTTATCGTAATGCTAAACACTGCCTTATTAGTAGTGTAGGCTATAGCCTATAAGCCTAGGCCTTAGGTCCTATATAAAACGCATCTTAAGCTACTAGTCTGATAAGTTTACAAGCTTAAAGGCCTACCTACATTGTAGACCTAGACAGGCTTTTACACATTTACGATTCTTTACATACTACAATTTGCGTTCATAAGCATACCAAAAAATGTCACCTTTAAAATTACACTACGTTTCTGTAATACAAAACTGGTCCGAAAGTTCAAAAGAAAAAGGGGGGGTGTCTGAAAAACCTAAAATATTTGTACATTTCAATTTCATTGTTTCAGTTGTATAAAGATAGTAATATTTACACCTACGAAAGTTTTCTAAATTTTATATGTAGGCCTATGTGTAGGAAACTTTATGACAGAGTAGTGATGTTTTCTGAACTTTTCAAAAACAGTGTATAAGTCGCACGCCTACTTTTTATATAAATTTTCAGTATTAAAAAAAGTGCGACTTCTTTTCGAGTATATATGGTATTTATAAGCATCAACTTATCATCATTTAAATGGTATTTATAAGCATCAACTTATCATCATTTAAATGGTATTTATAAGCATCAACTTATCATCATTTAAATGGTAGGCCTATTTATAAGCATCAACTTATCATCATTTAAAACAGTTTTACTACCGGTAATCAAAATAGAAGACTAGACTCAGACCACAGATAGTGTATAATCTGTATATAGGAGAAGAGTCATTCAATTTAAGAAATCAGGGCTGCCTACTTTCACTGTTTCGCCTGCAAAGTTACAATTTTGATACCCAAATTACGGTGATATGTTAAGGTTTTCTAAGGTCCAATGAAAAAAATTTGCTTCAAAGGATTATCCTAAAAAGATGAAAAAACTATAGTCAATTGTATAGTATGTAAGCTACCGGTACCTCAGTCTATGGTCTTGGGATCAAATCATTTTAAGCTCATTAGTTTTCTGGGTGATCATACTGACCCAAATGCAAATCATGGTTTCTACTAAAAACTCGCTCGTAGCTCGTACTAGGATTAAGTAGCCTATAATTAATACATTAGATGATATAATTTGGAATTATTTAAAAACAATAATGGATGATTTCGATTCATAACAAAATGGAAACAAAAAAGAAAGAAATTTTGATTTAATAATCAATTTAAAAAACATATTATTTTTTAGTTTTAAGTTACTAATACAGAAATGACATTCAAAAACTAACCATTATTCAGAGAAGCTTAGTAGAAATTACATGGTTTGGAAGGACAAAAATAAAGGCAATTTTAAATTTCACCATTTAATTTTTTTTTTAATTTCTTTTTTTGCATATTTCTCAAAGAGAAGTTGTATTTTTGTTGTTTTCTGTGTATATTGTTTGAGAGTTACTAATCACTATTAAAGGAATGTAAATGAATTAATACATCTACAATTGTTAGCATACTTCTTCTTCTTCTATCCCATAACCCGAGTGAGGGTTGTTGGGGCACCATTTTTTGACAGTTGGATGATTTTACGCCATTCGTCTCTGTCCTGCGCCGCCCTCTGGGAGTCTGCAAGAGACAAGCCGGTCCACTCCTTGATGTCATCATCCCATCGCCTCTTCTGCCTGCCTCTCTTTCTTCCACCCCGCACTGTGCCCTGCGGGGTGTTTTTTGCCAGGCCTTTGGAACTTGCCACATGCCCGTACTATCTGAGTTTTTAGTTTTCTGGATTTAATGGCGCTGCGTAGATCCTCGTGAGGGCAGATGACGTTGGTGATTCGCTCACGGACAACCTCATTTGTAACTTGATCTTTGTAGGATATGTTCAGAATTTTACGTAGGCATCTCATTTCCAGGGCTCTGATTCTTTTCTGGAGATCTGCTGTAAGTGTCCATGTTTCACAGCTGTACATAAAAACTGCCATCGCCAGGAAGCGCATCAGTCAAATCCTTGAGTAAAGTGAGATTGTCTTGCTTCGCCAGATGTTTTTTAGCTTGCAAAGTGCAGCAGTTGTCTGGGCTATTCTTGCAAGAATTTCCGGCTTGGATCCTACATTGGATATTATGGATCCCAGATATTTGAAGGAGGAGACTTTCTCAAGCCTCTGACTGCCAACTTGTACTGCGGATTCAAACTCTACGTTTGCCATAGCTTTGTTTTTTTTCAGCGTTGATTTCCATGCCATACGCCCTTGATATTTTCTCTAGTTTGGCTGTTAACTCCCTTAGTTGATCTTTACTGCCAGCTAAGCCATCTATGTCATCGGCAAAGCGAAGATTGGTGACTGGTCTACCTCCGATGCTGACTGTCCCGTTCCAGTGCATCGGTCATTATCCCCCATGTTGGGGGGGTATGCACCCTTGACGCACGCCAATGGTTGTCCTGAACCAGTCGCCAGTGACATCGTTGTGGAGGACTGCGCTGGTAGCTCTGTCATACAGACTTTTAATGACTGTAATGGTGTTGGGGGTGATGTTATATGCTTTCATAGTTGCCCAAAGCGCTGCATGCCAGACTCTGTCAAACGCTTTCCTGAAATCTACGAACACGTGGTATAGGGGTTGTTGGTGCTGTAGGCATTTCTCACATATTATTCTCAGGTTAAAGATTTGTTCGGTGGTACTTTGCCCTGCCCTGAAACCTGCTTGTTCTTCGGCTCTGATTTGTTCTGCTTAAGGTTTTAACCTGTTGAGTTTTATTTTCAGGAGGACTTTGCTGGGATGGCTGATGAGGCTGATAGTACGGTAGTTTTGACACTCTTGAAGGTTACCTTTCTTGGGAAGAGTGATTATAAGTCCATGGTGTAGGCCATTCCCCACTCTGTCAGATCATGTTGCAAATAATTGTAAAGGCATCAATCGTCGCTTCTCCTCCTGCTTGAATCAGTTCTGCGGGTATGTTGTCCACTCCTGCCGTTTTTCCTTTCTTCAGTGATTTCACTGCTGCCTCAACTTCATCTCGAAGAATGGGGAGAATTTCTTCCTCTTCTCAGTTCTGTGGACATGCTAGAACTGGGGGGTCTCCATTAGATGTGTGGTTGTAAAGATCAGAGCAGTATTCTGTCCATCTATCCAAGACATCATGCGCTTCTGTCAAACGCAAGCCTGATTTATTTTGGATCGCAGAAATTTTGGGTTGTTTAACTCTTGTCAGCTGTTTCACTGCTTGGTAGGGCTTCTTGCTGTTGTTCCTTTTCAGTCTGTTCTCTATTTCCTGGCATTTATCCTCTATCCAGTTCTGCTTTGCTGAGCGCATGCCTTTTCGAATGTGGCTGTTGATTTCTCTGTAGGCATCAGCTCCTTGAGGGGTGTTCATTTTCATCTCTCTTCGTCTAAAACACAGATCTAAAAGTTCAGGCGTGACCCAGGGCTTTTTCCTTGGGCGTTGTTTGCCAAGTAGTTCAGTAGCAGCATCTGTCACTGCTGAGTTGAAGGTGTTGGTCAATGTGTTGACATCTACCTCATCAGCTCCCAAAATGAGCAGTGGTACGAATTTCCCTCCAACTGTGGCTTAAAATATTTTTGCTACCTCTGGGTCTTGCAGTTTGTTCAGGTCAAACTTTGGCCTAGTGCATTTTACTTTGGTTATTCTCTTCAAGTGAAGCTGGTAGGACATCATCACTAGATTATGGTCGCTTCCGATGTCTGCTTCTGGATACGTGCACGTCTAACCAATGTTGGTGCCGGATTTGAAGCTTTTCTTTACCATGATGTAGTCTATCTGGTTATGATGCTCCCCGTTTGGACTGTGCCAGGTCCATCACCTGGATTTTTTTGTGGTGGCCAAGCGTGTTTGCCAGTATCAAATGTTAGCATACACACTGTTACAAAAATGTTTAAAAAAAATTTTTCCTTCAATACAGAAGGCTGGACAGAAGGTGAGAGTGAGGAGCTGTTGGAGAGAGTTCTCAGTGTCACTGGTGACATTCAGAACAAATCAGTTAGACATGTGGAAAGCGCAATGGATTGGGATTCACTACAAATCAACAATAAAACTGGAGAGGATTGTAAAATGATGTTCCAACGCCTAATAAACAAGGTATACTCATTTCTATTCTAATGTAGAAAATATGTCTGTTGTTGCAAGCATGTGTAGCTGGGGTGTATTTATTCAGGTGTAACAGTTTAACATTGAGGATTTAATTTCTTTGGATGACTGGATACATTTGAATCACATAATTAGGGTCTTGGGTATAAGAGATGGATAACCTATGGGTTATGGAAAGTAATATTCTAATTAGGGATGTTAAAACCGGTTTGTTTTCAAAACCGGTTTTTGGTTCTTTAAAACCGGATCTCGGTTTCCCCCCCCCCCCCCCCCTCCAGGCCAGAAAAGCCAAATGTGCGTAGTTTTGTAGGTATATTTGAAAAATAGTTCAAACTTAATTATTGTTTGCAGGGCATTCAAGGGGTTGATTTGTGTGAATACAATATAATTTTGTACACTTTACAATAAAAATCTTTAGAACTAAAACAAATCAGGGCAAATTGATTAAAACCGATAATAGTTTTCAATAGTGATAATCTAATTTCCGATTATCGTCGTCCATAATATTAAGAAGCATATGAAGAGGATCACGATGTTAATCCAGCATGCTTCGTAAGCAAGTGCGTACGCAATGCAATGGTACTACCACCGCTCAGGCTTATCTGTTGGGAACATAGTTTACACTGAGCCATCGTTAAAGAATGTTTTTCAAAGATGAGCCGAAAAGTAAAAAGATTCATGTTAATTGTAACTTGACATTGGTTTGATGGTGTTTTTATCGCAACCATAGTTGGTATTTGGAAAAAAAGAAACACAATATCTAAGACTAGATCTAAATATTGTTAGCAAGGCATTTTAAGAAATGTTTTGTGCGAATCCAACATCATTTTTTAAAAATATTTTCATCAGAACAAAAAAAAATGGTTGCTACGAACAAACCGAAATCCGGTTTTGAAAATCAAAACCGGTTTTCAGTTTCAAAACCGGAATCCGGTATTCCGGTTTTCGTTTAACATCCCTAATTCTAATATGTGTTCACATGCTATATTAAAGCTGTTGAAGAGAATTGTGAAGACAGAAACACTCGGTTACCTAATAGGTTGGGTCCTGAATGAGTTCATCACAGCTTAAAAGAGTGGCTAAGATATTATGATATAGATGTAAAGCAAGACATGTTTCACATATACATTAAACAGGCTGGATAGTGCTAGTTCTGAGCACTATAGAGTTGCTTGTTAGAATGTGTCATATATTCATATATTCTAGACTGGAGTTTATTCATAAAATTATTCATAAAAGTGTGCTGATAGTTGTGACAGGGTAGTTGTAGATTTACCCGTTATCACAAGGTGAGGTGGAATTGTGTCTTACACCCCTTGGCTTGTTGTCTTGATGGGTATGATGCCACAGCTATTCTTTAGTTCTTGCAAATTTTTATTTTTCTTCGCCGTAACAAAGCAACACAGCAATACAAACACTATTAGTGTAAGTGACTCACAAAGATTCAGGTTTTGGTATATCAATCCATATATATATATGCGATTATGATCAGTTTATTAATAAGGTAAATGTCGATATACTTGGAATTGGGATTATCAAAATCCACATAAAATAATTCAATGTACATACAAGATGAGAAGATCTATTCTAGACTAGAGTTTAACGTGTGTACAGCACGGAGCTAAGAATTCAACTAACTATAGTTTTTCCACCCACGCTGGTCCCAGAATTTCCTTTAACCAGATTGGGTGTTTAAAAATCACGTGAGAGCAACGTACATTCATTGGATGCTGTAGATATCTTTAGAATACTTAGTTAGAGGGGTAGTGGGGGAAAACTAATTAACTTACATCAATTCAAGAAGGGTAAGGGTGCCACGTAAGGAGGGGGTGGGTGGGGAGTACCCAGTTGTCTTTACATTACCATAAAAGGAGTGGGTGTAGCATGCAATGGAAATACCGGGGAAGGATCAATTATCTTAGGGCTAACACTCCTTCTCAGAAAGGAGGATTTGGGTTACATGTCATTGGGCACAAAGACACTATTGTTGTAAATACAAAGACAATTAACTTGAAAATACAAGGTGGGGTCGGATATCGCTAAATGCTAATTTAAGCAACAACAAAAAGGCCAGTAGATGTGACCGTGTATGTGGGTGAAAGAGAAAGACACACACGGGGTGGTCTACAATGATTACAAGTGATACATAACATCCTACAAAGATACATTGGCAAAATAACATACTTTCACACGTTCCAATCAAACTGTGACACGAGGTCAAATGTCAAATTACATTCAGCCAGAATCCTGACATATATTTATCTAGGACAACCAACGATGCACTAAGCTATTAAATGCTAGTCTTATGCTATGAAATGCTACCGCGTTACATATATATATATGTGACAGGGTAGTTGTAGATTTACCCGTTATCACAAGGTGAGGTGGAATTGTGTCTTACACCCCTTGGCTTGTTGTCTTGATGGGTATGATGCCACAGCTATTCTTTAGTTCTTGCAAATTTTTATTTTTCTTCGCTGTAACAAAGCAACACAGCAATACAAACACTATTAGTGTAATCACAAAGATTCAGGTTTTGGTATATCAATCCATATATATATATGCGATTATGATCAGTTTATTAATAAGGTAAATGTCGATATACTTGGAATTAGGATTATCAAAATCCACATAAAATAATTCAATGTACATACAAGATGAGAAGATCTATTCTAGACTAGAGTTTAACGTGTGTACAGCACGGAGCTAAGAATTCAACTAACTATAGTTTTTCCACCCACGCTGGTCCCAGAATTTCCTTTAACCAGATTGGGTGTTTAAAAATCACATGAGAGCAAAGTACATTCATTGGATGCTGTAGATATCTTTAGAATACTTAGTTAGAGGGGTAGTGGGGGAAAACTAATTAACTTACATCAATTCAAGAAGGGTAAGGGTGCCACGTAAGGAGGAGGTGGGTGGGGAGTACCCAGTTGTCTTTACATTACCATAAAAGGAGTGGGTGTAGCATGCAATGGAAATACCGGGGAAGGATCAATTATCTTAGGGCTAACACTCCTTCTCAGAAAGGAGGATTTGGGTTACATGTCATTGGGCACAAAGACACTATTGTTGTAAATACAAAGACAATTAACTTGAAAATACAAGGTGGGGTCGGATATCGCTAAATGCTAATTTAAGCAACAACAAAAAGGCCAGTAGATGTGACCGTGTATGTGGGTGAAAGAGAAAGACACACACGGGGTGGTCTACAATGATTACAAGTGATACATAACATCCTACAAAGATACATTGGCAAAATAACATACTTTCACACGTTCCAATCAAACTGTGACACGAGGTCAAATGTCAAATTACATTCAGCCAGAATCCTGACATATATTTATCTAGGACAACCAACGATGCACTAAGCTATTAAATGCTAGTCTTATGCTATGAAATGCTACCGCGTTACATATATATATATGTGACAGGGTAGTTGTAGATTTACCCGTTATCACAAGGTGAGGTGGAATTGTGTCTTACACCCCTTGGCTTGTTGTCTTGATGGGTATGATGCCACAGCTATTCTTTAGTTCTTGCAAATTTTTATTTTTCTTCGCCGTAACAAAGCAACACAGCAATACAAACACTATTAGTGTAAGTGACTCACAAAGATTCAGGTTTTGGTATATCAATCCATATATATATATGCGATTATGATCAGTTTATTAATAAGGTAAATGTCGATATACTTGGAATTGGGATTATCAAAATCCACATAAAATAATTCAATGTACATACAAGATGAGAAGATCTATTCTAGACTAGAGTTTAACGTGTGTACAGCACGGAGCTAAGAATTCAACTAACTATAGTTTTTCCACCCACGCTGGTCCCAGAATTTCCTTTAACCAGATTGGGTGTTTAAAAATCACGTGAGAGCAACGTACATTCATTGGATGCTGTAGATATCTTTAGAATACTTAGTTAGAGGGGTAGTGGGGGAAAACTAATTAACTTACATCAATTCAAGAAGGGTAAGGGTGCCACGTAAGGAGGAGGTGGGTGGGGAGTACCCAGTTGTCTTTACATTACCATAAAAGGAGTGGGTGTAGCATGCAATGGAAATACCGGGAAGGATCAATTATCTTAGGGCTAACACTCCTTCTCAGAAAGGAGGATTTGGGTTACATGTCATTGGGCACAAAGACACTATTGTTGTAAATACAAAGACAATTAACTTGAAAATACAAGGTGGGGTCGGATATCGCTAAATGCTAATTTAAGCAACAACAAAAAGGCCAGTAGATGTGACCGTGTATGTGGGTGAAAGAGAAAGACACACACGGGGTGGTCTACAATGATTACAAGTGATACATAACATCCTACAAAGATACATTGGCAAAATAACATACTTTCACACGTTCCAATCAAACTGTGACACGAGGTCAAATGTCAAATTACATTCAGCCAGAATCCTGACATATATTTATCTAGGACAACCAACGATGCACTAAGCTATTAAATGCTAGTCTTATGCTATGAAATGCTACCGCGTTACATATATATATATGTGACAGGGTAGTTGTAGATTTACCCGTTATCACAAGGTGAGGTGGAATTGTGTCTTACACCCCTTGGCTTGTTGTCTTGATGGGTATGATGCCACAGCTATTCTTTAGTTCTTGCAAATTTTTATTTTTCTTCGCTGTAACAAAGCAACACAGCAATACAAACACTATTAGTGTAATCACAAAGATTCAGGTTTTGGTATATCAATCCATATATATATATGCGATTATGATCAGTTTATTAATAAGGTAAATGTCGATATACTTGGAATTAGGATTATCAAAATCCACATAAAATAATTCAATGTACATACAAGATGAGAAGATCTATTCTAGACTAGAGTTTAACGTGTGTACAGCACGGAGCTAAGAATTCAACTAACTATAGTTTTTCCACCCACGCTGGTCCCAGAATTTCCTTTAACCAGATTGGGTGTTTAAAAATCACATGAGAGCAAAGTACATTCATTGGATGCTGTAGATATCTTTAGAATACTTAGTTAGAGGGGTAGTGGGGGAAAACTAATTAACTTACATCAATTCAAGAAGGGTAAGGGTGCCACGTAAGGAGGAGGTGGGTGGGGAGTACCCAGTTGTCTTTACATTACCATAAAAGGAGTGGGTGTAGCATGCAATGGAAATACCGGGGAAGGATCAATTATCTTAGGGCTAACACTCCTTCTCAGAAAGGAGGATTTGGGTTACATGTCATTGGGCACAAAGACACTATTGTTGTAAATACAGAGACAATTAACTTGAAAATACAAGGTGGGGTCGGATATCGCTAAATGCTAATTTAAGCAACAACAAAAAGGCGAGTAGATGTGACCGAGTAGATGTGACCGTGTATGTGGGTGAAAGAGAAAGACACACACGGGGTGGTCTACAATGATTACAAGTGATACATAACATCCTACAAAGATACATTGGCAAAATAACATACTTTCACACGTTCCAATCAAACTGTGACACGAGGTCAAATTACATTCAGCCAGAATCCTGACATATATTTATCTAGGACAACCAACGATGCACTAAGCTATTAAATGCTAGTCTTATGCTATGAAATGCTACCGCGTTACAATAGTCAATGGCTACAGTTGACCATTAAAATAATCTCTTACTTTTTTAAAAATATTCATATTATATTAAATGCATTTTTTTGCCCATAACATGAAATGCAATCTGTTTTTTTTTATTTTATATTTTGATTAAATACACTAAATATTTGATTATTCAAACAAACAACAATCAATGACAATTTATCATGGAATACTCATTTGATAATGTGCCAGTACAATTTATCATGGAATACTCATTTGATAATGTGCCAGTACAATTTATCATGGAATACTCATTTGATAATGTGCCAGTACAATTTATCATGGAATACTCATTTGATAATGTGCCAGTACAATTTATCATGGAATACTCATTTGATAATGTGCCAGTCCAATTTATCATGGAATACTCATTTGATAATGTGCCAGTACCGTAAGACAATAGAAAGAAAACATTCAGTTTTATAGTTGTAAATTATTACCATTGTGACAAGAACATACTTAGACCTATAACAGAAATTATACATATCATTTGATAACACATTAGATCCTACAAGACAGGAATTATACATATCATTTGATAACACATCAGATCCAAATTTTTTTAATGCAATAATTTACTTAATCTTATAAAATATCAATTTCAAATAAATCTTCTTGCTTCCTGAGTGGCATCCTGGAATGGAATGGGCTATCTGAACAAACCAGGAATAAAGTAACAATGTGACATCTTTTCTGGTCAAAATGCAAGACTAAACTTGCAGAGCAGCATAGGTTGCAAACAGCTTCAGTACAGAAGGGACATTCAAACATAAATAATAAATAAGATACTGACAGATCACAATTTATAAAGATGTGGTAAATTGATTGTGATTTTCTTTTTTCAAGGTTCGCAGGTACCGAACCATGGCTGAAGTAATAGTAGATGCCATGCAAAACTTGAAAGAAGGTGGATTGAAAGTTGATTCTAAAAAGGTGCGTAGTGTTAATATTAATTAATCACTTAAAAAAATTATTTTGTTGAGCTATGTTTAAGTATATTAGTATATTGAACAACTATATAAGTGATCAATTTTGTATCTTGTTTAGCATCCAGACCTTCCAAAGAAGCCAGTCACTGCATATGGTTTGTATGTTAAGAAAAGATCCAAGAAATACCCAGGCATAAGTTTTACAGAAAGAGCAACTTTACTTAGTCAAGAGTGGAAGGACTTGCCCGACGAGAAAAAGGTATCTTAACAACTATTCAAAACTTATAAACAGCTGAAATAATATTAGTTGTTGATTTTAAAATGTGAACCAACAACCAAACCCATAGAGGTATTTCAATGATCAAGTCCTGATCACTGTTCACTGCTTATACAATGACTGACCAGATTTCTATTTGTTGACAGGAAGTTTATAAACAGAAATACATGAAAAAAAAAGAAAAATATGAGCAAGAAATGGAACTTTTTGTGTAAGTCAATGAACAATAATATCTTTAAAAAAAATTATTGGTATCGTCAAAAAAACATAAATATTAACCTCTTTATTACAACCATTTAACCACCTCAAAATATTTTTTTTTTAAAACAAAATTTGATAGTTTAAAAAAATATACGTACAGTTTTTAAAGACCATTCCTATCAACAAGTTGTTTTTCTTTTATTGTAAATACCTTTTTTTAAATATTTTTTTTTATTGTTCTTCTTTCTAGTCAGAATCACCCAGAATTCAAAGTACCAACAAAGACAAAAAACCTAGCCAGACCTATAGTGCCAATTCCCTCCAGACTGTACCAGGAGGCAAGACTTTCAAAAATTGTAAAAAAAAACCCAGAGGTGAGTAGTACTTCTAATGTTTCATGTTGAAATTCTTCTATAGTGATACCCAAGGGAACTTTGTTGCATGCTAAAAACTGTTTTAATGAATAACTTTTATATCCAATTTGATTTACAACATAAAAAAACACTGTCAAGTATTTAACCTGAAAGAAATTTACCAATCAGCCATATTTTTATCATCTGATAACAGCAAAGTGTACTTCCAAGTATTTTCTCCATTTTTTTTCCCAGACAAATTTCTCCTTAGCTTTTGACTTTTGGCCTACTATGGAAATACAAATAAAGACTTAGTTACATTAGTAACAGCACACAGGCCTACTATGGAAATACAAATAAAGACTTAGTTACATTAGTAGCAGCACTCAGGCCTACTATGGAAATACAAATAAAGACTTAGTTACATTAGTAGCAGCACTCAGGCCTACTATGGAAATACAAATAAAGACTTAGTTACATTAGTAGCAGCACACAGGCCTACTATGGAAATACAAATAAAGACTTAGTTACATTAGTAGCAGCACACAGGCCTACTATGGAAATACAAATAAAGACTTACTTACATTAGTAGCAGCACTCAGGCCTACTATGGAAATACAAATAAAGACTTAGTTACATTAGTAGCAGCACACAGGCCTACTATGGAAATACAAATAAAGACTTAGTTACATTAGTAGCAGCACACAGGCCTACTATGGAAATACAAATAAAGACTTAGTTACATTAGTAGCAGCACACAGGCCTACTATGGAAATACAAATAAAGACTTAGTTACATTACTAGCAGCACACAGGCCTGCTATGGAAATACAAATAAAGGTTTAGTTTACATTAGTAGCAGCTCGCAGGAATTGTCTTTACAATGGTTTCTGGACAAATACTAGTTTTTTGTTGTCTGGTCTGGAAGTTACCTTGTATTGGTAAAGTAAAGGCAGCTGGTTGTTGTGCTGACTAGACAATACCTTTGGAAACTGGTGACTGTTGCTTCAGTAGCCCCAAGCAGGGTTCATATGGGTGAACGGAAGTTTAGTGAAAATCAACTTGATTTTTTTACGTTTGGAAAAACTGATCATGGTTTTGGGAAGTTTTGGGAAGTTCAGTTTGCTTTTAATCTACAAAGTAGTGTGAAGAAAATTTGTTTCAAATGAACTTTGTAATTGAGCAAGTAATCTTATGTACAGTGAATTAGTTTAAAATGAACTATTGTGTAATTTAGCAAGTAATCTGATGTACAGTGAATTAGTTTCAAATGAACTATTGTGTAATTTAGCAAGTAATCTGATGTACAGTGAATTAGTTTCAAATGAACTATTGTGTAATTTAGCAAGTAATCTGATGTACAGTGAATTAGTTTCAAATGAACTATTGTGTAATTGAGCAAGTAATCTGATGTACAGTGAATTAGTTTCAAATGAACTATTGTGTAATTGAGCAAGTAATCTTATGTACAGTTGGGTGAAAAAGATTTCAAGATTTTGAATTATTTTCAGCTGACAAATCTTGAAGCCATAAAGAAATGCCAAAATAAATATCAAGCTTTGTCTAACAAAAGAAAGTTGGTCTGGATTAGGAAAGCTCAGGAGGCAAGGCAAGCATATCAGGTAGTTGTTTTGACTCTAAATGAATTTATTTATTTAAAGTAGCACATGACTTTATTGGTACTGAGGTTTGCCTTGCAAACTTTCATTAGAAATATCTTTTTAAATTCATTGTTTTTTGCTTTTGTCAATAGTATAAACAGTGCTATTTCGGCTTTCATAAAGCAGGAAAGAACAGTATACTGTGATTTTTGAATGAAGTACAGAGAGCTGTAATTGAACATGAATAGATTTAGGCAAAAATACATTTATTAAGAACATTATTTACTACAGTAATTTGTTTGATATACCTGTAACTGTGAGTGAACCTTTGGACCTTTATTTTATTGTTCGGTTTATTCAAAATATTCAATAACACACAACTTATGAGCACCACCAATACTTGTGTCTTCTGATGTCAGCATTCTTTATGTAGGTCGTGTTTGCTGGGTGTAAGACCAAACTATCTTTTCTTGCTGTGTTATGGATTTTTACTGTGCAGACCCAAATACTTCAAATAGCTGGGATCTCGGGTCCAAATGGTTCATCTATGTCTATAGCTTCTACATGAAGTAACTAGCATTTATTGTGCATAGACAGACTGATTGACAGTATAGCTTCTACTTGAAGTAACTAGCTTTTATTGTGAATAGACAGTTTGACGGTGACAGTAAGTTTGACCCTTTATATTTGTTGATCAGTTAAAGAGTTATTTAATTTTTCCCAGGAGGACTGTTTAGCCTACTTGAGTAGGCACCCGAACTTCAAGCCTGTAGAATTTCATTTGACAAGAGAAGAGACAAAAATACTGAATGATTCTTTAGGCAAACCTGCTGCACCTCCAAAGTAAAAAAATACATTTCACTATTTAGCTTTAAAGAATGATAAGACCTCATTTCTTCTCATTAAATTTCTGGATCACCATTCGCTCGTTTTTTTACTCTTGTTTTTTTACTCTTGTTTTTTTTTAAGTAGTTAAATTTGATTTTCTAAAATTTGCATCATTATCTCATCAGAAATGTGTTTTTGTACTTTATCAATGTCAACAAAGACAAGCTATCACATGTTCCATTTGCTGAAAAGAGCAAATATGCATCCAATATCTATCGCACTGTACCAGAAGACGAGTTAAAAGAAATCACACAAACGTATATAATGGTAGGTTTTTCATTAGCATGTCATGCAGATCTGTGGAAAATGTATGGTAATGGTATATAAGTACTTCATGATGCCTTCAGGGTTCATCATGGGTTTGTGAAAGTTTGGGTAATAATGACTAAAGCTAGATGTAAACTGTGAATTTATTTCTTGCTTTCAAAAAAATTGTATTCTAGAAATATTTTCATAAAATTTTTGAAAAAGCATTTTATTAAATTATTTATCTTATTTCTTTATCAGTTTTAGAAAACTGAAATTTACATATAGGTAGGCATTTTACAAGTCAGATAAAAAGTTATATAAGTATGGTAAAATGTTGAATTTGACTTTATTTCCTATAGAACTGGTACACTACCAGTAAACATGCGGGGTGGGGGGGGGGGGGGGATCACATTCTGGTATAAATTAGTTTGTCATTTTTCTGGGGTCAAGTTTGTGAATTTAGAAATAATTTTTTAAGTAAGAAAGAACCAAGTAGTTTTTTTATCAACATTTCAGTTTGTCTCTCTTATATTTATTATTGCTTGTTTGTTTCCACATTTGCTAGCTATTGGAGAGTTATATACAGCAGTATACAACATTTTACAACAACCTGCCGGAAGAAGAGAAGTCTGTCCATGATAAACCAGACACTGCTCTCAAGAGTTATAAAGTGAGCCTTGTCGTTTTTATTACTTTTGGTATTGATTAAAAGTATATTTTGTAATAGTTCAATGGATACCCAGTCTTGATTGACAGTTACATTTTATAATACATGTAGTTCATTGGATCAGTTACATTTTGTAATGGTTCATTGGATCAGTTACATTTTGTAATAGTTCATTGGATCCCCAGTCTTGAAAAACAGTCACATTTTGTACTGGTTCATTGGATCAGTTACATTTTGTAATGGTTCATTGGATCAGTTACATTTTGTAATGGTTCATTGGATCAGTTACACTTTGTAATGGTTCATTGGATCAGTTACATTTTGTAATGGTTCATTGGATCAGTTACATTTTGTAATGGTTCATTGGATCCCCAGTCTTGAAAAACAGTCACATTTTGTAATGGTTCATTGGATCAGTTACATTTTGTAATGGTTCATTGGATCAGTTACATTTTGTAATGGTTCATTGGATCAGTTACATTTTGTAATGGTTCATTGGATCAGTTACATTTTGTAATGGTTCATTGGATCAGTTACATTTTGTAATGGTTCATTGGATCCCCAGTCTTGAAAAACAGTCACATTTTGTAATGGTTCATTGGATCAGTTACATTTTGTAATGGTTCATTGGATCAATTACATTTTGTAATGGTTCATTGGATCAGTTACATTTTGTAATAGTTCATTGGATCCCCAGTCTTGAAAAACATTTACATTTTGTAATGGTTCATTGGATCCCCAGTCTTGAAAAACATTTACATTTTGTAATGGTTCATTGGATCCCCAGTCTTTAAAAACATTTACATTTTGTAATGGTTCATTGGATCAGTTACATTTTGTTATGGTTCATTGGATCCCCAGTCTTGAAAAACATTTACATTTTGTAATGGTTCATTGGATCAGTTACATTTTGTAATAGTTCATTGGATCCACAGTCTTGAAAAACAGTCACATTTTGTAATGGTTCATTGGATCAGTTACATTTTGTAATGGTTCATTGGATCAGTTACATTTTGTAATGGTTCATTGGATCAGTTACATTTTGTAATGGTTCATTGGATCAGTTACATTTTGTAATGGTTCATTGGATCAGTTACATTTTGTAATGGTTCATTGGATCCCCAGTCTTGAAAAACAGTCACATTTTGTAATGGTTCATTGGATCAGTTACATTTTGTAATGGTTCATTGGATCAGTTACATTTTGTAATGGTTCATTGGATCAGTTACATTTTGTAATAGTTCATTGGATCCCCAGTCTTGAAAAACAGTCACATTTTGTAATGGTTCATTGGATCAGTTACATTTTGTAATAGTTCATTGGATCCCCAGTCTTGAAAAACAGTCACATTTTGTAATGGTTCATTGGATCAGTTACATTTTGTAATAGTTCATTGGATCCCCAGTTGAAAAACATTTACATTTTGTAATGGTTCATTGGATCAGTTACATTTTGTAATGGTTCATTGGATCCCCAGTCTTGAAAAACAGTCACATTTTGTAATGGTTCATTGGATCAGTTACATTTTGTAATAGTTCATTGGATCCCCAGTCTTGAAAAACATTTACATTTTGTAATGGTTCATTGGATCAGTTACATTTTGTAATAGTTCATTGGATCCCCAGTCTTGAAAAACAGTCACATTTTGTTATGGTTCATTGGATCAGTTACATTTTGTAATAGTTCATTGGATCCCCAGTCTTGAAAAACATTTACATTTTGTTATGGTTCATTGGATCCCCAGTCTTGAAAAACATTTACATTTTGTAATGGTTCATTGGATCCCCAGTCTTGAAAAACATTTACATTTTGTAATGGTTCATTGGATCCCCAGTCTTGAAAAACATTTACATTTTGTAATGGTTCATTGGATCAGTTACATTTTGTAATGGTTCATTGGATCCCCAGTCTTGAAAAACAGTCACATTTTGTAATGGTTCATTGGATCAGTTACATTTTGTAATAGTTCATTGGATCCCCAGTCTTGAAAAACATTTACATTTTGTAATGGTTCATTGGATCCCCAGTCTTGAAAAACATTTACATTTTGTAATGGTTCATTGGATCCCCAGTCTTGAAAAACATTTACATTTTGTAATGGTTCATTGGATCAGTTACATTTTGTTATGGTTCATTGGATCCCCAGTCTTGAAAAACATTTACATTTTGTAATGGTTCATTGGATCAGTTACATTTTGTAATAGTTCATTGGATCCCCAGTCTTGAAAAACAGTCACATTTTGTAATGGTTCATTGGATCAGTTACATTTTGTAATGGTTCATTGGATCAGTTACATTTTGTAATGGTTCATTGGATCAGTTACATTTTGTAATGGTTCATTGGATCAGTTACATTTTGTAATGGTTCATTGGATCAGTTACATTTTGTAATGGTTCATTGGATCCCCAGTCTTGAAAAACAGTCACATTTTGTAATGGTTCATTGGATCAGTTACATTTTGTAATGGTTCATTGGATCAGTTACATTTTGTAATGGTTCATTGGATCAGTTACATTTTGTAATAGTTCATTGGATCCCCAGTCTTGAAAAACAGTCACATTTTGTAATGGTTCATTGGATCCCCAGTCTTGAAAAACATTTACATTTTGTAATGGTTCATTGGATCCCCAGTCTTGAAAAACATTTACATTTTGTAATGGTTCATTGGATCAGTTACATTTTGTTATGGTTCATTGGATCCCCAGTCTTGAAAAACATTTACATTTTGTAATGGTTCATTGGATCAGTTACATTTTGTAATAGTTCATTGGATCCCCAGTCTTGAAAAACAGTCACATTTTGTAATGGTTCATTGGATCAGTTACATTTTGTAATGGTTCATTGGATCAGTTACATTTTGTAATGGTTCATTGGATCAGTTACATTTTGTAATGGTTCATTGGATCAGTTACATTTTGTAATGGTTCATTGGATCAGTTACATTTTGTAATGGTTCATTGGATCCTCAGTCTTGAAAAACAGTCACATTTTGTAATGGTTCATTGGATCAGTTACATTTTGTAATGGTTCATTGGATCAGTTACATTTTGTAATAGTTCATTGGATCCCCAGTCTTGAAAAACAGTCACATTTTGTAATGGTTCATTGGATCAGTTACATTTTGTAATAGTTCATTGGATCCCCAGTCTTGAAAAACATTTACATTTTGTAATGGTTCATTGGATCAGTTACATTTTGTAATGGTTCATTGGATCCCCAGTCTTGAAAAACAGTCACATTTTGTAATGGTTCATTGGATCAGTTACATTTTGTAATAGTTCATTGGATCCCCAGTCTTGAAAAACATTTACATTTTGTAATGGTTCATTGGATCAGTTACATTTTGTAATAGTTCATTGGATCCCCAGTCTTGAAAAACAGTCACATTTTGTTATGGTTCATTGGATCAGTTACATTTTGTAATAGTTCATTGGATCCCCAGTCTTGAAAAACATTTACATTTTGTTATGGTTCATTGGATCCCCAGTCTTGAAAAACATTTACATTTTGTAATGGTTCATTGGATCCCCAGTCTTGAAAAACATTTACATTTTGTAATGGTTCATTGGATCCCCAGTCTTGAAAAACATTTACATTTTGTAATGGTTCATTGGATCAGTTACATTTTGTTATGGTTCATTGGATCCCCAGTCTTGAAAAACATTTACATTTTGTTATGGTTCATTGGATCCCCAGTCTTGAAAAACATTTACATTTTGTAATGGTTCATTGGATCCCCAGTCTTGAAAAACATTTACATTTTGTAATGGTTCATTGGATCCCCAGTCTTGAAAAACATTTACATTTTGTAATGGTTCATTGGATCAGTTACATTTTGTTATGGTTCATTGGATCCCCAGTCTTGAAAAACATTTACATTTTGTAATGGTTCATTGGATCCCCAGTCTTGAAAAACATTTACATTTTGTAATGGTTCATTGGATCCCCAGTCTTGAAAAACATTTACATTTTGTAATGGTTCATTGGATCAGTTACATCTTGTAATGGTTCATTGGATCCCCAGTCTTGAAAAACAGTTACATTTTGTGTTCCTGTGGGGTTCACACCAGCTCTGTAGTGTTTTTTGTAACAGTGGAGTCCTAGCAGCAAGAGACTTTCTTCAGCTGACATATGATTGCTTGGCTTCTGGGGTTGAGCTGGGGCAGACTTTGTACTTTCTGTTTCTTTTCTGCTCTTTTCTCCTCCCCAATAAGTCGTAGCTGTTCCTCTTGAAGCAGGACATTTTAAGGCTGGACATTTAGGCGCGATGCAATAAAAACCAATCATAATCATTTAATAAACGTAATAACTTCATTTGAGGGAACAATATTGTAAAATAAATGAAACAAATAGTAAATAAAGACAGTTTAAAACAATGTAAACGAATATTTTATTGGACAAAATTGTACCAATTTTTGTTATATACTGACTGATACTGATACAAACAGTAAATAAAGACAGATTAAATCAATGTATTTTAAGATTAAATCAATGTATTTTAAGATTAAATCAATGTATTTTAAGATTAAATCAATGTATTTTAAGATTAAATCAATGTATTTTAATGCATATTGGCTTATCTATCTATTTATACATTTTTCGTCTTGGTAGGGAAGTGTTTTTTGGGGGTCCACTCTTTGAAAGTTATGCACAACATTTACGTGTGCTACTTTTTCAATATAAATCTAATAACTATACATATGAAGTAACTTTGTGGCTACCCCTTTCAAATAACTTGACTGTTGTAAAATAGTTGGGAATGATCAAACTCATTTAAAATTTTAGACAAGATGCTAAGTGAATGAAGGATAACAATGGATGTTTTGAAATATTGGGCGGGAAGTAAAAAGATAAAAAAAAAACTTTTTTGATTTGAAATTGTCAATGAGGAATTGTAATTGCAATTGCCCAGTATATACAAAAATAGTCATATATTTGCATTAAAGTACATTTCTTAAAACTATTATTATTGACTATTTTTTGGTCTTCGATTGAAATGATTACATTATTTTTATTGAATGATGTGATATGTAGACAGCTGAGACTGCTGATGCAAAATATGTGCTCAGTAACTTGTATTTAGTTCCATTGTCATGTTAAATCACTTAGAATTGGATGTTACTGTTGTGTCCATTTATTTTGTGTATAGTAATGTCCATCCATCAAATGAAACTACTTGTAAGAATAACACTTACAAGTTGTTCCTAACTCTTTTTTTAGGCACTGTACTAAAACTCATTTTTTAACCCAAGGGACCAGCTTCTAAAGATCAGTGACACAAATATTTGTAATTTTGTTTTGGGTTGGCAGCCCTCTTGTCTTTTCATTTTACCATTGTTTAAATAATAATAATATGCCATAATTTCAATGTACATATTTCATATTTCAGAAAACACTTAAATCAGAGACGTTAAGACTGAAAAAGAAAAAAACTCAAGTTGAAGGAACATCGTTGAATTTGAAGCGTTCCCATGAAATAGTGTCACCTGAGGTGGCTTCTACTTCTAAAAAAAGGAACATAGATGTTCCCAATACAACAGCAAATAGTTCCCACAATGATTCTAGGTATTGACTATAGTTTCTGTCTTTTAATTTTGTTTGGCCTAACCTGGATAAGTAAATGTTAATGTATTCCTCTATGATGAAAATAGAAAATACATATATATATAGAAAATATAAATATGGTAAATAATTCAAGAAAATACATATATATATAGAAAATATAAATATGGTAAATAATTCAAGAAAATATATATATAGAAAATATAAATATGGTAAATAATTCAAGAAAATACATATATATATAGAAAATATAAATATGGTAAATAATTCAAGAAAATACATATATATATAGAAAATATAAATATGGTAAATAATTCAAGAAAATACATATATATATAGAAAATATAAATATGGTAAATAATTCAAGAAAATACATATATATATAGAAAATATAAATATGGTAAATAATTCAAGAAAATACATATATATATAGAAAATATAAATATGGTAAATAATTCAAGAAAATACATATATATATAGAAAATATAAATATGGTAAATAATTCAAGAAAATACATATATATATAGAAAATATAAATATGGTAAATAATTCAAGAAAATACATATATATATATAGAAAATATAAATATGGTAAATAATTCAAGAAAATACATATATATATAGAAAATATAAATATGGTAAATAATTCAAGAAAATACATATATATATAGAAAATATAAATATGGTAAATAATTCAAGAAAATACATATATATATAGAAAATATAAATATGGTAAATAATTCAAGAAAATACATATATATATATATAGAAAATATAAATATGGTAAATAATTCAAGAAAATACATATATATATAGAAAATATAAATATGGTAAATAATTCAAGAAAATACATATATATATAAAAAATATAAATATGGTAAATAATTCAAGAAAATACATATATATATAGAAAATATAAATATGGTAAATAATTCAAGAAAATACATATATATATAGAAAATATAAATATGGTAAATAATTCAAGAAAATACATATATATATAGAAAATATAAATATGGTAAATAATTCAAGAAAATACATACATATATAGAAAATATAAATATGGTAAATAATTCAAGAAAATACATACATATATAGAAAATATAAATATGGTAAATAATTCAAGAAAATACATACATATATAGAAAATATAAATATGGTAAATAATTCAAGAAAATACATATATATATATAAAATATAAATATGGTAAATAATTCAAGAAAATACATACATATATAGAAAATATAAATATGGTAAATAATTCAAGAAAATACATACATATATAGAAAATATAAATATGGTAAATATTTCAAGAAAATACATACATATATAGAAAATATAAATATGGTAAATAATTCAAGAAAATACATACATATATAGAAAATATAAATATGGTAAATAATTCACCTCGAAGTTAAATTGTGTTAGCTTTACAAAATAGTTTCAGTTAAACTGAATTAACCATTAACCATGACTTTTTAAAATATTAGTATATTTTTCTGCTTATAATTTCCAGGTAATTCATTTTGAACAAAATATGTTATTTTGTAACTTGCTGATCATTATTTCTATTCTTAGCACTGAAACCAACAATGTGTCATCTACCACACCAAAGCAGAAAAAGAAAGGAAATCCAACCAAATTGTCCTCCAAATTTACTGTAGGTTTTTAACATGTCTGACTGTTACATTTGATCATTTTGATGTAAAATAATATCTATATAAAAGTATTTTTAAAAAACAAGATATATCTTTTAATTCGACTGTAAAGAACTCAATAGTTCTTACAATTTTTTGTTACATTTGGTTATGAGACATTTTTAAGGACTGAAAATGTCTAGTAAATAAATATTTATTTTGTAATGCTGACATTATACTAATTATAGTTTTTCATGGGTAGGGAAAAGTCCAAGAAACAATATTGGGGGAAAAAGTGTTACTGTGGTTCTGTACTTGTAAATTCAAAGGCAGCTTTTTATTAATGTGAGGTTCCATTTCTTTTTCTGAGAATGTTGTTTTTAATTGGTAGCTATTAATCCAATAAGATTAATGGACTGAATTAGTTTTTGTGCCTGTGTGTGTGGAATAAGTTTGTATTGGGAATACAGTAAGAACACAGCATGAGAATTGAATCAATTCTCATTACCACTTCCGTGTGTAGACATGCATTTACTTTCAAGGGTTTATTGTATTTTATGACTTAAAAATATGACAGTTAATGATAAGTTGTTGTTTTTTTATATCATAAAAATGTGTCCTATTATTTCTTGTATGCAAATATTTACTCATTGAATTACAACTGATACATTTAGTATTTAGACCAATTCCATTTGTTTTTCTCACTTTACTATAATGATTATGTTACCATAATAACATAATAATTTTAAAATGTTTGTTATGGCTTTCAATATTCTTGTTTTATTGATGACACACATTTATGTGAAAGTTTTACTTATTGACTTATTGACTTATGAATGTATATGAGGTTGGTAAGTTGTTTTAAAACTAATTAAATATGATCATTTTTAGTGGGCTTACTCCCCCTTTACAGAAATTTTTATGAAACATTTTGTTGAACAATTTCACATCATTGAACTTTTAAGCTTGTTTTTTCATGATTATTTTGTTTGTATCTATTACAAAAATAAATATTTGCCTGTAACTGTTTCTCTCTTTCTCACAATAGTTTTTATTTAAAAATGAATTTTTCACTAGGTTTGCTACCCAACTGCACATTTTTAAAAATTTGATAGTTGTTTTTGTTGCAACAAAATAGTGTCATAACTTATAGTAAATAAATAATTATATTGTAATGCTGACATAGCTTTTCATGGGTAGGGTAGGGATTTTTACTCATTCAAAACTATGGACATTTTTGTAATAAAACCATCAGGGTCACCCAATGATTTGTCTAGTTAGACCTTAGTCCTAATTAATATAATTAAGGATACTGACTCAACAGTTAATTAAGCTAAAATATTGCTCTCTGCATTTTTGGATTGCCATTTTGATTTGAAGGTTGCTGGTTCCAATCTGGGTTAAATGTTGTTTTCCCAGGTCACTGGAGGTTATCACCTAGCTTAGTTGGGTCAAAGTTAAGTTGTTTAGACATTTAGCTGGCCACAGAATTCACATATGGTATGTCATAAACGCTCACAATACTACCCCTATGGACCAACATGCATGGTCTAAAAAGAATACTTCTGCTGTGTTTATGGCTATTAGCTATATGAGCTGATACTGATACATAGTAACATAGCACAGCATAATCATCCATGTATGGTATGTTGAACAAAGCATGGTAATAGGTAACTGTTTTATTATTGGTTTTTAGTAAAGTAAAAGGTTGAGCTTTGTCTAGTTACTAGTTTTAGGAAGTTTACTTGGAACTATTTCATATCTAGAACTTCTAGTAGAAGTGCATTATTATGTGATAGACCTAGAACTTCTAGTAGAAGTGCATTATTATGTGATAGATCTAGAACTTCTAGTAGAAGTGCATTATTATGTGATAGACCTAGAACTTCTAGTAGAAGTGCATTATTATGTGATAGATCTAGAACTTCTAGTAGAAGTGCATTATTATGTGATAGATCTAGAACTTCTAGTAGAAGTGCATTATTATGTGATAGACCTAGAACTTCTAGTAGAAGTGCATTATTATGTGATAGATCTAGAACTTCTAGTAGAAGTGCATTATTATGTGATAGACCTAGAACTTCTAGTAGAAGTGCATTATTATGTGATAGACCTAGAACTTCTAGTAGAAGTGCATTATTATGTGATAGATCTAGAACTTCTAGTAGAAGTGCATTATTATGTGATAGACCTAGAACTTCTAGTAGAAGTGCATTATTATGTGATAGATCTAGAACTTCTAGTAGAAGTGCATTATTATGTGATAGACCTAGAACTTCTAGTAGAAGTGCATTATTATGTGATAGATCTAGAACTTCTAGTAGAAGTGCATTATTATGTGATAGATCTAGAACTTCTAGTAGAAGTGCATTATTATGTGATAGATCTAGAACTTCTAGTAGAAGTGCATTATTATGTGATAGATCTAGAACTTCTAGTAGAAGTGCATTATTATGTGATAGACCTAGAACTTCTAGTAGAAGTGCATTATTATGTGATAGATCTAGAACTTCTAGTAGAAGTGCATTATTATGTGATAGACCTAAGTGAACACATTTGGAAATGATGAATTAGGTAAACCTTGTAAATTGTACTAGAATGGATACAAACAGAAAATGACCATGTTAATATAGATAAGTAATTTGCTCCCATCATATTTCTTTTATAAAAAAAATACCGGTAAGTACTTAAGCCTCCTCATATCTTTTATTTGGACTACCTATATACATTGCCAGTAAACATTGAGGAATTTATTTCACATATGCCAATAAAAATTTGAGTTACGTAGTTAACTTGTGAAAAGTTGAGAGCATAAAGTGACCATTCAAGTTTTCAAGCATTAGTTCATGTAATTCTGGTCCATAGATAAGTTAAAACAAATAAGTAAAACTAAAATGGTATACCAGTATAAGTTTGATGTCTTTAATAAGTACCGGTAGTGTAAAAATGAAGAAACAAGTTTGTTAATGTTAGTTGCTCTAGTTTTAATTCCAATACTTGATGTGCAAGACATACAACAAAGAAGGGCCTAACCAAATATTGCATTATGTCTTCAAACAGTTAAAATAATTTTAGTTTACAACTTCTGACATTCACATTAGTGGAAACTTGTTTTTGTAGGATAAAAAAGACAATAGCAAAGAGGAAAGAAGAAAAATCGGAAAGAGAAAAATCTCTGAGTGAACAAAGCATTGTTACATTACTCATAAAATATCAAAGACTTAGTGTGAAATTTGTAATAAAGTTTCTGCAAGCCATCACCCAGTACAGTATTGATGTGAAAAGGCAAAGGGCACAATTGTTTTTATTGACAATTATAAATAAATGCAATAGTTATGTGGCATCAATCTCACATTCCATAACAATCAATGCAATAGTTATGTGGCATCAATCTCACATTCCATCCCAATCAATGCAATAGTTATGTGGCATCAATCTCACATTCCATCCCAATCAATGCAATAGTTATGTGGCATCAATCTCACATTTCATCCCAATCAATGCAATAGTTATGTGGCATCAATCTCACATTCCATCCCAATACAATCTGCATTGTTGGATAGAAACTAAAAGCTCTTTCTTGTCATATAATATAAATATAGACTATATATACAGACAACACAAATGCACACAAACTTCAAACTCAGTCCATCCACACTGATCTACTGATACATTCAGTCTAGAAATATCAATTAGTTTGTAAAGACTCAAACAGTTTATCTATGCACTCTAGAACTTTTGTTTCTTTCAACTGGGACTCTGGTTGCTGGGTCTGGAGGAAAAAATTTTGTATCAAATGATTAATTGTACAACTTTGTCATACTAATAAATACTATGAGATATATAAGACAACTCTAAAGTAAAATACAATAATTGTACAACTTTGCCATACTATGAGATATATAAGACAACTCATAAGTAAAATACAATAATTGTACAACTTTGTCATACTATGAGATATATAAGACAACTCTAAAGTAAAATACCATAATTGTACAACTTTGCCATACTTTGAGATATAGAAGACAACTCGTAAATACCATAAATTCAGTACAGTAAAAGAAATCTGTAATTCAAATATTTTAATTTCTTTAAAGGCCTAGCACACATACTGTAAAAGTCTCTATATATATCACCTTGTATTTAGTTTTAATCTGTTCTGCAGCCCAGGCAGCATATTTTTGATTAAGCTGTTTGTCTTTGACTCCTTTACCAGAACTAACAGCAAGATAGGATGCAGACTGGCAAAATAAGATAGAACAAAGTGTTATTGCATGATTGGATGAAGAGTTGAAAAAAGTTCAGTTATTATTATATCATTATGTTTAAGCTGTGTCACATACCAGTATTAACCCGTATCATCCTATATTAACATTTGATCATAAATTTATAGTAAACATTTTGTTTACACCATGTTAATGTTTACTTCTAAGATCAAATAAAAAAGAATTGTTTCCTTTTACTAACCAAGAAAAATCCATCTAGTGCTCTGAGATTGTTTGGATTTAATTTCACTGCTTGTGCAAAGTAAGTTCTGGCCAACTCCATGTTTTCATTGCCTCCTTGTGTGTAACGAATCTGGAGACAAATTATTCATTGTTTATAGTTTAAACATGTACAGCTAATGCCAGCTACAATTACATCAACATACATCCTGGTGCAGCACTGACACAATGAGCACAAAACTTTTTTTTTCCATTCCTTTGTTCAGATCTTTTGGCTTTAGACCCTGAGAATTGTGTGATGCTCTTCACATCTTCCTCTGAGCCCCATAATATTTCTATTTTCTGAGCCCCATAATATTTCTATTTTCTGAGCCCCATAATATTTCTATTTTCTGAGCCCCATAATATTTCTATTTTCTGAGCCCCATAATATTTCTATTTTCTGAGCCCCATAATATTTCTATTTTCTGAGCCCCATAATATTTCTATTTTCTGAGCCCCATGATATTTCTATTTTCTGAGCCCCATGATATTTCTATTTTCTGAGCCCCATGATATTTCTATTTTCTGAGCCCCATAATATTTCTATTTTCTGAGCCCCATGATATTTCTATTTTCTGAGCCCCATGATATTTCTATTTTCTGAGCCCCATGATATTTCTATTTTCTGAGCCCCATGATATTTCTATTTTCTGAGCCCCATGATATTTCTATTTTCTGAGCCCCATGATATTTCTATTTTCTGAGCCCCATGATATTTCTATTTTCTGAGCCCCATGATATTTCTATTTTCTGAGCCCCATGATATTTCTATTTTCTGAGCCCCATGATATTTCTATTTTCTGAGCCCCATAATATTTCTATCATAATATTTCTATTTTCTGAGCCCCATAATATTTCTATTTTCTGAGCCCCATAATATTTCTATTTTCTGAGCCCCATGATATTTCTATTTCTAACGCCTCTGATTCATATAGCAAAGAGGTTCTGTCTCAATGTGTTGCAGTGTCAACCAGACACAGTCTCTTCAATTGAGATTTAAAGGCACAAGCGATCACTAGAGAATGGAAAATACAAATTTGACTTTTCCCGTCTAGCTTGAAAAGCTGGACACCATTTTTAATTTTAGTTTCAGTCAATTTGAGTGAAATATGCAACAACATTTCGAGAGAGCCAGTACATCAATAGCTAGCCTATTATTAAATATATAATTGAATTTTCTTTTCATTTGATTATTTTATTTCTCAAACTATGTTGTTTAATGTTGAGAGCCACAGACATGACACATTTTTTAGTATAGAAGACAGGTCTGTAAATTACAAGAAACAGCATAGTGAATAACCCTTGTTAATTAAATGACACATTTTTTAGTATAGAAGACAGGTCTGTAAATTACAAGAAACAGCATAGTGAATAACCCTTGTTAATTAAATGACACATTTTTTAGTATAGAAGACAGGTCTGTAAATTACAAGAAACAGCATAGTGAATAACCCTTGTTAATTAAATGACACATTTTTTAGTATAGAAGACAGGTCTGTAAATTACAAAAAACAGCATAGTGAATAACCCTTGTTTATTAAATGACACATTTTTTAGTATAGAAGACAGGTCTGTAAATTACAAGAAACAGCATAGTGAATAACCCTTGTTAATTAAATGACACATTTTTTAGTATAGAAGACAGGTCTGTAAATTACAAGAAACAGCATAGTGAATAACCCTTGTTAATTAAATGACACATTTTTTAGTATAGAAGACAGGTCTGTAAATTACAAGAAACAGCATAGTGAATAACCCTTGTTTATTAAATGACACATTTTTTAGTATAGAAGACAGGTCTGTAAATTATAAGAAGAGAACAATAAACAGCATAGTGAATAACCCTTGTTAACTAAATGACACATCTTACTATAATTATAAACATCAAAATATTCTGGTAAAATTTGTCTCGCAATAGATTGAATTGAAATTGGTTCTATTTTTAACAAAAATACCGGTATTTAATTTCTGTAAAAGGAAGCACGGTCTATCATTTTATTTTTACTAGAGCTTGTTTAAAACTGTAAGCTAATAAATTTTGATCCAAACCAGCAAATGTTTTTTCTTCGACTGTATGGTGGGTGTTACATATTAATTTCTTTAGTATAATCACACAGTCATTATTTTCTTCTCCTGGGGAAGTATGACTATAAAGTGAGAGACAAACCATCACTATCATGTGCTGGGGCTTCGAGGGACAGACAGTTAGTGATTAAAATAACTTAAAATATAGCTCTTCACTTATGACAATTATTCACCTCTGCATATTTTTGATGATAGAGATGATTATGAGGGTTGTACATGATGAGCTCCTCCAGGCAAAAAGCTGCGTTGGTGTAGTCCAGCTGAGAGATATACAGGTCACACAACTCATTCCATGCTTCATAGTCTGTCATAAAACTGTCAGACATAAAATAGTATTTTATATAAACTACCAGTAAATATTGGTGGATATAATGAAATCAGAAAATAAAAAGACAATTTGTTGATACAAGAATATTTTTTGGTGTGTACATTTTCTAAAACTATCTCTTTCTGCTTTACCTTTTCAAGTAATTATTTAAAGTCTGAATGGCTTCACTCATTTTTTGTTTTGCTTTTAGAATAGCAACTTGTCTTTTTCTTGCATACTGAAATTGAACCAAAAAAACAAATCAACATCAAATTATATTCAAAATACCATGTTAGTTACTATACACCTTACTTATTAACATTGATATTTAAGTTTCAAGTTTACTAAGAAAATCCCAAGTAGATACCTCTGATGCTAAACATGAAACTATGTATTCTGTTCACTAAGAAAATCCCAAGTAGATACTCTGATGCTAAACAATGAAACTATGTATTCTGTTCACTAAGAAAATCCCAAGTAGATACCTCTGATGCTAAACATGAAACTATGTATTCTGTTCACTAAGAAAATCCCAAGTAGATACCTCTGATGCTAAACAATGAAACTATGTATTCTGTTCACTAAGAAAATCCCAAGTAGATACCTCTGGTGCTAAACATGAAACTATGTATTCTGTTCACTAAGAAAATCCCAAGTAGATACCTCTGATGCTAAACATGAAACTATGTATTCTGTTCACTAAGAAAATCCCAAGTAGATACCTCTGATGCTAAACATGAAACTATGTATTCTGTTCACTAAGAAAATCCCAAGTAGATACCTCTGATGCTAAACAATGAAACTATTTATTCTGTTCACTTACCATATTTGTTTCATCTTTTTCCAAAATACTTTTATATTCTTCCTCTGCTTGACTAAATCTGGTTTAAAACAAACTTCATTAAAATGAAACAACAATAACTGCTGATATAGCACAGACAAATAAAATGAAACCAACAATAAAAAAGCATCACATATTTTCCAGAGAACAATTTTGTCCTGAAATATTTGAGTTAAAAATCAATTCTTACTCTTCTTTTGCTTCATGCAACAGGCCTTTTAACCTCCGCACTCGGATACTTTTGGAAAACTTGTTGTCTAGTGCTTGTATACATGTCTGTCAACAAGTAAAACAGTAGCAGATTTTCAAAAGACAACTAGATGGAAGTAACTCTACTATAACAAGCCATATGATAAACAAAATGTCCAGCTTCTATTTTGAACTATTCCTACATTAATGACTGATATTTTATTGAACAGCCAATAATGGTTCTTATCATTGGAGTTTTAAATTCTTTACTTCCTGTTGTTCATTTTAAAAGAAAATAACAGCTAATGTAAGTTGTTAGATTCAAGTGTATAAATAATTTAATAGTAAAATATAAACCAATTGTACAAGTGTCAATTAGAAATTTAGATTTACAGACATCTATAACTGTGATCTCAAGGCTATTGAGGTGGACATTGGAAAATGGGGAAATCATGACCCGGAATAGATAAAGTCGGAGGAGCACAATACACATCAGTCTGACTGATGGAGATCAAATATCTGTGACTCATCACCAAAGAAAACAGAGAAACAGAGAAACAAAAATTCTAAAGACTGTCTTAGCTCACTATTGGATGCCTTGCATTCACAAATAAGATACCGGGTATTGTTATTCTGAGGTTTCCTTTGCGACTTTTTTCAAACCCCGCAGTTCAAGAGAGTTTTCAGTTCTATGCCCAGCACCTGTGAGTTGTACTCCGGGGTCAGGCTGCATTGAGTCAGGGCTGAGTTGTACCGAGGTGGGGCTGGCCTATGGTCCAATCTCCGCCATCCACTGAGCTCTCCAAATGGGGGGGTGTCAAGTAAGATATACAACAATACAACAGAATATTTCTCTCACAGATGACTCCAGAAGCACAAGAAACCCTGCACAGCTTGTTTAGATTCACCCTAATGATGCATTGTTTGTCTCATTGTTTTTTGAGACTAAGGAGCCAATAAATGATATAGAAATGATGGCATAGAAAATTAGAACTTCTACATATTCTAAATGGCAAGATAGGCAAAAGTGGAGAAAGTTGACTGCTGAGGTGTCCATTGGCTCCCACAATGACCACAACGGTCATGGGATTGATGATGATGATGACATATTCTAAATAGATTAATGTTCCTACATACCTCTGCAATATCAAACCTCTGACAATCAAGAGCTGCTGTGCAAACCTGTTCATAAACCAACCACACTGAGGAAAAAAATATAATTAAATCAAATGAATTGACATAATATAAAATAGGGATACTTAATGCTTTGAACCAATATGATAATATTATATGATATGATAACCAATATGGTAAGCTGAAGTGCCTAACGTTTACAAATGGGCTGAATTAACAGTAATCCAGAAAGCGTATTATTAAATTATTTATAATCATTTCAATTTTGTTATTTATGGAAGCTTGCAGAATAGTTTTATTAGAAACAATTTCAATCTTCTTAGCCCTGATTATAGGGCATGGTAGCCGAGCGGCAGCGCATTTGACTGGCGAGCCGAAGGTCCCGGGTGCGAATCCTGGTGCAGACTAGGATTATTTCCCGGGACTGGAGGGTGTCCCTGAGTCTACCCAGCTCTGATGGGTACCTGACCTTAGTTGGGGTAAAGTAAAGGCGGCTGTGCATAGTGCTGGCCGCACAATCACCTAGTATGCCGTGGCCACAGAAATTGGTGAACGCTGCTTCATCTGACCTATGGATCAGTTCGGTCCGACGGGTACTTTACTACTTTAGCCCTGATTGCAAGTAATATTCTTTTACTTAATTGAAAATGGCAACATATCTTGTTCTGTTCAAAGGTAAAGGTAGTTCAATAAATTATGACAACTATCCTACAGCGGTAACAACACAGAATTGTATTCAACTGATGATCTATACAGCCTTGAGAACTGGAACTACAGCGGTAACAACACAGAATTGTATTCAACTGATGATCTATACAGCCTTGAGAACTGGAACTACAGCGGTAACAACACAGAATTGTATTCAACTGATGATCTATACAGCCTTGAGAACTGGAACTACAGCGGTAACAACACAGAATTGTATTCAACTGATGATCTATACAGCCTTGAGAACTGGAACTACAGCGGTAACAACACAGAATTGTATTCAACTGATGATCTATACAGCCTTGAGAACTGGAACTACAGCGGTAACAACACAGAATTGTATTCAACTGATGATCTATACAGCCTTGAGAACTGGAACTATAGTTTAAAAACAAGGCACAGAAAACAATTATGCACATGGAGACAAATAGAAAAACTTACATTCATCACCAAGTTTTTGACAGTTATCACTGATAACATTGTCCCATAAATTGACAACTAAATGAGAGTCTCTAGTCTGTTCATCTCTAAACTTTTTCAGTATTGTACGGGCCTCTGTTCAAAAGTATATTTAGACAGTTAGGAAATAAATTTAATAAATAATAATATAGCATACCGAGCATGCTAAATGTGATAGCATGGAGAATAACTCTATACAAATGACCATCATTAGCATTACATTGGTATTTTTGTATCATTTATTTAGTATAGAACAAGGGGGAGCACCCATGAAGTAAATGAGAGCCCCACTCCGCATTTTTTTTGCATTATAAAGGGCCACACACCTACACACATATTATATATACCGTATATATATTGCTAAATACATGTTTAAAAAATGTGTAATTATTAACATGGCTATGTATTCTACACAGCCCCGTAGTTAGTGGGTCAAAGCCAAGAAGCGAGGCATCCAAGTCATCCAGTATCTTTTAATATATTGGAAGGGTTGCTAATAAGTGTTTCTGTCCAGGGTGGGATATTTCTTTAATGTGGCCCTGATACTATAAGTCTTTTAACTGTGATGTAAATATGGCAATTCTCATAAAAATGCATTCATTTATTACCAACCCAGATTTCTGAAACACCCATTAAAGTACTCAACAAAGGGAGTAACAAATGAGTTAATAGAAAGAAAAAATAAATTATTATTTCAGGATTGAGTACTGTATAGGTAAGAGAAGGCATGTGGACTATGGGAGGGGCATATGACTTCACAAAGAACATTATGGGGCTCACTGAACCACATTTGCCCAGCCCACCCCTGGTATAGGATATAGTGATATAGATAAAGACATAATAAAGTTTTTAAAATGACCATGATTAACTTATATAGTGATATAGATAAAGACATAATCAAGTTTTTAAAATGACCATGATTAACTTATATAGTGATATAGATAAAGATATAATCAAGTTTTTAAAATGACCATGATTAACTTATAACATTAACAGAGTTAAATTATATTTTTTAGATTAAAAAATCAGACTAAAAAATATTCAGAATTCAATTATTTGTACATAAAACTTTCTGGAAATTCTTATGACAGATGTGACTAATTTTAGAGGAAAAAGAAGACGCAAGCTATCTACTGACACAGTTTTGTAAAAGTTAGTAAAACATCAGTACTCTGCCATTAAGTAGCAACTATCACCTGTATCTGTGTTTATAGTTTATAATGATGTAGAATTACTAGGATATGCGTAGATCTATATTTTACATTTTAAAAAATTTGCAGGTCCACTGACTTATTGTTTTGTTTATGGAGCAAAAATTGGCCACCTTCAACTATCATTTAGGCAGCTAGGCTTTTATAAAAATTCTTTAAATAAATTAAATGGACAAAAATTGTTTTCAAATTTATGTACCCTACCAATGATGATTATGATGCTAGAAATTTTGATAGTGTGTTATTTTCAATAGGTTTAAAAAAAATCACAACCTATTGCCGGTTGCGAAGAGAATGAGAGAAAATCCAAGCACTCGCAGCTTTGCGCTCAGTCACGATTGATATCATTACAAACAATAGCATTAATTAGAAAATTTTATATTTAAAAATATGAATTTTAGAGAAATTATATATTAAAACATATCTGCGAGTCAAATACAGTAGAATATAATAACTTATATTTAAATTAGTTAGTTATTAAGTCTTTTTAATCCTAAATTTAGGGAGTAACCTATATCTGGTATATGCTAGAATATTTTTCTTATAATATAAGTTTACAGACACTCCTTCTAGATAGAAGATTATTACGTCCACTAGGCCCAAAACTCCTGCAGGGCGACAGGGATCAGTCGGTGGCAGGGATAGAACCCGTGACGTGTCAGTTGGTTTTTGGTTAACAGTCCGGTAGAGACAGACAGAAACCAAATTTTTAGTTTAGGCCAAAAACGAAACCATACCGAATATTATACATTGACTTTCGGCCGAAACCGAAACCAAAAATTAACTGCAACTTCGGCCGAAACCGAAAAATAAACCGAAAATGCGAAACAAATGATTTCAAAAGACTGCACATTTATGTGAAATATTAACTAGATTATGGGCACTCTATTTGAGTAAACCATTCTTTGGAGTGATTAAATAATCTGTTATTATTAACTTCAGTCTTCTACTTCAGATTAGGGATGTTAATACACTTTTTTTCTTTCTCAAAACTTATTTTCGTCTCTAAATATAGTTTTTTTTTTTTTTTACCAATTTTCGATTCCCCCTCTCCGCCCCCGGGCAAAGTAAGTTATAGTTTGAAAAAGACAAATTTGCATTCATTATACTAAAAAAAATAATACAAAGGACCATTAATCCTTAGAACGTGGTGAAATCTTTGAAAAAAAAAGTTGATTTTGGATTAGCAGAAGTAAAAAGCAGTAGTGTCATGAATTTAGTCCTTTATAATTATAATATAAATCAGTGGATGTTAGATCTATATGTTACACCCATTAAAAGAATATTTGTAGAATATGAATAAAATCCCAAACTCATCTATCTAAGACGTCCGGCAAGAAAATTAAAAATTTTTTGAAAAGAACCTTACATGCGCTGCAAAGTGTTTTTTTTAATTGACCAAGTTGCTTTTCAGTCTACATTAAATAAAATGTTGGGTCAGTTTTACTAATATACAATTATTGGCAGCTAATGTAATAAAACTGAACTGATTGTGGATTGTGAAACACTAAATATGTCATTCTTTTGTCTCTCTATATCCTCCATTTGAAGTCCAAGTATCTCGCAATGTTTATCGGTCTGTTGGTCTGTTAAAAAAGCGTTCAGCATCAGTGAGGAAATTCCATTTTTTTTTTTCGAATCTATAACGTTAACATCTGCATTTGCTGTTGTATGTGCTTGTATTGCAAATTTACAATCAATATTTGAAAAAAAACAAACAAACTAATATTCGCCTCTGACAAACAAGTGTTTGCAAGGAATATAATGTTAAGGAATTGTTTTGTGCTAATCAAACAGGGTTTACAAATATTTCTTCAGATAAAAAGATAAATAAATTGTGGGACACAGTTATGAATGATTTCCTCCCGAAATCCGGTTTTCGTTTAACATCCCTACTTCACACAGATTAATTCACAACAGTTTTATCTAAATGAAAGTATCAATAAGCAGAGTAATAGATGCAGCAATAGCGTAGCATTAAGAATTTTGAAAGTTAGAATAGATATTTGGCTGATAACGGAAAGTCAAAATCAGTTTCGGCCAAAACCGTAAACAAACCAAAAACTAACATTTTGGCTTCGGTTGAAACCGAAAACAAGCCGTAAAAGAGGTTTTGCCTATTTTCGGCGCCGAAAACAAAGCCAAAACCGAATATTGGTCGGTCTCTACAGTACGGTGAACTAACCGCTGGACCAGTCGGCTTCTCATATATATTGTAGCTTCAATAAAGTTTATAAGAGCTTAAAATTTAAATAAAATTTAAACATTTCATTATGATTATGATATAATGATAGGCCTATTTGAAATAGTTTGTCAAAGTCAAGTCACCTCAAGTCTATGTAACTATGTAGAATGTTACAGTATTGTATGTAAAATGTAGTGACAACTACAGTACTAGGCTATGTGGCTATATCCGTATACTATATGATAACTAGGTCTATATCCTATTCTATATTCTATATTTCTATATCAACTTGAACTAGTTGAACTAGTGATGTAGGCCTACTGATTACTGATACTAGCCTACTGTATATATTAACAATGAAAGATTGGTGATTATCAAAGGATGATCACTGTCACTTAAACTGGTTACACTAATAAATTTACAATGATATTAGATTTGCTTTAGATTACATATATGTCTTTGTCGTGTCTTAGTAATAATAATTCGGTCAATTCAATATATCGATAACAGGTAGTAGAGTCAGACTAATGAATTAGCCTTTAAACAATCTAAGCATATAACCAGCTATAATTTAATTCGTCAAATCCTTTAAAAATATATTGGTCAAGAGTAACTATGAACTGAAATAATTTGATAATTTATTTATAATGTTTCTGTCTTAAAATAAGTATTTGGATACCCGAAAGACTTTTATGCTGCGCCATATTTTAAAAAGTGTAATTATTTATTATTAATTATTACAGAAAGAAAATAATAACACAATTAAATAAAAAATTATAAGTTTTTATAAAGTAATTAATAAAAATTTAAACATTGTAAATAAATTTCTTAAAAGCTACAAACAATTTTTTATTATAGTAGAATAATGATTAACTTAGTTTTGAACTGTTAAAGCTAATAAGTATTTTGTAACTGCTAGTTGCTAAGCAACATAGAAGCGTTCATTGAGTTGGTGTTTTTGTTGAGATCATTGTATGATATTCACATTTTATCGCCACTAAACAAAATGATTCCACCAAACGCATCACTCGTAAAATATGATAACCCTGTATTGGTCAGCCGTAATACAGATAAGAAAACTCCAAGGGTAAACATAATTATATATATTTATAATTCTAAATTGAGCAATTAAGCTTAGGCCTATACTTATTGTGACACTTATACAAGTAGCCTACAGTGGCTACAGAGTACAGTAGACTCATTTTTTGTTAGTAGGCCTAGTCAGTATCAGTAGGCCTAATTTTAGTAAAATGCCTAAAGTAGGCCTAAGCCTAAACCTATAACTATAGTCATAGTCCTATCATATACTTAGTATAGACCCTTACTATACTTTACAGTCGTAATAACTTATATTTAATATTATAAATATAGGCTTATAACTATTATAAGTTATAAGAATATGATTCTTATGATTGATACTTTAAAGTATTAATAATAAGATTCTATAAAATATTAAATAAAGGCCTAATGCCTAATCATGTAATTATTTAATAATTTAATAATATAAAAATAGAATATTGGCCTAGTTTAATATTAGGTCTATATAGTAGGCCTATAGGATAGGCTACATTATGCACTATATGGTGCTACTATACACTATACGGCTGAGTAGCCTATACAATACACTGACAAAAAATAATCTTGAGTAGCTTATGTATGTTACAATATGTACGAAAATAGCAGACCTTAATTTAGTTTATCCTTAGATCCCAAATAGTAGAACTATTATCTTAAATTATCTAGAAGTGAATTTATTATTTCGCTATTTATGCGAGTAAACCCATGAATATTTGTATCGGCTAATTCTACAAAATAATTTTGGTATGCCGTTGCCATTATTTAATACAGTAGCTGCTAGCTCCAGACTTGACTAATTTCAACTAGTCCTAATCATAACATCTATTAAATTAACACCTATAAAACATAATAGATTCATTATAAATGTTATCTTAGTTACATTTAGAGAATTTGTAGGATCTCACCTCTACTAATTATTACTAATAATTACTAAATATTAATGAATGACAAAACAGAGACATATGATAACAAATCAGCTTTAATCGGTGTACCGAAAATCTGTGTTCTTTTTCAAACCCTTAGCTTTTTTTTTTTACTAGCTTTCAACTTAAGCATTATAAATTTACATTTACAAATTATTGTTATGTTCTTTTCTCTAATGGCACTCTAATAGGCTAAAGCCCTAAAGGCAAGCCCAACTCCTCCATCTGCTGCTGGGCCTGTTCCTGCTCCACCAAAATCTGGTAAAGTAGGAGCATTAGATGCCAAAGCTGCTCAACAGACTGATGAGATTTTGAATTCTATATTGCCACCAAGGTAAACCTTTTTTTAAATATTTAGACTTGGCAATAATAGGATAGGATGATCAATATTATTTTATTATTCTAAACTGGCAATAATAGAATAGAATGATCAATATTATTTTATTATTCTAAAACTAAAAAGATTCTTATTGTAGTTTACAGAAAGCTTTATACATAAAATTATTTATCATTAGGGAATGGACTGAGAGTGGTCAGCTATGGGTTCAGCAAGTATCAAGCACACCTGCCACAAGACTTGACGTGGTCAACTTACAAGAAGAGTTAGATAGAAGGCTGCAGCAAAGACAGGCCAGAGAGACTGGCATTTGTCCAGTTCGTAGGGAACTCTACTCACAATGTTTTGGTAAATATTTTTTTTTCTAACATTCTTTTTGTTTCCAGCCTGTGGTTTTGGAAAAAGTTACCCAATGTTGGATGCAAAAAAAGCAATCGTATTATCTTCATCTTAATTGGTCTCACATATTTTGTTCATAATTTTAGATGAATTGATTCGCCAAGTGACAATAAATTGCGCAGAAAGAGGTCTCCTACTTTTAAGAGTCCGTGATGAAATAAGAATGACCATAGCAGCGTACCAAACACTGTATGAAAGCAGTGTAGCCTTTGGAATGCGCAAAGCTTTGCAAGCTGAACAAGGCAAAGCTGATATGGAGAAGAAGGTAATTTGCAATTTAAATACCTTGTAGTATATAAATTGGCTCAATGAACAAAAAAACATCATAGAATTTTTAAAAAGTGCTGCGGTCACACAGTATATGTCTTACAGTTTTTCCTGTGGGATGTCTATCCAGTCATGAAATTCAACCTGACATTATGTTAATACAACAGTTTCCAAGTTTCAGAATAATGGGGAGGGAGAAAAAGATTAGATAAAACCCATTTGAATAAAAATGGTCAATTGGGTGTGGTCAATGTGGCCTATTAACTTATAGTGTCCCAAACAAAGATAGTTAATAGGTTAACATAATCTTCAACAGGAGTAGCAAGCAAATATTCTTAGCTGCAGACAACGGAGTATAAGACACTAAAAGAAAAATGTTTAGTCAGTTTGATAAGTATATTGTAAGTTATATAAAAATATATTAATATTCCATTAGATCTCCATGACTATTTCAATACCTATACAAGCATTATACTGTCCTGTTCTTCTAAGTGAAAATGCCTACCCAAGAAGACTATCTCATCCTTTTTTTGAAGGCACCATAATGAATGAGAACAAAGAGTGTTGAAAAAAATTAGAGCATTATTTGGCCTACTGATTTCATTAATTTATAAATTATGAATTTTATTTTAAAAGTATTTTTCTTAGCGTTAAGCGTCCTCCAAGACGAAATGGTCATGCCAAATATCTCCTTAATAAACCAACATCTGCTATCCTTTAAACTCTATAAAACCCAGTGAAAAGGCCTAAAGTTGGGTTGAAACCCTTGGGATTTAGATAAATGAAGTAATTGCAAATCTCACTTTCAACCAATGGGGACAATGCCTTTAGAGAGAGAGAACAGAAGAATCAGAAAGAAGAAAACACAAAGCTAGTATTAAGCACAGTAGACATATTTATCATCTTGATATTATTATTTATCATCTTGATATTATTATTTATCATCTTGATATTATTATTTATCATCTTGATATTATTATTTATCATCTTGATATTATTATTTATCATCTTGATATTATTATTTATCATCTTGATATTATTATTTATCATCTTGATATTATTATTTATCATCTTGATATTATTATTTATCATCTTGATACTATTATTTATCATCTTGATATTATTATTTATCATCTTGATATTATTATTTATCATCTTGATATTATTATTTATCATCTTGATATTATGAATTTTTACATTTAAAACATTGTACTGAAAGTTGAAAGCTAAAACATTTGCTAATGAAATACATTTTATTATTTCTTCTTTAGATATTAGAATTGGAAAGTGAAAAGCGTGACCTTGAAAGACAAGTCAATGAGCTGAAAGCTAAGTGTGAACAAATTGAAAAGAGAGCTGCAGAACAAAGACAGGTTGAAGAAAAGAAACATACAGAGGAAATCCAGTTTTTGAAGAGGACCAATCAACAGCTGAAGGTAAGCTTTGCATTATTTAGAGTAGTCTTTCCCAAATCCTGGATTGTGATCTGGTATTGAGCCATAAAAGCTAAAGTTTAAATTTTATATCAAATTATCTTGATATACCAGTAAAAGAACAGTATATTTTGCTCCAAGCGGACATTTGTTCTAATTTTAACCTTATTATGGCTACAGCCTTCAATTATGACGTGGAAATGTCTATCATATCTTACTGATATACTATTATAGTTGATCAAAATGTTACTGAGTCACAAAGTGATGTGGAAATGTCTATCATATCTTACTGATATACTATTATAGTTGATCAAAATGTTACTAAGTCACAAAGTGATGTGGAAATGTCTATCATATCTTACTGATAGACTATTATAGTTGATCAAAATGTTACTGAGTCACAAATTGACGTGGAAATGTCTATCATATCTTACTTATAGACCATTATAGTTGTTAAAAATGTTACTGAGTCACAAAGTGACGTGGAAATGTCTATCATATCTTACTTATAGACCATTATAGTTGTTAAAAATGTTACTGAGTCACAAAGTGACGTGGAAATGTCTATCATATCTTACTTATAGACCATTATAGTTGTTAAAAATGTTACTGAGTCACAAAGTGACGTGGAAATGTCTATCATATCTTACTTATAGACCATTATAGTTGTTAAAAATGTTACTGAGTCACAAAGTGACGTGGAAATGTCTATCATATCTTACTTATAGACCATTATAGTTGTTAAAAATGTTACTGAGTCACAAAGTGACGTGGAAATGTCTATCATATCTTACTTATAGACCATTATAGTTGTTAAAAATGTTACTGAGTCACAAAGTGACGTGGAAATGTCTATCATATCTTACTTATAGACCATTATAGTTGTTAAAAATGTTACTGTGTCACAAAGTGACGTGGAAATGTCTATCATATCTTACTTATAGACCATTATAGTTGTTAAAAATGTTACTGAGTCACAAAGTGACGTGGAAATGTCTATCATATCTTACTTATAGACTATTATAGTTGTTAAAAATGTTACTGAGTCACAAAGTTAAAGTTAAAAAATAAATAGGGTCACAATACAAAAGTCTGGGAAACGTTGACATAAAAAGTATAAATCCTATTTGTTCTATTTATTGAAACAATAAACAACATGCCAAAAAAAAAAATCGATACTTAAAATTTGTATCAAGATTTTTGAAAACATAATAGTAATAATAGAAAAATGTACAGTTTAGATTTTATTTCTATCTTCCTTGTATTTTTTCTTCATTTTTTCTTAACACAATTTAAAAGACTTATATTTATTGAAGAGCATTACTACATTTAGTTTAGTATGATTAGTTCTTATATAATTGGTTTTTCTTTATTATGTATGTATTTAACTTTTCAATGTATACGTTTTGTAATAAATGTGTTTCATTTCTTGCTTTCCCTACTTGGTAAAAAAAGGATTCATTAATATTGGCTAAGTCATTAGGTAAATCAATCATTGGGAAACATGGTTATCACTATAGTGAATTATTTTTCTCTTCACTAATTTGTTATAATTATGAACTGCACTTCTGTTCAATGAACCAATTGTAAAACTCACATTCACAATGTTGAACTAGAACAGAGCATGAATATTCACTGTAGTATTTTTTACAACATACAAGTTTTACTTATGTTTTATCTGCATGGCTAAGTCACATGGTATAAATTGATTGGGTAAGTTAATTTAAGTAGTTTGAGTCCATTAAAATTCTATAACCCATAAAAGCCACCAGGGGTTTGAGGTGAAGTCATTGACATCAAAATTTGTTTTGTCATGGGGGATAGAAATCTATCTTGAACCTTTTTGTGAATGTTTGAAAAAAAATAGTTTAAAAAAATACATTAGTAATAAGTGCATTCATTTGCTAATTTATATTAGTTCTATTATATTAGTTCTATTATATTAGTTCTATTATATTAGTTCTATTATATTAGTTCTATTATATTAGTTCTATTATATTAGTTCTATTATATTAGTTCTATTATATTAGTTCTTGTTCTTGTTTATAAGGATTATAGGAATCTTATAATTGTATTAATAATAATTAGTCTGCGTCCTACTACTGTACTACTAAAGGACATCCTAAAATAACGAATTAATTTTATTTATAATTTTCCTCAAATCAGACACAGCTGGAAGGAATCATCGCTCCGAAGAAGTAAATGACAGTGGCGATGATGGCGACATATATAAAACAGATAATATGCACTCTACTAAAGATGAATATAACATTTATCTCAATAGACAGGAAAGCATAATGTGAAATATTTATTGAATTTTTATTGACTATCAAGTGTAGGAGAATTTTTATACAGTCAGAAAAGTAGAAAAAAAGTTTCATGGAATCTTAGAACAATAAGAACAACACTAACCTCTAGAGTAAAGATTTGACTCCATCAATATTTGATACATTTCTTCAAGAAGATCAAACAAATTTTACACTAATATTTTTAATGACTGTGCATTCATGTTTGTTCAATAATGATTATGCAACTAAACTTGTTTCATGCAAATTTGTTTAATTATTCAACTGCTGATATCACTAACTGCTTATTGTACCAAGTTATTTCAATATTATTTGTTTCTATATCTACTGAAATTTTCTTAATTAGGAATTGTTTTCTTTTTATAATAAAGTATGTATTGTAATGTTTACTTTTACCAAAACAAAACAGTGTACATTTTGAAAGTAACTTATTGATCATGTATTGGCAAGCACTGAGTTGTTTCAATTTATTTGACTTAGCTGTGATAGTCTTAAAGTACAAACAATACAAATAAACTGGCCTAAAATATTGCTGATACAAACATAATCAATTTTGTTTCTTTTAAGTTTTTCACATAGTGATGGATAACTCATCCCACTGATTTGAATTATCTACCTTTGCTCTCACATTTATAAGATAGTTTTTTGTTGCAGAATTAATTCTAGATTTATTTGTCCCTATTACATTTCTATTTATATTGTCTATTAATACTATTAACTTGTAATTATTTTTCATAATTTTTATTTAGACTACAGAAATCTAGCCAATATATATCCTTGTGAAAGATGACCTCACTATTGTTTTTCTCATGTTATCATCCAGTCATTCCTGTCCATTCGGACCTTAAATTTCTTTTCTCTCTTCCCCTCCCTGTTTTGTGACCTTCACACTATAGTTCTTAGTAAAAACAAATAATTAACTTAATCTTATCCGTAAAAGGCAATTATTATTATGATTTAATTTACAATTAAAGATGTTCTCAAAATCACTTTTATACTAAATAATATTGAAAAATAATTAAATAAGTGCAAATGATGCACATAATACCTGGTATATAAATGTATTGTAGTTGTAATTAAAATTTTCAATATTTATGTCATCATTTACAATTTTATTTAGATTAGGTTCATAACACAAAAAAAAGGTACTTTAAAAAAACAACTAGAAATAACCCTTAAATATTCTTCCGTTACTTGTAGAGGTTGATAAAAAAAAGAGATTGAACATTGGACAAACACAGAAATCATATTAGAAAGAGATGTATTTTTATTCTACAGAAAAATTCACAGGCTTGTATATATGATAACAGGAAACTAAATCAACAAAAATATCTGACATTTAAAAAGAGTTTTACAACAATTACATTCTTGATACAAAAACAATTTTGTCTTCTTTCAAGCAGTCAATATTTTTCAAAATAAAAACGATTACAATTGATGGCACTTATTGACAGAGGAGTTACCCTACCTTTGGGTTGTAAAACTTTGTCTAAACATTATCCAAAGGAGAAACTGAACATTTTATTTCAAACAGCACACAAACATCTGTGCTATTGTTGATGTATCCCACATTCCCCACTGGCTTGATTCATAGCCCCATTGTTTGTCTTGAATCTAGTAACAAATGCTAAACAGATTTACAAGAGCAGTGATTGAAAGCAGGCCAGCGGGGTAGAAAAAATCTATCACTATATACCAGGTCATAGTTAACTTTTGGCAACCAAAGCTACAGCAGTTCACATTCAATTGTGGAGACACAGCCTTTGGACTTTGTAAAGATTACGCGCTAGCTTGCCCAGGGATTTTTTTAAAGCAGGAACATCATTGAGAATGTTTTCTTCTGTCAGCTGGACTGTTGAATTATTGTGCTCAGCATTTTCTAGCTCTGAAACCAAGAAAATAAAATTATTGGACATTCATTTCAATAGTTCATAATAGAAAGTTTTATGGTTAAATAGGCAATAGGCTACAAATTTAGTTTTAACCAAAGGAATCCCCCTACATTTGAGATATTCTGCTTTTCAGGAATAAAACCATATCAACCAGTTACTTTAACCTTAGAAATTTAAAAGAGACCTAATTATAAAGTTGGTGCTTCCAGAAATTTTTTTTCAGAAATTAAATATTTAAATACGGTATTTTGAAAACAAAATGCAGAAGAAATGGTCAACTGGCCAAAGCCAGCAAGCTAATTTAGATAATCATAAAATATTATTTCAATAAAAGTATCTTTGAGTGTTGTGGACCTTTAGGTCAATTATATAAGTGATTTCTTCTTCTTCTTCTTTTAGCCAGTCTGCAGAGCTGTTTGCTCTCTTGCAGTCAATGCCAGACAAATGTATTTACATGTTTAAGTGATTTAAACAGTGTAATCACAGCCAAAAATGTTTTGTGGGTCTAAAAAATATTGAATGATAAAAAAAAATTCTGTGACATTTTTTTCATATTTTTTTCTGCACAATTTTTACATTTTGATGTTGAATACTGGATAAGTAGAATTGTTTTTTCTACAAGATAAATATTTTGACTGAATATATTTAAAATAACAGTTCAGTTTTCACTTTTGCATGATCAATCATTTAGCTGCAGAGAGTTATTTCCCTTACACTGGGAAAATACAAATACCTAAAGGTGAAAAGTTACAAATAAAAAAATAAAAAAAGTTGTTTGGTATCACTCACCTATGATCTGCTGTTCAATGAGCTCCAAATGTTTCTCTATACTGTCATGAACATTAGTTACATGTACTAATAAATTATGTTCACAATTCTTGTAAGGATCCACAGACTCCTCGGCTGTATCAGTCTATAAAGTAAACAGAATATATTGTAGAATAACTTATGTAAGGTGGTATAACTTATGTAAGGTAGAATAACTTATGTAAGGTGGAATAACTTACGTAAGGTGGAATAACTTACGTAAGGTGGAATAACTTATGTAAGGTGGAATAACTTATGTAAGGTGGAATAACTTATGTAAGGTGGAATAACTTATGTAAGGTGGAATAACTTTTGTAAGGTGGAATAACTTATGTAAGGTGGAATAACTTATGTAAGGTGGAATAACTTATGTAAGGTGGAATAACTTATGTAAGGTGGAATAACTTATGTAAGGTGGAATAACTTATGTAAGGTGGAATAACTTATGTAAGGTGGAATAACTTATGTAAGATGGAATAACTTATGTAAGGTGGAATAACTTATGTAAGGTGGAATAACTTATATTCGAATAAGGATTTATTAATTATGCTCAGGAAAACCTACTTCTCGTTCACCTCAGGCGAACAAGCTCTATTGATACTTTCAAAACGAACTTAAAAACTCATTATTTCAAGATTTACCTTGGTTAACATTTAACATGCTTTAGACCCCTACTGTCTTATTTATAGGTTGGGTCAGTTAATGCTACATTTATTTGATTTTTTAATATTTGTTTTATATCATCAGTTAGCTTTGTATCCTAGCCTAGAATAATATCCGTGTTCTTAGTTGTATGTTAAATGCGCTCTGAGCTTACATTATGTTTGTTGGCAGCGCTATACAAATATTATTTTTATATTTAAATGTAAAAAAAGCATGACTAGCTGATGAATTCCACAAAGTGAAGTAGTGAACAGAAAACAAAGAACTCTTCATTCTCTCAACTAAAAAAAAGTTAATTTGGTGACTAGATACATCTATATATATAAAAAGACCGTGTTAGGCCCCCCGAGGATCCCCATTGGTCAATTTGAAAACGGGCGTGTCACTGACCTATCTAGGCCTAGCCCTATATACCGTCTAATAATTTTTCACATCGGACATGTGTCTTCGATAGCTCAGTGGTAAACGTAGTGGACTGCTATACGGGCGACCAGGGTTCGATTCTCCAGTTAGACTATACTTTATTTTTTCGACACCTAATTTTTCAAACTTTTTAAAACAAAAGACATTGTAAATCTACAGGCAAAATAGATTTTGTTAAATAAAAATATTTGCCTTTTTTTTTACCCAATTACAATATTTATTTACTTTCCTAAACGTATTCAGTAAAAATATTATAATTTAAATATAAGATTTATAGCTTTCTTTTAAGTGTAAGCTTAGTTTATAAATTTCAAACAGTCCTGTTTTTTTTTCACCTAGGCAACGCCGGGCAATGTAGCTTGTTCATTATATAGCAGGTAGGAGCAATGATTTGTTGCACATTTGCTACCAATAACTTTTTAAAATTCTTGTTTGTGGTGTGAATAAAAAACAAGTTTGGTTAAGTTATCTTAAGTAAAGTAGTTTTTGAGGTTATTGGCACGTCAACTCATGATTTTTTTTTCACTTTTACCAAAACCTCCAGTTTGTGTCAGAAAATCTAAACTTCCAATCATCTCAATGATCTAACAATACTTACAATTATTATTTACAGTGTCACAGTAAACAAGAAAATATTATATAAAATATACACAGTAGTAGTGTTTTTTTTTTACAACAGCTCAACAGTGAAATATACATACAAACTAACAAAACAAACACAAAATAGACATGTCAAACTTGATTTCCTCCATTTATTTGATTCAACTATATTTACATGATTCAAATGTTCATTGAAAATGAACCATTGTTATGCTGCTTTAGCATTCAAAACTAGGTCAGTGGTCCAGTGTTAAACATTTGGTTACGTCTGTAATGGATACTATTTTCAAAGGTTACAAATTTGCAAAGTATTAAACTAAATTCACCTTAAACTTGTGTAAATGAGTTTGAGGAGTTTAAATGTATTGCCTCACCATGTAGTTTCAAAGAGGAGTTTAAATGTATTGCCTCACCATGTAGTTTCAAAGAGGAGTTTAAATGTATTGCCTCACCATGTAGTTTAAAATCAATTTAACAAGTCATTTTGTCATAAATTAGATTTACAATGGTTTAAATGCTTAAAACAAGCAAGGGCAGACAAAATAAAATTTGCACACATAACTACATCATGTTATATTTAAATAGAAAGCCTTTAGTATGCTACATATAAATATATAAACGTATTATTGGTTGTTAAATAAGTCTATAGCATCAATTCCTTCTTTTTTTATTTACTATTATACTTCAACTTCATGTTTATTGACTGCACTAGCTTATAATATACATAGTAATTTTGTCTAAAAATTTTCTTTTTTTAAAACCAGTAATTTTAAGTTTGAGACTCAGTATTAGGTGTCAACTCTGAATTTGAGAAACTCTGCTCTATAGTAGTATAAGCCTAATATTTTAATAAATAAGTTAATATTATTATTAACATTGTTATATATTAATATTAAGATAACATTGTGATTCCAAAAGCATAAAAGTATGATGAAACACATCTAGTGTCTGATGTTATGTCTATCAGATTATGGTGTGAATACTTACATCATTGTCTTGGTCATCAGTATAAACTGTTGAGTGACTCTGAACTCCATTGACATCAACAAACAGCTCACTCAACTGCTTTGTAGCTTGTCCATCAATCAACTCATCTTTGTCCAAAAGTTTATTGCAGTTGAGTCCTGAGATGTGAGGCTGATCAGCGGAAGTGTCCGCTAACAACTCCAACTTACTCAAGTTTGCAGAAGCTTTTGCATTGCTGAACGGATCAGCCAGAACAATGGCCTGAAAAGATTTCACATCATCTCCTGTGTTAGCAACAGAAGTCTTGTCTTTTGATTCAACTGCAGGTAGTGATTCTCTGTTGGCTGCACCAGGTGGGTTCTTGGTGCCGGACGGCTGTAATGTATCTTTAGTTTTACTTGGTCCCTTATTACATTCTGTAGGAACATTATCACCATTTAGTTTCAGCGGAGCTTTAACTGAAGCATTTTCTTCCTCTGCCCTTTCAACTGCGTTCATGCTTTGCACAGAGTCTGTTGTTGGCCTTAATGATTGACATTTATCTGCATCCCCACCTGGGCCTGGAAAAAAGTTATGAGCCAATTTGTCTGCCTCACCACTAGAGAGAAGAGTTTCACCTCCTGTCAGAGGCAGCATTGAGTATCCAGGTGGCGGGGAATCTACTGGGAAGGTCTCTATTGTTTTGCCGCCATGGTTGAGCTTTGAGGAGTTGAGTGGTGAGGGCAAGCCTGAAGCTACCTCAATGGTTGCTGATGCTGCAGGCGGTGCAGTGACTGGACTGGTGGAAGCGAGAGTGGCAGTAGAACAAACATTGCTGAGAGATGCAGACGGAGCAGAGGGGAAAAGGAATGTAGAGGGAGTGGGTGAAGGATCAGGATCGACAGATCTAGGTGTAAGGGTCAGATCTTCATCAGGTTTTGTCCAGTTATCCCAGTCTGTTTGCCACAGCTGAAACTCATGGTCATCTTCCTCTCTAACAAAGCAGAAATTCAAGCAAAAATCATACAACTTTATACGATACAAAAATATATAATACATAACAATACAAAAATACAATTTTATTCTACCTACACTACTAGGTTTGCTTAAAAATATTTTCTAGTGTTAATTTAGCAAAGCTAATTTACGGTTGAAAAAAAATGCAATAAATAATCTAAATTGATTATGAAAGAAACTACCTAAATATAGAGTTCATTAGACATGGGAAAACATGAACATCCTGCTCTGTATATTTATATATAGCTTACTGTTTGCACCTGACATAACCATTTATCAACAATGGCATTATTCATAATCCTAGAGTTCTAGTATTGAAATAAAGAGATACACACACAAACAATGGCATTATTCATAATCCTAGAGTTCTAGTATTGAAATAAAGAGATACACACACAAACAATGGCATTATTCATAATCCTAGAGTTCTAGTATTGAAATAAAGAGATACACACACAAACAATGGCATTATTCATAATCCTAGAGTTCTAGTATTGAAATAAAGAGATACACACACAAACAATGGCATTATTCATAATCCTAGAGTTCTAGTATTGAAATAAAGAGATACACACACAAACAATGGCATTATTCATAATCCTAGAGTTCTAGTATTGAAATAAAGAGATACACACACAAACAATGGCATTATTCATAATCCTAGAGTTCTAGTATTGAAATAAAGAGATACACACACAAACAATGGCATTATTCATAATCCTAGAGTTCTAGTATTGAAATAAAGAGATACACACACAAACAATGGCATTATTCATAATCCTAGAGTTCTAGTATTGAAATAAAGAGATACACACACAAACACTTCAGATGATTACAGTTAAAACTCTTACTTTGATATCTTGATCTGTCTTCTTGTGGAGTGCAAGGCTGACCTGATTTTGTGTAGTGTTGAAGAGATTTCATGGCACTCCACAGCCAGGGTTTTGAGACCCTCTGTAGGTGCATCAGACACAAAGGGGAAAGCAGGAAGGTCACCTTTCTTTTCCCAGCTTAAGTCATACATGTACTTACAGCTGTCTCGTATACCTTTCAAACATAAAACAGATCATCACATTTTGGTTGGTTCTTTTCAAAATTTTACAAAATGCTGCATATGCATAGGAATTTCTAAATGAGTCAGAAAATAGAAAAACAAAACAAACATGAACAATGAAATTCTCTCATCTAATAATAAAACAACATCAATCTCCAGCAATGTACCAAGCACCATGTTCCAACTAAGAACAAATCATCATGTTCCAGCTAAGAACGAAGCATTATGTTCCAGCTAAGAACAAAGAATTATGTTCCAGCTAAGAACAAAGCATTATGTTCCAGCTAAGAACAGGAGACATATACCTAAAATGGCATGTAAACAAACTAAACACATTAAACTTTGCAACATGTGTTTCTTTGCATGCTTGAAACTAGAAATCCTCAGACTCTTCTCCCTCATCAACTAACTTTAAATGATCAATCTTCTGCTCAGTCTGCAAGGCTCTCACCTGGTGTATTTTCACAGATAAAACAGACATAATTGGCTGGAGACTCACCTGGTGTATTTTCACAGATAAAACAGACATAATTGGCTGGAGACTCACCTGGTGTATTTTCACAGATAAAACAGACATAATTGGCTGGAGACTCTCACCTGGTGTATTTTCACAGATAAAACAGACATAATTGGCTGGAGACTCTCACCTGGTGTATTTTCACAGATAAAACAGACATAATTGGCTGGAGGCTCTCCAGTGTTGTTGGTGTCCATGCAGGCAAAGTGTTGCCAGCACATACAGATGTCACACTGTTGAATGGGAAAATACAGAAACTGACACTAGTGTTATACTACAGTAATAATCATATAATTAATATCATATAAGTATAATGATACTAGTTCTTTTCAGTGTCCAAACCCTTATCTATAGCTTAGATGCTAGAACAACTAATAATGGAAACTTAGATAATGAGGACAATATATACACAAGAAGTGAATATTTCATAATTCAATTTGACTGGAATGGAAAATGTGTGAAAGGTAAAAAAAAATAAATATTTAAATACTTAGTTTGTCATTCCTACCCTGTCTAATTCCTACCCTGTCTAATCTTGACCAAATAATTCAAAAATTAAAACCCTTTAATCCAATAAAGGGAAGCAAACAAAACAAACTCACTTGAATCATAAGGCCATTTGTCTCCCTCTGACCACATACACAGTTGACAACATCCGACTCAAAATCATCCTCTTCAGTTTCCCTACCAACAGTTTCATTCTGAGTATTCTCTTGAGCAGCATGTTGGTGCTTCAGATCTTCAGAAATAAATTTTTAAAAATAAAAGTGTCAATACATGGCAGGACAAAACATACAGGACAAAACAAACAGATCAAGTTTTTGCTTGTCACTTTTATCACAATAGTATCCTTTATTTCATACTCTTATTCTACTATGGCGATGCAGAAGCACCAACCCCAGAGTATCCTTCTGCCAGAACAAACTGTAACAGTGATGGCGAACCTTTTTGAGGCCGCGTGCCCAAAGTACAATACAAGACCAACTTATTTCTTTCAACGTGCCAACACAGCAATTAAAACCAAATACCATAACGTAGCTGTTCCATTTTTGGTAAATGCTCGCGTGCCCACAGAAATGGCTCTGCGTGCCATCTGTGGCACGCATGCCATAGGTTCACCATCGCTGAACTATAAGGTCTTCTGGTCCTGTGCATAAGAAATAAATAGGAGTGAAAGGTCATCAGATGTTGAACTTGTCTGAGCGATGAAGTGCTTCAGAAGTGTATCTACTAATAAGTATGTCAACTTGCAACACAGTGCTTCAGAAGTGTATCTACTAATAAGTATGTCAACTTGCGTCACAGTGCTTCAGAAGTGTATCTACTAATAAGTATGTCAACTTGCGTCACAGTGCTTCAGAAGTGTATCTACTAATAAGTATGTCAACTTGCGTCACAGTGCTTCAGAAGTGTATCTACTAATAAGTATGTCAACTTGCGTCACAGTGCTTCAGAAGTGTATCTACTAATAAGTATGTCAACTTGCAACACAGTGCTTCAGAAGTGTATCTACTAATAAGTATGTCAACTTGCGTCACAGTGCTTCAGAAGTGTATCTACTAATAAGTATGTCAACTTGCGTCACAGTGCTTCAGAAGTGTATCTACTAATAAGTATGTCAACTTGCGTCACAGTGCTTCAGAAGTGTATCTACTAATAAGTATGTCAACTTGCAACACAGTGCTTCAGAAGTGTATCTACTAATAAGTCTGTCAACTTGCGTCACAGTGCTTCAGAAGTGTATCTACTAATAAGTATGTCAACTTGCGTCACAGTGCTTCAGAAGTGTATCTACTAATAAGTATGTCAACTTGCAACACAGTGCTTCAGAAGTGTATCTACTAATAAGTCTGTCAACTTGCGTCACAGTGCTTCAGAAGTGTATCTACTAATAAGTATGTCAACTTGCGTCACAGTGCTTCAGAAGTGTATCTACTATAAGGTTCCTGGGCTTGATTGCTTCTTTTGCAGAAAATGCCATGTGAACATATTTTTTCTTTCTTTTTCAGCTGTTCTTTTCTCTTATAAAAAATGTGTTGCTTAAGGTTTGGTATATGAATACTTGAGTTGTTTTTTTAAATAAAAGGGACAATGATAAACAGTCTCCATGAAATGCTACAAGTCCCCCCCCCCCAATCTGAAGTGTTTTATTATTATTTTTTTTTAAATGCTCTGTTAGGCTTGGCTGCTTACCATTATTCTATCAATTATACTTATACATGGATGGGTTCGTACAGAAAAATTGCCAAAAAATTCCAGGAGTTTTCCAGGAGTGTTCCAGAAGTTTTTGAGGAGTAAATTTTTTGAAAAGCCAAGCTGAGCTTTTAAAAAAAAACAGACGTCTCGCTACACAGCTTTCTTTTTGTTTTACGACATTACGGAGACTTATATAGCCTACATCCCAAGTTTGGATAAACAAAAAACAAGATCTAGTAAAAAAACAACAACCGAGGAGTGGCATCACTGGTGTCATCAATGTTTGTGCGCGGAAATAAAAGTGGCAAAGAGGGTTAACTCCAATAGTGAAAGTACAATCTAAGACTCTAAGAACAGTGATTATGATTTTTTTAATAAAAATGATTAATCTCCCTCGAAAAATAAGGAGTTTTTAATATTTTCCCAGGACTAAATGCAGTTTTTCCAGGAGTTTTAAGGTCCTGGAACACAACTTTTTGTTTTCTAGGAGGAGTTTCAAGGAGTTTCCAGGAGCTGTACGAACCCTGTATATATGACTATTTAAGTCCAGTGCAAACTCTACAACAGTGAACAAAATATATAACTAACCGTACTTATGTGATCAAGTAGACAATTTCCCTTCAATTACCTAATTTTAGTATTTAGACTTACTATTTGTTTAACCAGGATACAAACTAAGTAGAATCTGCATCTCCAGAGTTTGGCTATCATATACAAAGCTTCTACTCATTATATTCTGCCCCTTAACCCCTACCTTCTCCAACATTTCTCATTATGCACTTACAACAATAGTAGTAGTGACTGAAAGTGGTTTGGGAAAAACTGATCTACTCCAGATATGTAATATGTGATCTACTCCAGATATGTAATATGTGATCTACTCCAGATATGTAATATGTGATCTACTCCAGATATGTAATATGTGATCTACTCCAGATATGTAATATGTGATCTACTCCAGATATGTAATATGTGATCTACTCCAGATATGTAATATGTGATCTACTCCAGATATGTAATATGTGATCTACTCCAGATATGTAATCTACTCCAGATATGTAATATGTGATCTACTCCAGATATGTAATATGTGATCTACTCCAGATATGTAATATGTGATCTACTCCAGATATGTAATATGTGATCTACTCCAGATATGTAATATGTGATCTACTCCAGATATGTAATATGTGATCTACTCCAGATATGTAATATGTGATCTACTCCAGATATGTAATATGTGATCTACTCCAGATATGTAATATGTGATCTACTCCAGATATGTAATCTACTCCAGATATGTAATATGTGATCTACTCCAGATATGTAATATGTGATTTACTCCAGATATGTAATATGTGATCTACTCCAGATATGTAATATGTGATCTACTCCAGATATGTAATATGTGATCTACTCCAGATATGTAATATGTGATCTACTCCAGATATGTAATATGTGATCTACTCCAGATATGTAATATGTGATCTACTCCAGATATGTAATCTACTCCAGATATGTAATATGTGATCTACTCCAGATATGTAATATGTGATCTACTCCAGATATGTAATATGTGATCTACTCCAGATATGTAATATGTGATCTACTCCAGATATGTAATATGTGATCTACTCCAGATATGTAATATGTGATCTACTCCAGATATGTAATATGTGATCTACTGCAGATATGTAATATGTGATCTACTCCAGATATGTAATATGTGATCTACTGCAGATATGTAATATGTGATCTACTGCAGATATGTAATATGTGATCTACTGCAGATATGTAATATGTGATCTACTGCAGATATGTAATATGTGATCTACTGCAGATATGTAATATGTGATCTACTGCAGATATGTAATATGTGATCTACTCCAGATATGTAATATGATGTTTGACGATCATAGAAATTTTATTTTTCATTATTTGGAACCATTGGTGTGTGTAATGAGGTAAAAACTTCCGAAGAAAAATGGGATGAGCAGATGAGGCAAATTTCTGAGGCAATTACCGGTACCGAATAAATTTTAATGGCCAAAATTGTTTAACAATATTTTCAAAGTTATTTAATTGGTGAAAAGGTGTAAGTTTTTTTTAAGAACCATTTAGCCCATGGTGCATTTCTGGAATTAAAATGTAGAACTTTAAAATTTAGTCTTTTACACAATTGGACAGGTTCCAAGTAAATGGTATGTATACATGACATGACTTAATACATTTCATATTCTCATCACCTCATTTTTGGACTTTTCCAAACTTTTTACTTTGCTAAAATTCTTGGAGGTTCCTAGGATTTGTTCATTTTTTTAACTTCTAGGAAATTGCCACGGTTCAAAAAATTTTATTAGAGGTTTTTGGGAACATGTGCAGATGGTTAAGTGGATAAATGTAAATAATTGATATATTTGAGTGTAGATGGATGGACAGAGTTATTCACTACTAAAATGGGGTGGGTTGTTGGTTAGTGTGTGGATGCATGTCTAAATGAATGGCTGTACTAATACATCAGACACACAGTATGACGTTCAGATAATCTCATTTGTTAAAGGAGTGAATATGCATATGCTTGTGTTTACTATTTCAGAAACCCAACCAATGACAAAGTACTGACCTGCCCATATGTCCTTACCCAGCAAATCAGGACTGGCTGTTGTCACAGATATCTCAGAGTCATGGCGATGGCGCTTGCTAAATAAAAGCCTCTCCCTTGAGCCGATGGATATGTCGGAATCTGTAGAACCTGACATAGTCATTACTAAAAAGTTTTACTCAACTATTATGGAGTGTACACAATGAATCAAATGATCGCAATCATTGAGTAAGTAAGAAATCGCATAACATGAAATTACTTGTGTGCCATATCCTTCTCATACAATAATACAAACTAAAGTAACATTAAATCAAACTACTCACAGATGCTGCTGGTCTTTTTCCGTCTTTTCCTTGAGCCAGAGGCTGAGACGGGCGACTGCACTAAGGCATGTCCCAAAGGAGACGATACCTGCGTGGAAGAAGCCTCAATATCTGTGTGGTAGTACTTGATGTGGGACGTCAGGAGGCTCTCTTTACGGAAAGCCTTAGTGCATCCATCGTGATGACATTTGAAAGGGTTGTGGTCCTCCTCCACAATAAATGCTTTCGAGGGGATAAACTTTTGTACAGGTGGAAAAGGCACATCTGGGTTAGAAAAAGCATCTGTCACTGACGCTGAGGAAATAGAATTTGAACAATTAAAATTTGTTCAAATTACAATACTTTTACAGCAACAAAAATATTTATTCAATAAACAGCATATGGTTGTGACCAAGAAACTACAAGTCCTGTGAATTAAAATACAAGTCCTGTGAATTCAAGACTTACTTAAATGTGAGGTAGTGACACCTTCCATAGAGATGTCAACAGGTTTGGTCCTGGCTGCTTTATATACAGGAGATTTAATGCTTGGCACAGTTTTGACTACATGTGTAGGTTTCACACCCAATTTTTTGGAATGCAGCTTGATTTGTGAGAAATGTCTCCTCTTTCTTCTTCGGCACCTTGTGCGTTTCATGGCTAAAATAATCAGTACAGCAGCTCATTCATCAAACACATTTTTTTTTTCATGATTACTCCTAAATCAATAGTCAAAATGTATAGAAATTGTTTAAATCCCTATTGATGCATAAAATATTTCATAAATAGGTAAACTAAATAACTTTTTTTTTAATTAAGAAAGATTATGATACTAATTAATGAAATTAAGAAAGATTATGATACTAATTAATGAAATTAAGAAAGATTATGATACTAATTAATGAAATTAAGAAAGATTATGATACTAATTAATGAAATTAAGAAAGATTATGATACTAATTAATGAAATTAAGAAAGATTATGATACTAATTAATGAAATTAAGAAAGATTATGATACTAATTAATGAAATTAAGAAAGATTATGATACTAATTAATGAAATTAAGAAAGATTATGATACTAATTAATGAAATTAAGAAAGATTATGATACTAATTAATGAAATTAAGAAAGATTATGATACTAATTAATGAAATAAACTAATTAATGAAATAAAATACCTTTTTCATTTGGGCTAGTTGAAGCAATATTCATAAAAACTGGCTGCACATTTGTTTCTCCAGACTGTACAGTTGGCAGCTCATTGGATACTTTCAATTCATGGTCTTCATGCTCAACTACTGGCCTGGCATTTAAACTTACTTTTTCATTCAACTCTGACTTTACTGATACAATGTCAGTTGAAGTTACTTTTTCACACTGAAACAAAACACGCTGCATGGTAATCAGCACTCTAACACAAAACAGATATTTTTTTTTACATCAATACATCTGTGTTTACTTTTGCTTCAACGGATGAGTGGATTTTTTCTATTTTTTTTTTAATTTACCGCATATGAACTATTAACAATTCATTGTATACATGAAATTTTTTTTTAAATTTCTAATTATTTTTTTTCAACTTCATCCCTGATCTAGCTGCCCTTTTAGAACCAATGTTCAGTCAAGATATTGACTCATTAGTTTATAAGATATTGACTCATTAGTTTATAAGATATTGACTCATTAGTTTATAAGATATTGACTCATTAGTTTATAAGATATTGACTCATTAGTTTATAAGATATTGACTCATTAGTTTATAAGATATTGACTCATTAGTTTATAAGATATTGACTCATTAGTTTATAAGATATTGACTCATTAGTTTATAAGATATTGACTCATTAGTTTATAAGATATTGACTCATTAGTTTATAAGATATTGACTCATTAGTTTATAAGATATTGACTCATTAGTTTATAAGATATTGACTCATTAGTTTATAAAATATTGACTCATTAGTTTATAAGATATTGACTCATTAGTTTATAAGATATTGACTCATTAGTTTATATGCTCCAGTCTAGAGTTGTGTTGTAAAAAGGTTTATCAGGTAAGTGAGTTTGCCATGAAGTAATACAAATTTGAGAATTTATTAAGGAAATGATGCAATGGTTTACAATAGGCAGATTGAGAATTGTCAAATGCCAGTTGAGACAACTCTGCCCTGTTCTTAGTTCTCTATGCAGAATAGGAAGGCAATAAGATTTTCCAGAATCTGCAAGTTTACTTCCAAAAAAATACGCACAGATGTATTTCTAACAATTTATGGGGCACGGTAGCCGAGCGGCAGCACGTTCGACTGGCGATCTAAAGGTCCTGTGTTCCAATCCTGGTGGAGGCTAGTATTTTCCCCAGGATTTGAGGGTGTCCCCTGAGTCTACCCAGCTCTGATGGGTACCTAACATTCGTTGGGGTAAAGTAAAGGCGGCTGGGCATTGTGCTGGCCACACATCCCCTTGCATGCCATGGACACAGAAACTGGTGAACGCTGCTTCTTCAGCACTATGATCAGCTTGGTCCAAAGGGTACTTTACTTTTTTACTTTACTTATTTCTAACATTGAGATATATATAAGGCTTAAATTGATTTAAAAAAGGCCACTGATCTTGTATGTGGTAAACCAAGATTAATTACAATAGATATAACTTACATTTCTCAATGGCAAGTCCATTACACAAGTCTAGCCACATGACAAAGCATTATATGATACATATAAGAAATTACATCAAAGGTATTACCTTTAGCTCTACTGTTTCTGTACTGGATTTACTACTTTCTGGTATGAAGTTTGAAGTTCCTTCTTTGAATTTCTTTATCTTTAAAGGAGAATGCCCGATGTGACAGGAAAAGCTGTCTTTGCTGTCCTTATCTAGTTCTCTGGAGAATAATTTTAACATAATAATTTAATTGGTAATCTTTCTATTTGGTTTCATTTGAACAAACATACCAGGGAAAAAAAAGTAAGTGAATGAGAATTGTACAAGTAGCGACAGTATAGACAGTACCTTTTAATGTAAACTCTTGGTGGTGACAACTTTCTCTTGACTGTTTCCTTACAAACTTCAGCCACAAGCTCTGATGTCTGTTGATCTAATGACTTCTTCATACTGTCAGGCTGTGTTGTCGGCTCCACTTTCTTTTTTACAACTTCTGGTGGCCCGTGTTCCACTTTTTTTTTCACAACTTCTGGTGGCCCGTGTTCCACTTTTTTTTTCACAACTTCTGGTGGCCCGTGTTCCACTTTCTTTTTCACAACTTCTGGTGGCCCGTGTTCCCCTTTTTTTTTCACAACTTCAGCTGGGTCGTCTGCTCTCTTCTTCAGCACATGTGACGTCTGCTGGTCCACTTTCTTTTTGTAGGCTGCTGCTGCTGCTGCTACTGCAGACTGCAGTTCTAGTCTCTTCTTTTCTGCAGCATGCTGTTCCACCCTTTTTTTAACACTATCTGTGAAATGCAGTAAACTATAAATAATAAGCAAGCAAAGCAATTTTGAACACTGCATTCAATCCTTAAATTAATTAGTACATTTTAACTACAAGAGCCTCAGATTTATAATTTACTACACACAACCAGCTTTTGTTCTTCTATTAACCTGTCTGCAGTGCTGTTTGCTCTCTTGTAGTCAATTGTATCAAACAATTGTAATTTCTCTACACTATTTTACACATTTCTTTACAGTTAAATTCAAATAATTTCACTTTTAAAGAGAAAGAGATCAAATTTGGAACCAATAAAAACAAATTTCTATATTCCATTGTTGTAATTGTTAGAAAATAAATCTAATATTTTCATATTCCATTGTTGTAATTGTTAGAAAATAAATCTAATAATTTCATATTCCATTGTTGTAATTGTTAGAAAATAAATCTAATATTTTCATATTCCATTGTTGTAATTGTTAGAAAATAAATCTAATATTTTCATATTCCATTGTTGTAATTGTTAGAACATAAATCTAATATTTTCATATTCCATTGTTGTAATTGTTAGAACATAAATCTAATATTTTCATATTCCATTGTTGTAATTGTTAGAAAATAAATCTAATATTTTCATATTCCATTGTTGTAATTGTTAGAACATAAATCTAATATTTTCATATTCCATTGTTGTAATTGTTAGAACATAAATCTAATATTTTCATATTCCATTGTTGTAATTGTTAGAAAATAAATCTATCTGTTACATTTAAACCAACCAAATTTGATTTTTATTCCCCCATTAATACAAAAAGTGTTATATACTTGAAATAATAAACCAAAAAATGGTATTTGCTTTTTATAACATCAATTTAACTATTCATATGACTACATAGAACATCAATTGAACTATTCATATGACTACATATAACATCAATTTAACTATTCATATGACTACATATAACATCAATTGAACTATTCATATGACTACATATAACATCAATTTAACTATTCATATGACTGCATATAACATCAATTGAACTATTCATATGACTACATATAACATCAATTTAACTATTCATATGACTACATATAACATCAATTGAACTATTCATATGACTACATATAATCTCTATGCTTTTTCTACATTGAAATAATTATTCAGTTATATTGTTTACAAAAATAAAAGGAGAATAGATTCAAGCATAAAGTAAAAATCTGATCAATTATATAAAATCTAGTTCTGGTATAACAGTCTGTAATCCATTGTGATAATTTCCAAATTGAGCATAACGTCAATTTTAGAAATAGTATAAAATTATACGGAATTGAGCACTTATAGATATCTATTTACGAAGTATAAAAATCTTTAAACTTCACATTCATGGCAGATTAGTAGTTGCTGCTGTTGTTTCTATTAGCTCATTGAAGTTTCATAACAGGCTTTTAACTATTTCAATTTCTACTTGCAGCTTAAAAAAATCAATAAATAAACCTTTGTAAAAACAAAAAATAAGAATTTAAATTCAAACATCTAAATTAAAAAACAATTTATGGCGAACCTGGCAATGATACTTTGATATTTTTGAATGAAATTTTAGGTTTGAGTGAAGGTGGTGACTTCATCTGCAAGGATTTCTGCGAAGAACAAAGAATTTTATCAGGCCATGAAGAATGGTATGAAATTTTGAACACTAATTAAATGTTATATTGATCAAATAAACCTACAAATTTTGAACACTAATTAAATGTTACATTGATCAAATGAGCCTACAAATTTTGAACACTAATTAAATGTTACATTGATCAAATGAACCTACAAATTTTGAACACTAATTAAATGTTACATTGATCAAATGAGCCTACAAATTTTGAACACTAATTAAATGTTACATTGATCAAATGAACCTACAAATTTTGAACACTAATTAAATGTTACATTGATCAAATAAACCTACAAATTGTGAACACTAATTAAATGTTACATTGATCAAATGAACCTACAAATTGTGAACACTAATTAAATGTTACATTGATCAAATGAACCTACAAATTGTGAACACTAATTAAATGTTACATTGATCAAATGAGCCTACAAATTTTGAACACTAATTAAATGTTACATTGATCAAATGAACCTACAAATTGTGAACACTAATTAAATGTTACATTGATCAAATGAACCTACAAATTGTGAACACTAATTAAATGTTACATTGATCAAATGAACCTACAAATTGTGAACACTAATTAAATGTTACATTGATCAAATGAACCTACAAAATATATTTTGTTCACTCTACTAACAGATTTTTTATTATTTGCAAAAGATAAACAATTTTTTTTTAGTCAAGTCTACTCCAAGATATGAAGGTAAGGCTTGCTTACTATCCCCTGATACATTGGAGTAGATTAGGGAATAAATTCTACAGAATAGAAATCTTAGCTAGACAATGTCTAAACCGTGAATACTGCTGTACAATGCGAGTTCATTCTAACATGCTCATTAGATAAACATTAAACAGTCCACAATTTTCTCTGTAAATAAAAACAGGGTAAATGGGAGCAGAATGTTCAACTGTAAGCATTTGATGGTAAACAAAAAGTCTAGAAGTAACAAAGTTTCAGTTCTCTACCTTGGATTCATTCTTCTTTAATGTCATGTTTTGTAACATTAAAATGCCTTTAATAGACTAAATGTACAATTTAATTTATGTAATAATTATGCCCTAAATAATTGACTTGGTCCCCAGGGGTCTCTACTGAATTTTCTGAATGTAGGTAGACATGGAGACACACTGAAGTGATGCAGAAACACAATTCTAATACAAAAAGAAGATTTAGAATGTAGACATTGAAATGAGGTGGGTAATGCAGACCTGCCAACTTCCAAACTTCTATATTAGTAGTGAGCTACCTAAAAATTAGCAGTTTTACCCCCAAATTAGTAGTCAATTTTTTTATGCGTTTTTTGACAAAAAATAATGTTTATTTTCACAACAGCTTTTGCCAATTTTCTCAAATAGGCAATACTATTCAAAGATTATTGCTACTAAATTATGCTTTGTTACTAAAATTTCATCACTAAAACATTAAATAGCTTTTAAAATTATGATCTGATTTTAATAAATGATATACTATTGGAATCCTAACTTAAACCCTTGCCAATGATATATAGCAAGATATTATTCATTCATTGTGAAATGTTCATCCCAGGTACTTATGACAGGGCTATGCTAGGACTAGGTCTCTCCTATTTTACTAGACTAACTAGAATCAATCAAAGCAAGAAGCGGCTCCCAAATTTTGAAAACAAAGACTATTTTTATTAAAAAGGCACCTTAATAAAAAAAAAGGAAACAAATGTTTAATCCAATAGTCAAGCAAAAGAAAATGGTATTCAATAAACAAATATTATTTAACAAAGAAAATATATTTTACCAAATTTTTCATTTCTTCGGGTAATGGCTGAATGTTCATGGCTTGTATTTGACAAGATACACCATCATAGAAATTGACTTCATAGCTGCCTGAAATAGACATTATTCCAACATAAAAAAAAAATAAAAAATAAATGAACAAAAAGAAACACAAGGTTGAAAATACTAACTATTTCTACACTTGTGAGAATTTAGTTTTTCAAGTATACAGAATTATTTTCATATGTGACCCGTTCTCACGAAAGGAAACATAAGTCGCAAATACCAATTTGTGCTACAAGCGTCTTTCCGGTGATTTTTTTATATTTTTGTAAATACTAGCTTATCCATTTCTAAATCATAATTTGTTTTTTATATTTTTTTCTACTTAAAAATATTTTCATTAATTATTTTGATCAACGTGTGATTTACAATTTAGCAAAAGTTCATTAAAATTCGACTTTATTTAACCTATCGTTTTGTACCAAAACCTTGACAGTATTCCATAACATTATAAATCATTGAAAAGGGCAGACTCTTTGGAATTTTTTTGTGATCACTATTTATTTATAGAAACCAATCAGAAAATATTTAAGCCTGAAGTTTGGGATAAACAATTCCTTTCTTTCTATGCAATGAAATTTTTTTTATAAATTGATAATTGCTTACGATATCATATTTTTCCAATACAAATTCGCTGATTGGCTATTGGAATACAAGGAGATAAGTATTAGCCTTTCCGTTTTTGAGATTATGAAAATTTCACAAAATGGAGAGACGAATAGCTTCACTGCTAAATTCTTTGAGAGATGTGAATTTTTTTTCTTTAGTTTTATTATAAAATAATATTGTATATATCACTAAAAAGATAATTGAATGCCCTTTCCATTGGTATATAAATATAGAATAGATAAAACGACTCTGGTTGCTATGGAGTTTAGACATTGAAAAATACAAAAACTTTAAAACGCCTTTTCTCAAAACTCTAGTTTTTTGTCGGACTTGTTCTAAGTGATAGTAAGTATCATAGAAAAATAAAATATTGACGTATAATAATAAAATTGGCATTAAAATAAAGCTTATTCAATGCCCTTTCAAAAGACATATATAGCTCAAAATGTTGAAAAAACCACTTATGTCACCTTTTGTGGGAACGGGTCACATATATTTGTATCAAGAAAAAAAAGTAAAGAACTGTAAGTGAAATAAAAATGTAATAACAAAAGTCTCACCATCTTCCATCATCCTATTGATTTTGGCAGGATACTTTTTACAGTCTGTCCATTTTGCTAATACCTGTTCACCAGCTCTGTATATCTATGAGTTTTAAAAAATCCACAAAATGAAACATAAATAATTTACCTGTTCTGATTTGAAAAAAAAAATCTACTTATATAACTTTATTGTTATTACTTTTTTTTCCCCTGAATTTCCTTCAAGCAGGGTTCCCACTCTTTTTCAGAAAAAAAATTCCTGACTGTTTCCTGACTATTTCCTTGCTATAAGAGCAAAATTCCTGGTTACCAAAATGAATTTAAATGTACTATATAACGAGTATAATTCTACTTACATAAAGTCTAAACACAACATAAACTGACAATTCAGATTTAATAATTCAATTAAATCTTTTATTTAGTACAGATAATAAACTTTAATCACAAAATTATTAATTTTGTACAACTTTTATTTTCTCCTCAATGACACTTGTCATTTCTCCCAATGCTTTTGTTTTGAGAGAAATGTGGTGGGCTTTGCAATAGTTGTGAAGTTTCTGATGTCTTATCTTCATTGATAATGACTGGGAAAGACACACAAAGTGTTTTATATTATAAATATATATAGGCAAATAAGTCTTCTTAATAACATAAAAAAGCCAAAATCATGATGATATTAGTGTTGCTTAGCTCTAAGTCGATATTATCTTGCTAAATATCACTAGAAATGTCTTTAAGAGAGGCTACTATTAGTATCTCATTTACTAAAAGTAGGTAACTAATTGAAAAAAATATTTTGTAAGCCTAGTAACAAAGACAAAAAAGGACAACTGGGTCTGACTTAAGGATTAAAAATAATTAAGAGTGATCCCCCTTGCTTTATATACATTTCGTAGTTTTTAATTAAAAAGCCTTTGCGTCCATTTTTTTTTTATAAATTAAAAATTATATAAATAGTCCAATTATTTATCCATATCATGAAAAAGCTTGATTGCAAATACATCAATATTTCCTATTTTTATTTTATGATATGCAGAATCAGTGAATTCGAGGTCACAAACTTCCAAGTCAATGACATCAAAACTAAAATCAAACTACTAGGGCCTAAATATACATTGTATACATGTTTAAGTTTTGAAACCCCAATCATAGTTAGCCTATAGGCCTACACTAAAATAAATTTTGAAACCACATTCAAACAACTGTCTAAACAAAATTAGGCATGGACTAGAACTATAGTTTCTTAGCAACAAATTCCGACGCGAAAATCGGACATTCACATTAGCCCATTAACTACTACTAGATCTATGGCAAGTGGCAAGTCTATGGCTATGACGCTATGGCTACGGTTACTAGGAGATGTTCCTCAATTCATTTTATTAGAGCCTTAGCCTAATATTTAAATAAATGACTCTTATATAATATTATAAACAATTGTGAGCGAAAATTCCAATTTAATGTGTTCTTAAATGATAGTAGGCCTACATTTGCCATAAGATGAACAAAAGATTGAAAACATTCTAAAATATTTTTTTTTCGCGAGACAAAACTAGGTCATTTTTGTTCTTTGTCTTAGGCAAAATCGGCCGCTTTAACCCAAGTAGGCCTAATTAATTACATAAAGTCTAAAGTCAAGTATATCTTATAAGTTTACAGACGTTCCTTCTAGACAGAAGATTATTACGTCCACTAGGCCCAAAACTCCTGCAGGGCGACAGGGATCCGTCGGTGGCAGGGATAGAACCCGCGACCTGTCAGTTGGTTTTTGGCTGACAGGCCGGTGAACTAACCGCTGGACCAGCCGGCTTCAAGTATAGGCTAATATATAATGGAAGACTTATAGTAATGGGCGAAGTGTGGGCTTAGTCTTACTAAGACTAAAAGAAGAATGATTTCGTTTTTGTAAATGGTCAATTGATCAAAATCATAATGGCTGGATTTAATCTGATATAAAATTAATAACACTGAGGACGTTGACCCGTCCTTGACCTTTGATCTTGTATTTTTGGAACTTACGACAGTGGACAGTAGCAGTAAGAATCAATACGAATAGGCTTAGGCCTATGCATTTTTAAATATAAAACAAAACAATACAAGATACTTGCCTTAAAGAAAATCAGCAAAGCCAAGTCAGAAAATTACCGATAGTAGGCATAAGTGTTAAAAAAACGGCGAGATCGCTAAAGGATTAAATGAATGATCACAAACAAAAAACGTAAAACATAGTGAACTAGTCCTCCGACCTCGATATAATTAGGAATAGATTCGCCTATCCCTTTGTTTTAAATTCTCAGTGTGCATTGGGTGGAAAACACAAAAAACGGCGTTAATGATCGAAAAATACACATTCGGCGAAGAAAAACTATGCATCTGTGACATTTTTGTTTTGGGTTTTTGTCTTCTTTTTTTCCCGGCTTTTTAGACCTTTTTCCTTACTAAATCCCGTCTTTTACGGCCGGATAAAATTTTACTGAATTCCCGTCTAATTCCCGACTTTCCCGGAAGCGTGGGAACCCTGTTCAAGTTTTTATAAAAATGGAATTCTTTGCTTGCAATTAAAATTTATCATGTTTTTTTAAAATAGTTAGTGCAAGTAATAAGAAGCGATTCCTTTAAAAACCTTCAGTTTGAAAGTTGAAAACAAAATCTCAGCATTATATGGGCATTGGAGATCAGTATAATATTTAGCAACTTTTTTATTCCATGGATAATAAGAAACACCAATAAGAATTCATGACAAACAATTATTTTTTTAGCCAACAGGATTTAAACCTTTAACCTTTATACTATCAATCTATAGCTCTATCTTAATGCCACTTACATAAGTATTAACTATTCTATTAGTAAGTATTTAATATATCACTATCAGATTCAAAAGTAGTAAAGATGAAATATATATAAATCATAACATAGTTCAAAAGTAAACCAAAAACATTCAACATACCACAACCACATTCATGGGTAGTAAGTATTAAATCTATCATTTAATAGGTAGAAATATACAAATAGATACAAGTAATAAACACACAATTACTCATTTTGTTTTCTCAAAAGAATTGATCTAATATTTACACCCATAACATATGAACTTAAACTTGTGCAAACAAATACAATTTAAAGAAAGAAGAAATCAATGCAAACTATATTAAACACAAAGATCACACCTTAAAACAAAATGTAATTGATAACATTTCTAAATCTTTAAAAGTCACATTGAAAACAAAAAATTATAATATTTTTTGGTACATTTTTTTCTTCTAATATTATATTTATTCAAAACAATGCATTAGAGATAGTAACATTTAGAATAAATTAACAATAAATTACATTTTTAAAAACCAAAAAAAAATTGTTTCCCATTTAGAGCTTTATGAAAAAAAAAAAAATAATATAATTCAAAGCATGAATGTGTTAACATACATTTATACAAACAAGTTAGCTAGAAAATGAGCTGATAATAAAAGTAAATGGCTAGTAATGACATTAATAAAGGAATACATTTTACAACTAAACATAGTACAATTAATAGTGTAAACAGATGTATATAGCCTTTATAAATAAGAATACATACCCACAAAAAAAGCCTTAAAGTCATGCTGCACACATTGTGGGGTGAAGGCCTTATTTAATATAAATAGAACTCACATAAGAGGTTTCACTCACAGGGTGGGGATGGATGCGTCGCTTTTTGGGGCCCTTGTCTTTCCGCTCGGAGTGCCGGGTGCTGGGCCTGAGCTTTTCACTGTCCATGGGGACCCACTCATCGTAGCGCTGGTTCCAGCCTTCGAAATGAATCAGGACCAGCTTCTTCTCCTCGTCAATCTCTACAATTTTAGATGGATACCTTTGAAAAAAGAAGAGTTATGTGACCACTGCCTTGAGCCTGCTTACAAAATGATTACAAATACACTCAAAACGTTATTAAAAAAAAGCATTTTACTAGGTATGTTAAACTAAACAACACTCTGAAACTCATTTATCAGTTTCAAAGGAAATACCAGTTTTGTTGGAAAGTAATATTTAACTTCAAGTAGCCTACAATTTTATTGGTTTTGAAGGAAAGATTTTCAATGAATCATGTTGGATTCATAGAAATCAAGTAATTAAAAGCCATCATCATTTTTTTTTAAGATGAACTGGGCAACTAATACTATTAAATACTAATTGGGTGTACTGTTTCTTTAATATTGTGTTCCCCCTCCCATTTTTTTGACAAATTATATAGGAAAGAAATTGTTTCTAAAAAGGTCTATTAGGTAGTATTAAGTGTATTATATTATAAAAAAATTTTTTGAGGCAAGTCTTCTCTTTACACCTATAGCCTTTATCTAATGTATTGTAATAACTATAACATGAGCTTTGAAAATAAAAAAATCAATACACCTTTTTGATTACTGTATATACTCTCGTATAAGGCAGATAAGTCGCAGCCCTTGATTAAGATAATTTTTCTTATATGTTGTCATTGACTCACGTATAAATCGCACCCTGAATTTCAGGGGTTACACTGCCTTTTAAATTCTCAAAATTGCATACCTTTTAAATATATTTATATATATATTTAACGTTACTAAATATTTAACATAATTTGGAAACTTTCCTTAAAAAATGTTTTCAATCATGCATAATGCAAACATAATCAAATAAAGGCAGCGATTCATTTATTTTTAACAACCAATCAATACAGCCATTAATCATATCAGAAAGTATTTGTAAGGCACCTTTTTCTTCATCTAAGCCCTGTCCCTACTCAAGTTCATATCCCTTTAGTCACACTATAGTGGGTTGAAACAAATAAAAAAGTCTTTTGAAGTGCGCTTTCTAAACTGGGTGGTGCCACGGGCATGTCTAGTGCCACCGGTATGGATAGACGTGCTATATAAGTGCCCTAATTACCATTAACATCCTTTGTAATGATTTCAAACTTGACTGTGCAGATCGGCAATACAAAATCGATCCAAAAGTTCAAAAGAAAATTTCAGTTATATAAAGATAGTAGGCTATATTTACACATACGAACGTTTTCTAAATTTAAAATGAAGGCCAACGCATATCCTAGTAATTCTACATCACTACAATCAACAATACGGAAACTTTATGACAGAGTAATAATTTTTTTTTAACTTTTCAAAAACAGTGTCAGTTCTAAAAGTCTGCGTTTTGTCCAAAATTGTGGGTTAAAATAGTCCTACTTCTCCATGAGTATATACAGTATATATTGGCAAAAATGTATCTATATGTGGTAGCTCAGTTAATTTTATTTCTAAATATTGCTTGTGATATAGTCTAAGCAATGCCATTTTGGATTGTATTTTGATGTGAAGGACAAAATCAGAAGGTTATGGAAACAAAAAAATGATATATATTAAAATTCCTCCAATTAATAAATTTTAACATGTGTTACACACCATGTTCTTGAGAAATCCATAGCTTCCAGTTTCTCTCCTTTCACCCAAGAGATCCCCACTCTTACTGGAAACCTTGTGTGGCTGCTTCGGGGAACCCCTGGGGGTGAAGACATCAAAGCAGTGGGACTTGTGGCAGCAGCCAGGCTGGTGGAGGTGGCTGCTCTGCATTGTTGTGGTGTTGATGTAGGCGCAGTGGTTGGTGGGGACAAAGTTGTTGCTTGATCTTTTGATTGTGATTCAGCCGCATCTGTCATAAATATATTATTATGTTAGCTATTACATAGAACTAGATATCACTTTAAATTAAACAGATTTTATTTCTCTTTTATTCAGACTTTAATATAATAAAAAAACAGAAAACATGCTAACAAATTGATTTCAAAATCAACCGCGACAAGCAACATGAATATACCACAATATCTTCTGTTCTTTGTCTACCGTATTTTCTACTTACTTTTTAAAATTGTACACATACAATATTAATATATTAATTAATAAAAACCTTTAAAAGTCTGTAATGATATTGATGGACATCATGAACAACTAGTCTTGTTGCGCTAAGCTAAATACTGGAATTTTTTTTTATAATATAAAAAATAGTTTTTTTTATATAAAATTATTGCCGTTTTCTTTTTTTATTTAAGTATTAGAAAAAGACCTATTTCTTTGCATTTTGATATAAAATTTATACAAAAATAAATAAAATCTGCAAAATGTGTCAGCTTGCTAACTTCACGTAACCCAGATTAGTAGACACTGCGTGTAACTTAAGCCTAAGCAGACATTTTCCATATTGATTGCAAAAATAGGATCTACTATCTGAGAGAAATTGAAAATGCATAGGCCTATATAACATTTCTTTTATATATAGGCCTAAACTTTTAGTACTTTAAGATTTGCTTTTTTTTTTAAACAAATCTTTTTACTAAGGCAGTGTTTAGCATTCTAATATTTATTATAATCAAGTCTGCTGCAAAACTAAAATTAAATGTTTTTACAAATCCAATTGGCCGATCGTCAAATTTCAGGAGGCCGCTGGAACCATGTGGCTGTGGTGATGATTTAGAGCCATTATTATCATAATTAATATGTTAATAGTTAATTAAAAATAAATTAATAGCATGTCATCAATTATCATTTAGTTGAATTAGGTAGAGTGCAAGCATACCTTTGTTTAGGTTTCTACACTAGTCTATTAATCAGAATTTAATAGGCTAGTAGTGTAGTTTTAAGTAATTTTAACATTTTATAATATTTTTATAGTATAAAATTATATTTATGCATTGTTTGTTATCTGTAAGGCTGTTGAAATCCTTTTTAACCTTTTAGATTTAATTGTGGATAGGCCTAATTTTAGTAAGATTTTTTTAGAATGGTACTTTTGGTGAACAAAACAATTACCTCCTACTCCTTTTATTAGATAGTCTAGTTGAAATGAGCTATTATTCTGTTGACATATATCATCATATCAATATCTTTTAGGTTAAAAAAAGGCAGTTTAGGCCCTATGCCTATCCTACTATTATATACTACTATACTTTACTATACCTAGGCCTATGCCTATACTATATTATAGTTATAGTCTATAGTGTCTATAGGCCTACTATATATAATATATATAGTTATTTAAGTTTTATAGTAGCCTATATGCCTATATACTATAACTATATATTCTCTATCCTATATTTTATAAATTATTAAAATCCCTGTGAAGTTATTGAGTTGACAGCAGCTCAGCAGTGTATTTTAACTAGGGATGTTAAAACCGTTTTTTTGTTCAAAACCGGTTTTCGGTTCTTTAAAACCGGTTTAAAACCGGATTTTGGTTCCCCCCTTCCCGCGCAATATTACAAGTCACTCACAGGCCGGAAAAGCTTAATGTGTGTAGTTTTGTAGGTAGGCTATATTTGAAAAGTAGTTCAAACTTAATGTTTGCAGGGCATTCAATGGGTTGATTTGTGTGAATACAATATGATTTTGTAAACTTTACCATAAAATTCTTTAGAACTAAAAAAAAATGTGGGCTAATTGATTAAAACCGATAATAGCTTTCAATTTTTTAATCAAATTTCCGATTATCGTTGACCATAAGCATAATACCAAGAAGCATATGAAGAGGCATATTATATTGTGACAGGGTAGTTGTAGATTTACCCGTTATCTCAAGGTGAGGTGGAATTGTGTCTTACACCCCTTGGCTTGTTGTCTTGATGGGTATGATGCCACAGCTATTCTTTAGTTCTTGCAAATTTTTATTTTTCTTCGCCGTAACAAAGCAACACAGCAATACAAACACTATTAGTGTAAGTAACTCACAAAGATTCAGGTTTTGGTATATCAATCCATATATATATATGCCATTATGATCAGTTTATTAATAAAGTAAATGTCGATATACTTGGACATAGGATTATCAAAATCCACATATAGTTATTCAATGTACATACAAGATGAGAAAATCTATTCTAGACTAGAGTTTAACGTGTGTACAGCACGGAGCCAAGAATTCAACTAACTATAGTTTTTCCACCCACGCTGGTCCCAGAATTTCTTTTAACCAGATTTGGGTGTTTAAAATCACGTGAGAGCAATGTACATTCATTGGATGCTGTAGATATCTTTAGAATGCTTAGTTAGAGGGGTAGTGGGGGGGGGGGAAAACTCATTAACTTACATCAATTCAAGAAGGGTAGGGGTGCTACGTAAGGAGGAGGTGGGTGGGGAGTACCCAGTTGTCTTTACATTACCATAAGAGGAGTGGGTGTAGCATGCAATGGAAATACTGGGGAGGGATCAATTATCTCAGGGCTAACCCACCCTCTCAGAAAGGAGGATTCGGGTTACATGTCAGTGGGCACAAGGACACTATTGTTGTAAATACAGAGACAATTAACTTGAAAATACAAGGTGGGGTCGGATATCGCTAATTGCTAATCTAAGCAACAACAAAAAGGCGAGTAGATGTGACCGTGTATGTGGGTGAAAGAGAAAGACACACACGGGGTGGTCTACAATGATTACAAGTGATACATAACATCCTAAAAAAGATACATTGGCAAAATAACATACTTTCACACGTTCCAATCAAACTGTGACACGAGGTCAAATGTCAAATTACATTCAGCCAGAATCCTGACATATATTTATCTAGGACAACCAACGATGCACTGGGCTATCAAATGCTAGTCAACCTAACAATGCAGCTAAGCTATGAAATGCTACAGCGTTACATATATGGTCATTTGTAAAATAATGTCTGTATTGAAAGGTTTCGTGTAGCACCAATCAAAAGAATCTGTGTTTAATTGTCCCGTTAACAATAAAGCACAGACGCGGCGGTGCCTAGACGAATAATTGTTCAGGGTCACAGGGAAGGGGTAGTTTGCGTCTTTCTATTGCGTACATCAAAGAGGCGCGAACATCTAAAAGATGAGCCGACACATAAAAAGATTTATGTTCATTGTAACTGTAACTTAACAATTTTGTTGATGTTGTTTTTATCGCAAGCCATAGTTGGTATTTGTAAACACAAGAAACACAATATCTAAGACTAAATAGTGTTAGCAAGGCATTTCAAGAATGGTTTTGTGCGAATTCAACATTATTTATTACAAATATTTCCTTCTGAACCAAATAAAAGGTTCTTCTACTTGAAGTAGTGATTACCTTCCAACTTCCAACCAACAAACCGAAATCCGGTTTTGAAAATCAAAACCGGTTTTAGGTTTCAAAACCGGAATCCGGTATTCCGGTTTTTGTTTAACATCCCTAATTTTAACACTGTATTAACTGTATTATTAGGCCATCATTATATCATGCTATGCTATTATAATTATATTAGACTGAGTCTGAGTTAGTAGTTTTAGTCAGTGAGTAACAGTTAGTTAGTCTGAGTTAGTAGGCCATTACTTTAGTAGTAATAGTAGTATTACTTTAATAGTATTACTATTATAATTAAAGGTTTTAAAGGTTGTTAACCGCCGGGGGTGGTAATGGGGATAAGCTCCCACTTCCTATAAAATGCTCCCACTGGCATGCGTCTCAAATAGCCTCTGACAACTAAGTCCAGCTCCTGGCCTTCCCGAGTGGCTTAGCTACTAAGCCCGGCAAAACCGTTTCTACTAACAGGAGAAGGGGCATGGGCGTTCCACTGGCGCCTCAAAACCAGTCGCTTCGGGCAGATGGGGCTCGTTAACCTTTGATGGTAGCCTATCTAGGAGAAGGATACTCTGACTCCAAACCACCGCTGCCTTGCGGCTTACCCCTTCATGGGAAAGGCTAAGGGAGTAAACCCTGACAAAAAATCAGGAGCTGGAGTCCCTAAGGCGGTTTGACTTTGTATCGTCATTACCGGCAACTCCTGCAGCGCATCTGAAGCCAAGATGTATCGACTCTGTCGCTCCCTTGGATCCGTCAGCTGCGAGGAGAGGGGGGGCCTGCTGCATGGGCACCAGCTGGCTCTCCATATTATTTTGCCCAGGCACTGTAGCTCAACTGGAGAGGACACTCCAGCGTCATCGCAAGATGCCGACCCAACACGGGAGGGGGCAGTTACCGGTTATAAGCTCGTCCGATTGGCGAAGGAAACGAGCGCCAGGGGTCCCCTTCGACGGTGGGAGAGGTCATCCTACCTCAATGGATGGCTACCACCCGCCTCAAGCTGGGCAGCCCCCAGCCAGTTAGGTGTCGTCTCGCCATGGCTTACCTGCCCCACTGGGTGCGTGGGGATCAGAGAGGCATCTCTCAAAAAGTAGGCCAAAAAACAACCGCACCAGGCAACTCAAAAACAAGAAAGAAGCATCCAGCTCTTCGTTTTGCTAGCTGGAACGTCAGGACCATGTGTCCCGGCCTCACCCCAAACCCCCAACAAATAGACGATGCAAGAAAGACTGCCGTTATTGATAGGGAACTTTCGCGACTCAACGTTGACATTGCCGCTCTGCAGGAGACCTGGCTGGCTGACAACGGTACCATCAGGGAAGCCAACTACACCTTTTATTGGCAAGGGAAGCCTACGGACAAACCAAGACAGCACGGCGTCGGCTTGGCTGTGAGAAACACGCTTGTTAGCTCCACAGAGCCTCCCACAACAGGCACAGCTAGACTACTCTCCCTCCGGTTGTCAACCTCTTCTGGCCCAGTCAATATCTTCAGTGTGTACGCCCCAACCCTCCACTCTACCGATGAGGATAAAGATCAGTTCTACCAAGCCCTGGATGAAGCGATATCCAGGATATCCAGCACTGAGAGCCTTTACCTTCTTGGAGACTTCAATGCAAGAGTAGGAGCTGACCAGAAAGCCTGGCCCACATGCCTCGGAAACTTTGGAAGGGGAAAGATAAATGAAAATGGTCAGAGACTGCTTGAGCTCTCGTGCCATCACGGTCTGTGCGTGACCAACACCTACTTCAAGTGCAAAGAAATACACCAGGTGTCGTGGAGACACCCTCGCTCTCGCCACTGGCATCAATTTGATCTTGTCCTAACTAGAAGAGCGGACATTGGCAGCGTCCTCCTCACACGTAGTTACCATAGTGCAGACTGCGACACGGACCACGCCCTCGTGGCGAGCAAGGTGCGCCTAACGCCGAAGAAGTTGCACCACTCAAAGAAGAAGGGCCGCCCACGCATCAACACCAGCTGTGTCAGAAACCCCGAGAAAACCCAACAGCTCATTAGCATACTCGACGGTGCCCTCAAAGTGGAAACAGCTGATGACACCATCAACTCCAAGTGGCCACGCCTCCGCGACGCCATGTACAACGCAGCCATCACTGTTTACGGGAAGAAAGAGCGGAAGAATGCTGACTGGTACGAGGCCCATTGGGAGGAAATGGAACCCGTGACAGAGGCTAAGAGGAAAGCCCTTCTGGCCTACAAGGCTAAGCCTAGCCCCAGTACACTACAAGCTCTACGGACTGCCAGGAGCAAAGCCCAGCAGACTGCCCGTCATTGTGCCAACACCTACTGGCTGAATATCTGTGACAGCATTCAGACAGCTGCCGATACAGGCAACGCAAGAGGGATGTACGAGGGCATCAAGAAGGCAATAGGTCCAACCCCATCTTAGACAGCCCCCCTCAAGTCCAAAACAGGCGAGGTTATCACCGATCCGGAAAGGCAGATGCAGAGGTGGGTAGAGCATTACCTCGAACTGTACGCAACACAGAACACTGTAACAGACTCCGCTCTCAGAGCGATATCAAACCTGCCGGTCATGGAGGAGCTTGACACTCCACCCACTTTGGATGAGCTCAGCAAGGCCATCGACCTTCTCGCCTGCGGTAAAGCACCTGGAAGCGACGGAATCCCACCAGAAGTACTAAAGTGCGGGAAACCAGCCCTGCTACAGCAACTTCACGACCTCCTATGCCTTTGCTGGGAACAGGGTTACATTCCACAAGATATGAGAGACGCTAACATCATCACTTTGTACAAAAACAAAGGTGACAGGAGTGACTGTAACAACTATCGGGGCATCTCCCTCCTCAGTATCGTTGGTAAAGCGTACGCCCGCATCATCCTTAACCGCCTGCAGACCCTCGCTTCACGCATCTACCCAGAGTCACAGTGTGGCTTCAGGGCTGGTCGATCAACGGCTGACATGATCTTCTCACTACGCCAGCTCCAGGAGAAGTGTCAGGAACAGCAGATGCCACTCTATATAGCCTTCATCGACCTCACAAAGGCATTTGATCTGGTCAGCCGAGGCGGACTATTCAGCTTGCTGCAGAAGATCGGATGTCCCCCACACCTGCTTGCGGTGGTCAGGTCCTTCCACGACAACATGCACAGCACTGTCTGCTACAATGGCGCAACCTCCAAGGAATTCCCAGTCAGCAGCGGAGTAAAGCAGGGCTGCGTCCTCGCGCCTACACTCTTCGGCATCTTTTTCTCCATGCTCCTCCAACATGCCTTCAAGGACTGCAGCGAGGGTGTTTTCATTCACACCAGGTCTGATGGCAAGCTCTACAACATAGCGCGTCTTTGTGCCAAGACCAAAGTCAAAAAGGTCCTCATTCGAGAGATGCTCTTCGCTGATGATGCAGCCTTGACATCACACACCGAAGACGGACTCCAACAGCTCGTCACTTGCTTCTCTCATGCATGCAAGGAGTTCGGCCTGACTGTAAGCCTGAAAAAGACAAACGTCATGGCTCAGGGCACGGAGACCCCTCCAAACATTGTCATCGATGGACACACCTTGGAGGTTGTCGAGAACTTCACATACCTCGGGTCCATTATCTCGAGTTCACAGTCCATCGACTTGGAGATCAACAGCAGGATCGCCAGGGCAGCCACAGTCATGGCCCAACTAAAACAGCGAGTGTGGGACAACTCCAGCCTCACCGAGAGGACCAGACTGCGCGTCTACCACGCCTGCGTACTCAGCACTCTCCTGTATGGCTGTGAGTCATGGACCACCTACGCGAGGCATGAGAAGAAACTCAACAGCGTCCATATGAGGTGGCTACGGAGAATACTGCAGATCAAGTGGCAGGATAGGGTCTCCAACACAGAGGTGCTGGAGAGAGCCAACATGAGCAGCCTTCACGCTGTGCTCAGTGAGAAACGCCTCAGGTGGCTCGGCCATGTGGAAAGGATGAATGCAGGTCGCATTCCTAAAGACCTCCTCTATGGAGAACTGGTCGAAGGCCAACGGAAGATAGGGCGCCCAAAACTGCGATTCAAGGACCTTTGCAAAAGAGACCTGAACGAGAGCTCAATTGACCTTGACACATGGGAATGCCAAGCTTCTGACCGACCAACCTGGAGGCTCGCAGTCAGGCTTGGCACATCCCGCGCAGAAACTGGGCGCATGGAAGCTGCCATCCAGAAAAGAGCGAGGCGGAAGGTTCCTTTACAACAGCCATCCACCTTCAAATGCCTGAAGTGCGGCAGGGATTGCCACTCCCGAGTTGGCCTCCACAGCCATTCTCGGCGGTGCAGCTGGTCACCTTTGCCGTGAAGCTACACCATCGTCTCTTGGAGACGGACGGATGCCGATGATTATAATTAGCCTAGTACTAAAGACTAGTATTAGCAAAATTTAGTAGGCTATAGCTATGGCTATAGTACTAAAGTATTACTGATAAATAGTAGGCTATAGAGTTCATAGAGTGATTGCAATAGTGCCAATAGGCGTGGCTTAGGTTTTTTAGTGACGTAATTGTGAAAATATTAGCGGCCATCTTGGTGATGATGGCATTAATGGGGAATAAACATTGTGTATTTTATACCCAAAATATAAGGAATTAGTTTCCATAAATCTTGATATTTAACTGTGAAACTAGTCCTTAGACTAGAAGTCCGTCCACGAAATAAACAATCTCTTAGTACTCTTAGTCTTAGGCATTTATAGTTTTTCAATAGCTCTTTTGAAACATTGTAGGTTGTAGGCCTACATTTTGCTTTATGCTTTACTTTTTTTACTAACTTTTAGATAGTCTAGATCTAGTAAGTAATAGTAAATAGACTAGGCAGGCTAACTTTTGACAATCGACATCTTCAATTAATTAACTCTTTCTCTCCGGATCGACGATATCAGCGTCGATTTTAAAACGGCCATTTTGACGGATCGACGATGCCAGCGTCGATTTGTTAAAATATGTTTATTTCGTTAATTTTCAGCGCTATTCTTTTTCTTTTACTTTTACATAAATCTAGAATGATTTCCCTTTGAATAACATCCGGATTTGTGTTTACATCGTGTTTTCATTTTTTTTAAATGCATTTTTATGGATTTTTTTTCACCCGTGCAGGGCCGTATGTGGTGGGTAGTGATCATAAATGATAAATACGGGCTTTTTGTTTCTTTTTTAAAAGAAATATTTGTTTTTAATAGTGAAAAAGGGTATATATTTTAGGAAAACAATGTAGTTAATTATTTTGGGAATTTATTTATTTTGGTGTGAGCCTTGGAATTTGTGTTATGTAAGACTATGGTGGGTGATTTTTTTTTACGATTTTCGTTTTAAAAAGTTATTTTTTAAATGTAAGTTACAAATAATTTTATATTCTCTGTAAGGAGCTTTTAGTTTCCTTTAATTCAATACCAAATATGATATTGTCTGATTAAAACCAAAAAAGTTATTAAGATTTGAAGATAGCAATAGTAATGACAAAGAGAAAAAAAAGGATAATTCCGTCAGAATAGGGAAAATAATTCCGGACAGAAAGAGTTAAATATTCGGCACTTACGGAACCTTTTCCATTGATTTTTAATTTAATGGTTTAAATTTGAGGCTTTGAATGTTAATTTACATCGCTTGACAGTGTTTTATATATGTTTATTATTATATTATATTGTTGAAATGATCACATTTAAAAATAAAACTTTCCTAAGGCTATAGTTGTTAATCAGGTACTGTTACTATTAAATTATTGAACTATTGAATTGAATTATTGAATAGTCAGAATAGTAATGCCCAGCTGGGTAATTTATAGCCTATATAAGTAGTAAAGACAAAGTAAGTACTGTCAATCGCATTATTTGCACTTATTACTATTACCTGACATATTTATCCAATTCAGAACAAAGCAGAATAAACACAACACTTTGGCCAAATATTTTCCTTTTTTTTTTCATAGCGTCATTCTGAGTTTCTCGGTGTGACCACTCTCAATCAACGTAAATTCCTAAATAAATAGAACTCGAAAATAGGTCACTACGACAATGCATAAATCTTTCTTTAGAAATTACTGGGCTTTTTAAAACAAGTGCATATATAGTATAAACAAAATATAGTTTTAGTTTCCAAAATATCATTCGTTCAAATCACTAAAGCACCAATCCAATATAGTAAAACATATAAATAAAAAGAACGATAACAAACTGGTCTACGATTTTGTAAGAAACTGCGCGTCCGCCATGTTTGATGTAGCCTATATAATGAATATGTAAAATATTGTTATAGTTTTTTAGCAGCATTTCTCAAAATGTGGATGATTGGTGGAAAACATGTTAAAAATCTTGGCAAATATGTCGTTTGAAAATGATCTATACTAGCTGAATTTCACAAATTTTGCCGTCATTTACTTAGACCTAATGTACACAAACAAAAATAAGTTCTTGCCCTTGGCAACTGCAGTGCAGAAACCTCTCCACCTATTTATTATTCCATAGTATCAGTTATAACAGCTTCTTAGTTCGAGTACCATGCATGAGACCGGTTATAATTAAACTGAATACTGGTTATACTAGCCATAGTAGGTCGACTGTTAGTAACATAAAATCTTACTATTATGACTACTACGATGATCGTCAATGTCAACATTGTATGAAGTAGCTGGTGCCCCCCCCCCCGCTCCGCCCAATCCACCGTTAGCCTACCCACAAAAAAGTAATCTCCGTTTAATTGTCTTAAATTTGAAATGATACTGATTAGGCCTACATCTAGATCTAATCATAATTAAATTATAATAGATATAGATCTATATATTTTATCTAAGTGTTAATTAGCCAAAATGCTATTTAAAAAAAGGCATGCTTGTGGAGCAAAGTAGCAACTAAATTCCTGATGATTTTCGTCTTGTCTTACAGACCATTTTAACCACAACTATATTATGGTAATCTCTCCTATTGTCTGGTCTAGTCGCCCTGTTTGGTTCAGTGTTCTGAAGTTCCTGCAGCCTATTCGGATTTTCTGTTTTGGTTGAGCCCTCGCGGTTTTGGCCCCCGACCGTCATGACATCCACCGATCTATAATGTCCTATGGAGGACCAGACCCCCTTGTAAACTCACCAACTAAGAAGGAAACAAAGGAAATAATGTCACCCAAGAACTAATAAAGCCACAGGAGAGGACCTTGTGTAGGCCTACTAGGCCTACGTCTACGGTGGAAGTTTTGATTGCCCAATTATTTGACATTTTGAATCGATTTTGATAGTCTATTATATTTCCGAAGAATACGGCCCACTTATACCATATTGGCATAGGAATTGTCGCAATGCAGAAGAGATTGTGATGCATGTGCTTTTAGACAGACTATCTATCCAAGCTCGTAAAAATAAAAGGCCGTTAGAGTTAAAGCCAGCACACTGGTCAATAGTCAATGTAGTTTTTAAATCGACATATGTCAGTGATAAAATTGTATAAATATATTATTGAGGAAGTAAATGTTTTGATCACATGACTAGCATCTAATAAAGATGGCGGCCTCCGCACCTCCCACTGGACTAACCAGTGGAGAAGACGGATTTTCTTCTCCTGTAAATATAATTTTAATATAATTTTATCCACTAATATTAACGTCAGCACAAACACAACAATTAGGCAATTTTGAATTTTATAATTTAAATATAGACATCTATTTTTTAAGTTAAAATATTTCTATTAAAAGGTTAGAATAAAAGTAAACAAACAAAGTCAAAGACAACTTTCAGACAAGACTTGACTGACACAAGAGTCAAGACAAGAGTGACTCAAGAGGGTTGAAGAGTTCAGAAGACTTGACTCAAGTCTTGAGTCTGATTTCAAGAGGGATCTAGAGTCAAGAAATGTTAGCCTAAATTAAATGTTAGGTCCCTCCTAAATATTAAATGAAAATGACTAAAGTATAATATTATAATTATAAGCCCAATGGCAATGGCAATGCCCAATAAATTCAATAAAGGATAGCACAGTAAACTAATTTAACTAATTGCAAAAAGCAAAATGAAATGATTAGTGATTAGCCTAATGATATTAGCTATGTTTAGTGTTTAGTTTATGATTTTGATATTGAATATTGTGTAGGCCTATGCCTATAAACTATAGACTATAGTTATATATATAGCCTATATAGTTCATAGTATAGTCAATTGGAAGACCTAACAACAGAGCCACTGACTACCATGTATTTTTAAATAAATGTTTTTGACTTTACTAGACTTTAGTAAATAATCAATTATAACCTATTCTCAGTAGGCCTATTCAGTCACTGTCATTCATTAAATTAGATTGATCAGCACACATGACACAAATGCAAATGACTGAATGACTGTCACTATGACTTATAAGGACTTACTTATGTCACTTATGTTGACGATATTGATGATATTGAGATATTGTAATGTTTTAAAATCAATAGGCCCATCTGTAATAAATAGGCCTATAAAAACAATTTTAAAGACTTTAACTTTAATGCTGACTTAAAATAGTTTTTTTAGTTTCTAAACTCTAGGCTTATGGCTTACACTTAACTCGCTTAAAAAAAATAAATTTGTATATTTTTGTTGTCATAAATAGTTAACAGTAATGATAGATCCAAAAATGGAGTGTCTAGGCAGCGGACTAATAGGCTGGGAGATATTGTTCCGGCGGGCATATCATGAGATATATTTGTCTGGCAGACATAATCATAAATCAATAATTTCTTCATGGTTAGTGGTTAGCATATAGACCTTTTCATTTTATTAATTATTCCAAAAAAGAGGTCAATGTCTACGCATGCGCAGTCGCTAGGGGGCAGAAGTTGTCAATAAAACCTTCTTCGCCTTTGTTATTTTACTGGGGGCCTAGTGGTTTTTAGGCGTAATTATATTAGCTTTTCATTTTACAAAAAAACTAATTCATAAAAACTTTATACCCAGAAGCTAGGGAGCGAACTGTACTTTTCTTTTACCTTTAGAACCAGTTTTTAACCCAAAAAACATTTATTATACATTCTAGGCCTAATGCGTCTATGGTTACCATGTCACCATGTTAATACAGATTGGCGTCGAGCGATCAGTAAATCGTCTTTAAGCATACAAATAAAATTTAACATAGTTATATATTTATAAAGCTTTGTTTGTGTTGAAGTATCAACGCGTAGGCTATATTGTATTAAGTTATTATTTGTAGCAATAGAAATCGTAACTTTTAATTATTTTTATTTTTTTTATCGTTCGATTTCGATGTCACAAAAGAACCTTGAAAAGCCAAAGTAGTAAGCTCATCACAGTTTGATTCTGAAAAGGCCTAGGTCTATGTCCCATAGGCCTATGCTATTGTTTGACTTGTTCTGGGGTTTATCGTTAAAATATTGTATGTAGAAGTAGTTGAGCGGGATTATACCATATTAGTAGTAGGCCTAGACCTAGCTATAGGCTATATAGTATTGGGGCTATAGGCTATATAGGCTATTATAGGCCCTAATAGGCTAAGCTAAAGTAGCCTAAAGGCCTATATAAATTATAAATATAGGCTTATGGCTTATAGGCTTATAGGATAGGCCTTATAATAGCTATTATTTAATATAATATAGCATATCGAATCGGCCTATCATATATAGTTTACTATAATAGGCCTAATTATTAGCCTGCCTATATAGGCCTATTACTATTAGCCTATTAGTACATTAGCCTATTATAGTAGCCTAAAGGTTATAAGCTCAAACAGTTTAAACTATTAAACAATTGAAAATATTTACTATTTACTATAGAAAAGTGTTGATTAACCGATTGCGATTGCATGAAATAATTAAGCGAATATGAAGGTAGGCTATGCTATATATTTGATATTTGCAAACTGGTGCGTGTTTTCTTCATGAATTTTTAGTTATAGGCCTGTTATTGAATAATATTTCATGCATAGGACTAATGAAATGACAATAAGTCACAATATGAATAGGCCTATATATCTATATATAGGCCTATCATATTCAATATGGAAAACATAGTACATAGGCCTATGCCGACATACGGTCATAGGCCTGACTATACGACATAGGCCTATATATATATATATTAGCCTCTTCCTACGAACAATATATATTTTTTTAAAGTTTAACATAATATTTGCTATGGCTATGGTTTTTATATTCGTGAAGATGCATCGGCTCTTGCCTCTAAGCTGTCTCTATCAAACATTCAACATGAAATATATCTAGAATTATATTTGCCTTTTTATTAATCAAAACGAACGATCTAGGTCTAGGGCTAAGTTAAGCAATAGCTTGAATAGCCTACAGTAATAAAAGCATTATAGGCCTAATTATTTTTTTTCGATACAAAACTAGTTCTAAACGTAATTTTTTTTTTTTTTTACATTGAAGAAACTCAACAAAAACTAATGAAACAGTGATCACGATAGAATCGACCATAATATTAAGGTCCAAAGCATAGAGTCCAGGTCTAAAAAAATTTTTCTTTAAAAAATAAAGAAGCTCTAAACGTTGTTTTTTAACGATTCCCTTCCTAGGTTCTCAGTTTAAGATCTCCATGTGTTTTTATGGTTTAAAGTTCAAAAACAACTATAATAACATTAAAAACCCCCAACACCTTTAGTAAAATACTATATGGAAAGAAGGAACAAAAATCTTTGTGCCCCCAAAAGAAATATATGTCAGTGAGTCTCAAGGCCACGCCCCTTTTCCGGGGTCAAACTAAAAAGGTCTATATATCCAAATGCACTGGGTTCGATTCCTCGCTGATACCATATTTGTTTCTTTCTCTACTTTTTAAAAAATTTTCATTTGTTTTTTTTAAAGGTTGTAAATGTAAAGAATTTAAGGACTTACATTTTCCTAAAATGTTTTCAGTTAGTAAAATCAAATAATTATATTTTAGGTGTATGCGGGTCAAGGTGGTTGTTCAATTCCCAGCCAAGGATATTCTGATGTTTTTGTTAGGGTTAGGGTAATGTAATTTTTTTTCCCTGGGCAACGCTGTGGAATTTAGCTTGTAGGCCTACATGATAGATTTAGGTCTGTAGGAAAAATATCTCAAGCGTTTGTCTTCCGGCGGTCACGTGACATGCCCGCCGGGAACAATATCCCCCAGCCCATTCGTCTGGTCGCCGGATTCCTAGACACTGCCACCCAAAAAATGTACATTATCAGTGTTTTCACAGTTTTGCCTTAAATATTTATTGGTGGCATTATCAAGGATTATCATTAAAATTTTCATTTTACTATATAACTAAATTATTACTCAGTAATCATTACTGTTTTATGGGTAAAAAAAAAGAAAAAGTTTCATTTGTTTACTCATATTCATATATAGGTCTAATTGTTTTCTTACTTTTAAGGCTGTTTCTTCCGAAGTACCACAAAATGGTATAAAGTCTTGGGAAAGAGCATGGACTACCCAAGAGATGAGAAAAGAATCTGGCAATTGGTCTTTAGCTGGAGATGCTGGTGTAGGTTTAAAAATTTTTTGTTTGCTTTCCATGTTTAAACTAATAGGCAAAATTAACAAACAGATTGCCACATTTTCCCTAAATTTTCTGGAAAATGACAAAATTTGTCTCCTCTTCCACATTAGACCAGTTATTTCAGGAAAATCTACCTTATTGAAAATGTCTTCCTTTTATATATTAGAAAGAAATAACGTGAAATAAACTAAAAGCGTTTGCCTACTTTTGTTTCATTCTAGACACTTCTGTTTCATTTTATTTTGTCTTTTCTTGTAGAAATTGCAATAACATAGGGCTTTCACTGCACTGTCGAAGATGCCATGCCAATCATGACTCAATGATGCTATGTAAAAAAAATGGACTTTAATTTTGTTTATGGACCGAATATTTTGATAAAACCTGTGTATTAAGCAAAGACTAACATGTGATCTAATGCTTATTGCAGCATTTATAATTGTGAAAATTTCCAAAAGTATTAATGCCAACTCATTTTTTTCTAGCTAAAACCATAAAATATTTTATCTTCTAGTTCAGAGGTTCTTAGCCTTTCTAATGTCACGACCCCCTACAGCGCCTCATGTTTTGGGGACACCCAACCATAAAATTATTTTATCCGCTACCTTATTAATTGTATTCTGCCACTGTAATGAATAAAAATAATTGTAGTGTAAATATGTGATATGCAAGATGTATCTTTATAGTTACAAATGTAAGCATAGTGATTAATCACAAAAAACAATATCTAATTATATATTGTGAAATAGTAATTTCTAATTAAGGTTTGACCATTCCCGATGTTTTTTGTTTCCTTTTTTTAAATCTTTTTTTTTTACATATTTATTAGTATCACAAGGGGAGGGGGCAGTATTCACATCAACCACAGCTAAAAATAATATACCGAATGGCATCCACCCTATGTGGCTGTCCTGCATAAGTACCTCCAATACTTTAATACTGCTTCTTTCAACAAGTAGCTCCTTGGAGACGGATAGATTAGCGGTGTCTTGGTTCCTAATTATAAAACAGTGCTGATGCTATTGAAATACACTTTTCCCGTTTCATTTATAATTTATTCATTCATTGACTTAGACTAAGTCCTAGCCTTAGGTAAAAGTACAATTACCTATATATACAATTACCTAATCATATAACCACAGAAAATATACACTTTTTGCCCTCTAGACATTCCTTAGTTAGACTTCAATAAATTTACTTCCTTTGTATTGACTTCAATAAATTTACTTCCTTTGTATTGACTTTAATAAATTTACTTCCTTTGTATTGACTTCAATAAATTTACTTCCTTTGTATTGAATTCAATAAATTACTTCCTTTGTATTGACTTCAATAAATTTACTTCCTTTGTATTGACTTCAATAAATTTACTTCCTTTGTATTGACTTCAATAAATTTACTTCCTTTGTATTGACTTCAATAAATTTACTTCCTTTGTATTGACTTCAATAAATTTACTTCCTTTGTATTGACTTCAATAAATTTACTTCCTTTGTATTGACTTCAATAAATTTACTTCCTTTGTATTGACTTCAATAAATTTACTTCCTTTGTATTGACTTCAATAAATTTACTTCCTTTGTATTGACTTCAATAAATTTACTTCCTTTGTATTGACTTCAATAAATTTACTTCCTTTGTATTGACTTCAATAAATTTACTTCCTTTGTATTGACTTCAATAAATTTACTTCCTTTGTATTGACTTCAATAAATTTACTTCCTTTGTATTGACTTCAATAAATTTACTTCCTTTGTATTGACTGAAATATTATTCTATATATTTTTGTTTCTCAGTTACTGCAATATTTACAAGAATTTTCACAACATATTGTATCTCGAACACATGAGATAGGAAAAGAAGTTGATGGTCTAGTACATGAAGCCAAGGTACAGTTTTTTAATTGCCTTTTTTTTAATTTGTCGTTGTTCTCATCAGTTGTTCGGGCTTAATATAAAAAGTAGAAATATCAATAGAGGTACATTGAAAGAAAGAAGTAAAAGTGAACTTTTATTTTCACAAATCACTGGGTGTGTACAAAATCACTCTTGTCATGTTGTAGTCCAAGAGGCCAGTACCTTAAAAAAATACCTTAAGTTCTGCTTGCCAGACAACATAAAAATAAAAATAGTGCTTGAATTGCGCATATCCTGTTGATGACAGTTCAATGCGCTGACAACAATTACAGAGTACAGACAACGAACAACAGACGAAAAAGTATATATGTACTTGCGAATAATGCTACTTGAATAGGCAAGTCTTCAGCCGGCTCCTGAAGGTGTCAAAGCAAGGGCTCTGGCAAAACTGTAGTGGGAGGTGATTCCAGGCGGACAGTCCCGCCTAGGAGAATGCACGTTGGCCAGCTGACACTAGCCTTGCACGAGGGATTCGAAGAGTCCACGCGTCAGAAGCTGAGTGAAGTGAACAGGATTGAATATACATGAATATGGACATACATGAATAAAGTTCAGCAACCTGGTTAAAAAAAATATTTGCAAAAAATTCAAGGAAGTAAATTATTAAAGTCAAAGAGGAATATTTTAGTTTGATGGCAGGCTTTTGTGGAGTGATTCAATAAGAGAAAATTTGTATATTTTAATGTTGGTACTGTTTACATCGCTTTTTAAAATTTAGAAATTAACAATAGGTAGTGATTGTTATTGAGAGTATCAGAAGATACACAATTAAACCTCTGCGTTTGTTTTTTGTTTGTCCTTAGCTAACTGGTGTTAGAGTCAACAATGTTATCAATGACTTCATCATGTTGGCCAATACTCAATTTGTGGAGAATGTAAGTACTGGGACTTCTTACCTTGTGCACAAGATACACTCGTGTATTAGATAATACACTTTTTTTTTTTTTTTTAGTTAAAGTAAAGTTAAGGTTAAAAAACAGAACCACTTTAAAAAAAAAAATAATTAAATAATAGTCTGGAGGGTGTTCCTAGGTCTACCCAGGACCCAAGGATCAATTTGGTCTGACTAAAATTGTTTTTAAAAAAACAACACTTTTTGACACATAGTATCCCCTTTTAGACTTTTCTCATTCATGGGGCTTGTGCTTTCAGTACTCCAGGCCATTGATGGCTTGATCTCTAGGAATGGAGTGAAGGTCACCCTCCAGTTGATTCTGGACCATGCAGGAGTCCCTGGAGACGAGATAGCTGACTCCTTAGACAAGACGAGATCCCTGGCAGCCGCTCTTAATGAGTTCTCCGAGCCCTAAGAGTGTAATCTCGACTCACAATCTATCAAAGAGAAGTGTTGTTGCAAGTCTAGCCCATGGGGCTAGTGAAACAGAGTTCACCAGTTTCTGTCACATCAACATTCAAGGGAATTGTGTGGTCATTATCCCACTGTGACTTTTTCCCAACTAATGTTAAATACTTGAAGTTAACTAGTTTAACATACTGCTATAAAGGGTGTTCCATATAACTAATGTTAAATACTTGAAGTTAACTAGTTTAACATACTGCTATAAAGGGTGTTCCATAAAACTAATGTTAAATACTTGAAGTTAACTAGTTTAACGTACTGCTATAAAGGGTGTTCCATATAACTAATGTTAAATACTTGAAGTTAACTAGTTTAACATACTGCTATAAAGGGTGTTCCATATAACTAATGTTAAATACTTGAAGTTAACTAGTTTAACATACTGCTATAAAGGGTGTTCCATATAACTAATGTTAAATACTTGAAGTTAACTAGTTTAACATACTACTATAAAGGGTGTTCCATATAACTAATGTTAAATACTTGAAGTTAACTAGTTTAACATACTGCTATAAAGGGTGTTCCATATAACTAATGTTAAATACTTGAAGTTAACTAGTTTAACGTACTGCTATAAAGGGTGTTCCATATAACTAATGTTAAATACTTGAAGTTAACTAGTTTAACATACTGCTATAAAGGGTGTTCCATATAACTAATGTTAAATACTTGAAGTTAACTAGTTTAACGTACTGCTATAAAGGGTGTTCCATATAACAAGGATGTAAAGCAAGAATATTTGTTTTTATGAGTTCTGTTCCAGTCAAATTTTTATTAGTATTCAATGAATATTTGTCATTTCACAGAGAGTGTTTGATGAAGATGTTAGTCAAGATACAAGCAAAGAAGAAGAGAAAAAGACAGAAAAAAAGGTAAACGCCTGGCAATTGTAACAATTTTAGTTGTATAATATTTTATGTTTGTTGCTCAATTGCAAATATTTTATGTTTGTTGCTCAATCGATCCAACAAGTCATAAGCACCTGCAAACATTCTGATTAAGTTACATGCACCATAATTGGAAGTATGCACATCTCTAAATAATAGAAGTAATAAACACACAATTTCAAAATTAAAATTTGCTTGACCCTCTCACCTGACTCCCAATCATGGCTACAGTTAGAATATTAGGAAAACCTCCCAAACTTTCCTATTCATTTTGTACTGTAAATATTTACATTTTCATATGATAAAAAACCCAAAGCTATTTTTGAAATACTTTTTTTATTTTGAATGTAAGTTCAACATTTATTTTTCTAAACACTTTGGGTTTTAAAATTAAGTTTAACCCTTTTTCAGGCTCATCTGTATGAGCCACTCTTTACTAAAACAAACATCCATTGTAGGGTGATTTAGTTTTCTCCGGTAAAAGCCCTCTTGGTCCTGAATGAGTTAAAAAATATAAAAATTAAAAAAAAAGATGTTAAAAAATAGTTGAACCAAAGAATAACTTTATCTTGATGCTGTTGAACTGTTGAACCTCCAGGAGAAAAGCAGAGAACAAAGAGAGGCTGAGCTGATTCCCAGAGTTTCCAATGCCTTGAAGCTTGGCATTGACGTGATTGAGCAAGCTTTTGAAAAGTTGGACACCAAGGTCGTTGACTCTGACTCTGAAGATGAGGAAGGCAACGGAAACCCAGATCCTATTTTGGAAGCTAAGGTAAAGAAATTGCAGAATATTTTCTTTTTCTACTTTTTCTTGACCAAAAGTAAGCACAAAAAAAAGTGTCTTGAAAACAAATTTTTTTTTTCAATAAATTTTAATAATACATTTATTTCCTTGACTCCAGGATCCCTATGCAAATAGACTGTTGCCATATTTAATTGGAACACCTCAGTTCATGGAAGATGATAACGTAGGACTCACAGAGGATATGTCAGGTGTGTCTAATTACTTTAATTATCAAAACAAATATTTAGCTTAATGAAACTTTACTTGGTAAAAATGAAATCTTTTATGGGTACTGAATTTCTGAAGATTCCTGTTTCAAAGGCTTTAAGTATTTCATCAAATGACTTCTAAAAGTTTCTTCTTGCTTTTTTCATCAGAAAGACATTCAATAGTAATATAAAAGATATAAGAAATGAAGGAATTTATAATTTTTTAAATGGTTATTTTTTAATACAGATCACAGTTTTGCAGTTAAATTGTAATGAATGTCATGATATGGTTGCTCACTGCACATTATGGACATTGTAATGAATGTCATGATATGGTTGCTCACTGCACATTATGGACATTGTAATGAATGTCATGATATGGTTGCTCACTGCACATTATGGACATTGTAATGAATGTCATGATATGGTTGCTCACTGCACATTATGGACATTGTAATGAATGTCATGATATGGTTGCTCACTGCACATTATGGACATTGTAATGAATGTCATGATATGGTTGCTCACTGCACATTATGGACATTGTAATGAATGTCATGATATGGTTGCTCACTGCACATTATGGACATTGTAATGAATGTCATGATATGGTTGCTCACTGCACATTATGGACATTGTAATGAATGTCATGATATGGTTGCTCACTGCACATTATGGACATTGTAATGAATGTCATGATATGGTTGCTCACTGCACATTATGGACATTGTAATGAATGTCATGATATGGTTGCTCACTGCACATTATGGACATTGTAATGAATGTCATGATATGGTTGCTCACTGCACATTATGGACATTGTAATGAATGTCATGATATGGTTGCTCACTGCACATTATGGACATTGTAATGAATGTCATGATATGGTTGCTCACTGCACATTATGGACAGAGTTAAAAAGAGAACGCACATAATAATTGTCACATATGAATATAAAAAAAGCAAATACTTTTCTTTTTTTTTAATGAAAAAAGAAACAATGTTGTAGTAGTGCCCTTGTTGTCAACTTTTAATCTAACTTATAATTCCACTATGACCAGATGAAGGTGAAAGTGACCATGGAAGTATCAGTGTGTCTGGTGGTGAGGAGCCAGATAGTACAGACAGTGAATCAGAGACTGAAGTAATTAACACACTATTTTATCTAGATAACTTTCATACGTGTAGCGTTAACTTTCATACATGTATCGTTAACTTTCATACGTGCAGCGTTAACTTTCATACGTGTAGCGTTAACTTTCATACGTGTAGTGTTAACTTTCATACGTGTAGCGTTAACTTTCATACATGTAGCGTTAACTTTCATACGTGTAGCTTTAACTTTCATACGTGTAGCTTTAACTTTCATACGTGTAGCTTTAACTTTCATACGTGTAGCTTTAACTTTCATACGTGTAGCATTAACTTTCAGGGTTATAGCCTAAAAAAAATAATTTGAAAAGATTATAACAGTTATAAATTCTGCATATTTTTTATTTTTAAAAAGAGAAATGAGGTTTGAAATGTTGTCTGATAGTAAAAAAGCTAAAAATATGTGGTGCAGTTATAGTTTCTTGCATCAAGTTATATTTACAGTCATAATCTTTTATAATGTGCAACAAGACAGTTACATGCACTTTTGTAAAAATACACATCTTTTATATTTAGTTGATGTAAAATCAGCCTTTAAAGAATGTTTGCAAAAAAAACCAACAACAGCAGCCTTTTATTGAACTAATAAAAATGGATAGAGCACACTGGATTAGCTGTAAATCTTTTACTAGTATGACTCTATGCCCTTGTGAAAATGTTTGCATTTGTTAGTGTAAAATACAGCTGCTCAAAAAATCAATCTAAAGATCTGACTGTGCTTTCTATTCTATAGTATTCCACATCTGAAGACTCTGGGGAGGAAGACAAAGTGAAAGCTCCTCCAAGAGTGAGACCAATCAAGTCTTCATCAGGCTCAGAGGTAAGGGAAAATATCAAAGAACATAAAAAGACCATTTTTGTATCTTCAGAACTTCCATAGACATAATATTTTATTTGTAGAAAATCCAAAGAACAATAAACATAAGGGCTTCATAATGAAAAAAAACAAAACAAATTTTGTGGTCATTTAAATGTACATTAGAAATACTTAATGAGGTTATTATATGTAAAATAAAAAACAGAACTATGGGGAAAAACTTGGGCTGTGTGGTCTATTGGCGCAGTGTTTGACTTCCAGTCTGACAGTTTTAGTTTAAAAACTTGGGCTGTGTGGTCTATTGGCGCAGTGTTTGACTTCCAGTCTTACGGTTTTAGTTTAAAAACTTGGGCTGTGTGGTCTATTGGCGCAGTGTTTGACTTCCAGTCTGACGGTTTTAGTTTAAAAACTTGGGCTGTGTGGTCTATCAGCGCAGTGTTTGACTTCCAGTCTGACAGTTTTAGTTTAAAAACTTGGGCTGTGTGGTCTATTGGCGCAGTGTTTGACTTCCAGTCTGACGGTTTTAGTTTAAAAACTTGGGCTGTGTGGTCTATCAGCGCAGTGTTTGACTTCCAGTCAGATGTCTATCAGCGCAGTGTTTGACTTCCAGTCTGACGGTTTTAGTTTAAAAACTTGGGCTGTGTGGTCTATTGGCGCAGTGTTTGACTTCCAGTCTGATGTCTATCAGCGCAGTGTTTGACTTCCAGTCTGACGGTTTTAGTTTAAAAACTAACATGTCTGATGGAATCCCTCAAAGTTGGTGGGTTTCCTGCTCCCATTTGGGGAAATTAATGACAGCTAGGCATTGTCCTGAATTGCACACAACCGTCCTGAATTCTACTGAAGCTGATGAACTCTGCTTCACTGCTATTTCTATGGGCCAAAATGGATACAATGTGATTTTTAACAAATCTAACAACTTTAAAATTAAATATAGGAGAAAAAAATGTCTGGCTGAAAAAATTTCAATTTAATTCTAGATTATATGTCTAAGTACTTATTCAGATTCAATTAGCCATTAGAATATAATTTCTTTAACTGTCAATTCAGGAAAGCGGCAGTGAAAGCGATGAGGAACTGTTTGGTGGTCAGAAAAATGAGGATGAAGAGGATGATTATGATGAGAAATCCGAATCTGAGGAAGAAAAGGAGAGGACAAAGTCTACGGTAAAGTCAGACCTGATCTTTAAACATCATGACACTATTTAATTTGTACGCTATTAGCTAAGTTTAAACATCATGACACTATTTAATTTGTACGCTATTAACTAAGTTTAAACATCATGACACTATTTAATTTGTACGCTATTAACTAAGTTTAAACATCATGACACTATTTAATTTGTACGCTATTAACTAAGTTTAAACATCATGACACTATTTAATTTGTACGCTATTAACTAAGTTTAAACATCATGACACTATTTAATTTGTACGCTATTAACTAAGTTTAAACATCATGACACTATTTAATTTGTACGCTATTAGCTAAGTTTAAACATCATGACACTATTTAATTTGTACGCTATTAGCTAAGTTTAAACATCAGGACACTATTTAATTTGTACGCTATTAGTTAAGTTTAAACATCATGACACTATTTAATTTGTACGCTATTAACTAAGTTTAAAAAAAAAAAGTAAAAAAACATAGGAGTTCAAGAGAGACGTGTGATTATGAATTATTTAATATACTAAGATTTAATATAATTTTTGATGAATATAATTTCCTCAATGAGTTCCTAAAAAAATTAAGCCTCTGCTTTGCAAGCACTTGTTCTATCAAGTCATCAATTCCATGTTCAGATAACAAAGGGACAAGGGGATTTTGCCTCAGAACTGGCTGCCAAGATTGGTGCAGCCGTACCCAAAAAACCAGTGCCGGTTAGCAGAGAGGATGAAGAGAATAGATCAGATGAGTGGGGAGACAACTCAGGTAGCATTATTTATATCTGCTTTTAGTGTACATTTCTTCTTTCATAGAATAGGATGAATGTTTTTAAATGTTTATCTTCAATATTATAACTATTTGGCTTAGTGTAAACTTTTTTCTCAGGTCTTCTCATAAAAGTATATTCAAAAGTTATTTATTAAAAATCTAAACTGCTTTATTCTAACTTATAAGTAAGTAAAATAACCGTTGGACCAAATTGATCAATAGAGCCGGTGAAGCAGCGTTCACCAACTTTTGTGGCCACGGCATACTAGGTGATTGTGTGGCCCGCACAATACACAGCCACCTTTACTTTACCCCAACTAATGTCAGGTACCCATCAGAGCTGGATAGATTCAAGGAAATCCTCTAGTCCCTGGAACAAATCCTAACCTTCACCAGGAATGGAAACCAGAATCATTGGTACGCCATCTAATCGGTGGTACGCCATCTAATCGGTGGTACGCCATCTAATCGGTGGTACGCCATCTAATCGGTGGTACGCCATCTAATCGGTGGTACTCCATCTAATCGGTGGTACGCCATCTAATCGGTGGTATGCCATCTAATCGGTGGTACGCCATCTAATCGATGGTAGGTCATCTAATCGGTGGTAGGCCATCTAATCGGTGGTACGCCATCTAATCGATGGTAGGCCATCTAATCTGTGGTACGCCATCTAATCGGTGATACGCCATCTAATCGGTGGTACTCCATCTAATCGGTGGTACGCCATCTAATCGGTGGTACGCCAACTAATTGGTGGTACGCCAACTAATCGGTGGTACGCCAGGCAATAGCGCTGCCGCTTGTTTTAATTTATAATTACTCACTCATTTTATTCTGTTTTTTCATGTTATTGTTTGTTAAATTATTAGAAAATTCTTCATGCTTTTTTTGTTGTTCATGAACAATTTGATGAAGTAAATTCAATGTTTGTCAACTGAATATGTCAGGTCAGACAACATCAACAACAAATCAAAACAGAGATAAAAGCAATCCTGTGGAGAGCAAAAAAAGCAAGCAAGAGAAAGGGAAGGGAAAATCCTCTAAACCTGCTGAAGGTAACAGAACAATTAAGTAGTAGACTGTGTGTCCTAACAAAAAAAACAAGATCTAATGTGAACATTTGTAAGATATTTCTACATCTAATGTGAACGTGTGTAAAATATTTCTACATCTAATGTGAACTTGTGTAAGATATTTCTACATCTAATGTGAACATGTGTAAGATATTTCTACATCTAATGTAAACGTGTGTAAGATATTTCTACATCTAATGTGAACATGTGTAAAATATTTCTACATTTAATGAGAACGTGTGTACAATATTTCTACATCTAATGTGAACGTGTGTAAGATATTTCTACATCTAATGTGAACTTGTGTAAGATATTTCTACATCTAATGTAAACGTGTGTAAGATATTTCTACATCTAATGTGAACATGTGTAAAATATTTCTACATTTAATGAGAACGTGTGTAAGATATTTCTACATCTAATGTGAACGTGTGTAAGATATTTCTACATCTAATGTGAACTTGTGTAAGATATTTCTACATCTAATGTGAACATGTGTAAGATATTTCTACATCTAATGTGAACTTGTGTAAGATATTTCTACATCTAATGTGAACATGTGTAAGATATTTCTACATCTAATGTAAACGTGTGTAAGATATTTCTACATCTAATGTGAACATGTGTAAAATATTTCTACATTTAATGAGAACGTGTGTACAATATTTCTACATCTAATGTGAACGTGTGTAAGATATTTCTACATCTAATGTGAACTTGTGTAAGATATTTCTACATCTAATGTGAACATGTGTAAGATATTTCTACATCTAATGTAAACGTGTGTAAGATATTTCTACATCTAATGTGAACATGTTGTTATGGACCTCTATATGATGATGACTATTATTACGACTCGTTAAATCGGATTCAATGCATATAGTTGTATCTTTATTAGAAGTCTCTAGATTCTGCTAATCTGTAGCTCAAGCTAGGGGTTCCTTGACTGACAGGTCTATGCAGTAATGTAGTTATATTCGTGATAATTATCTTCAACACCTTTCTCAACACTGATAGATCAAACAACTCCAGTTGTTGAATAAACAATTTTATTTAAATTGTAGACTCAATATAAACGATCAATAAACTTCATCAACTGATGGCAACATAAGTTTCAATAAAATGGCATATAATATACAAATCAATATAGCGACTTCACTCCACAAACTTTCGAACTGAACTAACTTTAAGGAGGTCGGGACTTTACAAAGAAAACTATCATCGAAGATTCTACAGGGTCTTAATACGCATTTTAACCTCTTTCTCTATAATTACTACGATCCAGAATTATCCTCCAATTTCCACGGGGTTGGACGAATTATTTTATTTAAACTGCCCTCAGGGCACAAAGGTCAAACCTTGGTCGCCTTGGACTCTGATACGCACTTGTTAAGAGGTCAATGCCTTACTACGTCATTCATTTATGACCGATATTCGTAACACGACCACCCTTAAAAAGTTTTATAATTATTTCTTTTACATTTTAACAATACAAAAAAAATGTTAACTTTAAGGAATAATTATAAAAGAAAATTTTCCGGGTAAAACAATACAGTTCAATTGGCTATTCCACTAATTCAATCAAACTGATAACAATAACATATAATATATGCAATATAAGTTCATCTTATCAAATGGCTTAACTACAGTCATTCAATCATTCAATTTTTAATTCAAAACAATGGACAATTAAATTGTTTATCTAAATCTTGTATACAAGAAAGATACATAGGGTTAAACATTATACAATTTAATAATTTCCATTCCATTAACATTCCACGTTAATAAAAACTCTCTCGTTCATTTAATTATAAACTTAGCTTTTACATTTGTAATCAAACAACAAAAGAAAAAATCACTTAATGTCTATTCAGACACGACTTTTTTTTTTCATAAGAAAAAAAACGCTCGTTGATGAAAAAGTACTAGACCTGACCTAATTACACGTTACAAAAAAAATTCTCGGCATTATTTTTTTTTTCCAGCCTGTAGGCTTGGACAACATTAGACAACTGTCGGTGGCGAGACAACAGAAATTGAGGTCAATTCCGCACTCTCTCTCTCTCTTTTCCTTCCGATCACTCTCTCATTCCCTACATGTTTACATCGCTATGCAAATTTTTACCCTATCACCGCTTTAGGTCAAAATAGTCTCTACGCGATTAAAAAGTTATCGTATTAAATGAGCATTCTTTAACAACTATCATCTCAAAATTAAATTCATTTATGTTATTTTAAGAACATTAAACATAGTCTGTTCCAGAATTAAAATAGTTTATAGACAATTTCATTAAAAATATTTCAATTTCTCATTTTACCATGACCTTTCGACGTCATTATTTTCTTTTTTAAAAGAGTTCACAGCAGTTTTAAATTGAAACATTCAGACAATCATGGATTTACTTAAAACAAATTGGTTAATTTACTTAATTAACTATCAATTAAAGCAAGTTATCATCTTCATACAATCTTATTACTAAGCAGTAAGTACTTTTTTTCTTTTAATTACATTAAAGACATTTCAAATCAAATATTATTGACGTAGGCCTACAAAAGATAAAAGACTTTAAAAGAGCATAGACTATTCATTTTTTTTTTCAGACAGAAATCAATTTAACAATTTTTACAAAACAATTGCTGGTCTGAATGGTGTGGTGAAAACATTCCATCTCCAATCTTTTCAGTTATGGTAAAGTGGAATCCATTGCTCTCTTCCATTCCATAAAGGTTTTATTCATAGGTTCTAGGTTCCTGTTACTTTCATAGTGTTCAGGTCTACCCAGTCTTTTGATTGTCAGTACAATTCATTCAATCTATTTTAACTAATACAAAAAAAAATAGATTAGTTTTACAATCTTGACATGAACTCCTTAATCAATAATACATTTGTTGAACATTGGTATGTCAACATTATAAATTCTCAACCATGAAATTCTCAACCTTTCTGGTTTACAGTATCAAGTCAGTGGCACATATCCTAAATTTATACAAAACAAGGATAAGTTTTATTTTACATTAGTTTCACTTCTGGTCTGCTTTTCATGTAACAGTATCCTAAAAGTGAAAAATCATATATAATACATTTCTTGGAATTCTTGTTAGTCATAGTTCTGTCTCGCAGCAACTATTTTTACCCTTCTTTATCATACATTCAATGATAATAGAACAAATGAATAAATTCACATAGAAGAAATTTGCATCCTGACTCAGTGCAATATTTCAACAACAGTACATGATACAATAAATTTCCATAGTACAATCATAAAACATTTCTCAATACTTTAGTGATAGAAAAATTCTCTTTTCTCAAAACCATTTACATCATTTTCAATCAAATTATCCTCTCTGCCAAATGTTTCAATTATCATTTCCAGAGAGTCTCAAACATATCTTATAATAAGTCCACATTTATAATGTCCTCTGATTTAGAAACCAATTCTGCGGATAAAACTGATCTTTTTCTCTTATAGCAATTATTTTAAATGCTCAACCTAACAAGTTTGTTTAGAAATATCACAATATAATGATATCTACTCTAACAATACTTTTACTCAGTCCTTTTTCTCACAAGTAAGGGATTTAGTTTTAAAATAGTAAGTTTGGTAACTAACTATCAGTGAATTTGTCATTCAATTCATCCTGTACTCCAGGCATGAATTTTACAAATAAGAGTAACAATGTTAACAACATCAAGTTTGTTCCAATTGTTTTCAGAAGGTAAGGCTTTATCATTTTCAAATGATATAATATTTTTGCCTTTCTTTCATCACACAACAATGGCATCTGCATGTGAGCAGTGTACAATTTTTTTTCTAACAAATACAGTTATGTCAGACAAAATTTTTATGTACTTATCTAGGTACTTGATCAGCCCAAGGAGATCCAATTCGGTCTGCCATTCCTCTTGAAGTAGGTTGAGTGGTCCATAGGCTCCTCGACTTTCCGGATAGGATTCAGTTGTCACCTCATGCTCCAGGCATAAGTTCTTTAGGACTGGATTGAAGAGTTCCGAGGTGAAGTTGGTCCTTCGATCTGTCGGTATGGATTGTGGTAACCCATAGCTTTTGGTAGTTTCGGTCCAGCTCTCCGCACTCGTTTCTTCAGTGATGCTCCTCAAATCTTCATCTGTACCGGCAACTGCAGGTTTGCATTGTTGATTGTTCATGCTGTGGTCTATCTGTTCATAGACATCAGTAGTAGGATTTTCTTTCTCGTCGACAGCTTTCTCATGTAGCTGTAGCAACTCTGGGTCTACTCTCTGTTCAGCAATCAATTCATTTTGCGATGACTTCTTTGATTGTTCATTTCCTTTCGGACAATCTTCAATCATGGAGAAAATAGTAGTATCAAGTTCCACTTCTTCTTCCTCTTTCTTCTCTCGTGGGAGAATTTCTTCTTTCTTTTCCTTTTCTTGTGAGATAATTTCTTCTTTCTTTTTCTGTGGTGTCATACCATTTATGACATCACCTACAGGATAAAGTTCTTTTTCTTTTCCTGTCTCCACCATAGGACTAGGGTCTGGATTTTCCTTCACAATCAGTTCAGGTCTCACCCTCCCTTTCGCCAAATCATTTGCTAGGATAACGGATATGCCCTCAACAGGAAGTTTTGATATTACTCCTACTGTCACATATCCTGTCACCAAGTCAGATGCGAGGTATATCCTATGTAGAGGTATTTCTTCTTTCCATTCAAAACCTCTCAATAGGACGGTCTGTCCTGTCAATGTATTATCATTCAATGGTAATACATCTTTAAGCAGCAGGGTTAATGATGCCCCTGTGTCTCGTAATATGTTTACGGACTTCAGTGGTCCTTCCTTTTGTAAGGCCACACAACCTTCACTAATGAACGGTTGAAAACTGCACAGGGTCTCTGTGTCAATTTTATTCTTCCCTTGACCATGACTTTCGGGTGTTGTTTCATCTTTCGATGACTTCAGACTCTTGTTCGAGTCAAAAATACTTTGGTCTACCTTTTCGTCTCTGTGGACTTGGACAATTAATCCAATAGTAGCCATTCTGTATTTATAATCAGGATATCCATCCTTATTTTCTTCAGTTGTAGATTTCTCTACCTTCTGACTTTTGCTCTCAGGCAATTCCACCCTCAGTGTTTCTGGTTTAGAAGAATCTTTCTTCGAATTCAGTTCGTTTGTATCTTCGCTTTCTTGTACATTTTGTATTGGTGCATGTCTGACGCACATTACCACTTTATTAGGTCCTTTTTCTTTCCTTATACTCCAACAGTCTTCTATGCTATGTCCTGTTCTCTTACAAAAAGTACATTGGACGTTTTTGTTGACAGGTTTCTTATGAACATCATTTTGTTTCACAAAATGCTCTTTTTCACGATTTTGTTGTTGTGGTGTGTTTTCTGCTTGCCGTTGTGCCCTATTAAAATTCTTTTCACCAGCTGTCCTATGACACAGTGTATATTGTTCCGCTAAATCAGCAGCCTTATGTGGGTCAGTGATGTCACGCTCGGATAAATACATTCTTACATCCGGCCTCACTTTGTTAATAAAATCTTCTAGGAGAATGATATCTTTCATTTCTTTTAATGTGGAGATATTTCTAGATTTTATCCACTGATCCATTAACTTTTCTTCTGCTCGAAGGAAGTCTAAGTGTGTTTGGTAAGGGGACATTGTGTACTGACGGAACCTTTTCCGATAACTTTCCGGTATTTGGTTATAGGCTTTTAGTACAGTGTCTTTAATGACTTCATAATCATTTAATTGTTCCTCTTTTAACAATAGAACACAATCTCTTGCCCTTCCCTGAGTAAAAGCTGTTCTGACTAATATTCCCCATTTATCTTCTGGGAACTTAAAATCTCTGCAAGAAATTTCAAAGGTCTGGAAGAAATTAGCTATTTCACTTTCTTTATCAATGTAGGTAGGGACTAGCTTTTTCCATCTGGCCATCTCTACATCATTATGAGATTCTTTTTTAGTAGCGCCTATCTTCGCCAGTTCTATTCTTTCCTGACTTTCTCTTTGACTTTTCTTATCTCTTTCCTGACTTTCTAGACGTCTTTGTTCCATCTCCATTTCCATCCGTTTCATTTCTAGTTGAAATCGGAACTGTTCGGACATAGTCTGACCCTCAACTTGATATCCCTCCGCGCTTGATTCTACTTTCAACTTGCCACTCGCAATCAACACATCTTTTATCTGCTGTGTCAACACAGTCCTCGATGGTGTAGTCTCAGTAACTTCTATCTTTAAGATCTCAGCGATCTCTTTTAACTTCTTTATTGATAAAGTTTTCAGAACCTCTTCTTCTGGATTTTCAATAAATTCCATTCTTTAGTTAAGAGATTTATAAAGTGGTAAATTTTTCCAACTTACGTTTTTCCAATCGGAAGAATGAATTCAGCGTTATTAGGCTTGCTCAGTAGGTCACGGCTTTACACACAACACAACACAACTTGAATATATGCTTCACTATACAACTATATCGGACGCAAGCCCGCAAATTGTTATGGACTCTTTATAATGATGACTATTATTACGACTCGTTAAATCGGATTCAATGCATATAGTTGTATCTTTATTAGAAGTCTCTAGATTCTGCTAATCTGTAGCTCAAGCTAGGGGTTCCTTGACTGACAGGTCTATGCAGTAATGTAGTTATATTCGTGATAATTATCTTCAACACCTTTCTCAACACTGATAGATCAAACAACTCCAGTTGTTGAATAAACAATTTTATTTAAATTGTAGACTCAATATAAACGATCAATAAACTTCATCAACTGATGGCAACATATGTTTCAATAAAATGGCATATAATATACAAATCAATATAGCGACTTCACTCCACAAACTTTCGAACTGAACTAACTTTAAGGAGGTCGGGACTTTACAAAGAAAACTATCATCGAAGATTCTACAGGGTCTTAATACGCATTTTAACCTCTTTCTCTATAATTACTACGATCCAGAATTATCCTCCAATTTCCACGGGGTTGGACGAATTATTTTATTTAAACTGCCCTCAGGGCACAAAGGTCAAACCTTGGTCGCCTTGGACTCTGATACGCACTTGTTAAGAGGTCAATGCCTTACTACGTCATTCATTTATGACCGATATTCGTAACAATGTGTAAAATATTTCTACATTTAATGAGAACGTGTGTACAATATTTCTACATCTAATGTGAACGTGTGTAAGATATTTCTACATCTAATGTGAACTTGTGTAAGATATTTCTACATCTAATGTGAACGTGTGTAAGATATTTCTACATCTAATGTAAACGTGTGTAAGATATTTCTACATCTAATGTGAACAAGTTTAAGATATTTCTACATCTAATGTGCACGTGTGTAAAATATTTCTACATTTAATGAGAACGTGTGTACAATATTTCTACATCTAATGTGAACGTGTGTAAGATATTTCTACGTCTAATGTGAACAAGTTTACGATATTTCTACATCTAATGTGCTTGTAATTAAGATATTTCTACATCTAATGTGAACATGTTTAAGATATTTCTACATCTAATGTGAACAAGTTTACGATATTTCTACATCTAATGTGCTTGTAATTAAGATATTTCTACATCTAATGTAAACGTGTGTAAGATATTTCTACATCTAATGTGAACATGTGTAAAATATTTCTACATTTAATGTGAACGTGTGTACAATATTTCTACATCTAATGTGAACGTGTGTAAGATATTTCTACATCTAATGTGAACGTTTGTAAGATATTTCTACATCTAATGTAACGTGTGTAAGATATTTCTACATCTAATGTGAACAAGTTTACGATATTTCTACATCTAATGTGCTTGTAATTAAGATATTTCTACATCTAATGTGAACATGTTTAAGATATTTCTACATCTAATGTGAACATGTGTAAGATATTTCTACATCTAATGTGAACGTGTGTAAGATATTTCTACATCTAATGTAAATGTGTGTAAGATATTTCTACATCTAATGTGAACAAGTTTAAGATATTTCTACATCTAATGTGAACATGTTTAATATATTTCTACATCTAATGTAATAGTGTGTAAGATATTTCTACATCTAATGTGAACGTGTGTAAGATATTTCTACATCTAATGTGGACGTGTGTAAGATATTTCTACATCTAATGTGAACGTGTGTAAGATATTTCTACATCTAATGTGAACGTGTGTAAGATATTTCTACATCTAATGTGAACGTGTGTAAGATATTCTACAAATATTGTGAATGTGTGTAAGATATTTCTTCAGTTTAAAAAACTTTGAAATTCAACTAACCATTTTTTATTCTTCTTTTTTAAAAAATTAAACTTATTAATGTGACTTTCTTATTTTAGTCTGTTAAAGAACTTTCATAACATAAATTTAAAGAAATTGAACTTTTATAAAAAAATATTTTTTCTACAAATTTGTTTAAATAGATCTTAACACAAAAATAAATATAAAGCCTGCACATTGATTGAATACTTGGAAAATAAAAGTACAAATATATAGAAAATCTGATCTGACAAGTTATTATGTTATACTTAGGGTAAATTATGTCTCAGAAATTTTATTTTCTTATAACTATTCCCATTGAGAAATGAATATTACTCTGGCATTGGCTAACACCATACAGTGCTAGTTAAGAAAATAGACCTTTTTTTTGTAAGTCTTTTTTTCTGATGACTATTTCTAATGTATTTACTTGGATCTCACTATCAACAGATGATCTTTTTGGTGCAAGCGAAGCACCTGAAGATGATTTCCTGTTTGGCAAAAGCAGCGGCCTGTTTTCCAGCAGTAAAGGTCTGTTTGATGACGATGATGACAAGGAAGATGAGGTAACCTTTACAAAAGCAAACATTAGGGATTGTTGAAAAAAACAACAAAGTCGCTTTGCTCAGCTGTAAAGTTGTGTGTGTCTGATATGGCTTGAAAAAGAAATACTTAACGCATATAATTGTTGACTTTTTTTATATAAGATAGTAAAACAATATAAATAATTTTTTTTTCAAAATAATTGTCTTATAGGTTTGTGTTATTCAAATGGTGCTATATATTGTGATGTAATCTAATCACATTTTTGTAGACTTGTGTAGTCTAGAGAATGTTTTGTTCTTGTATGACATTACTTCTGTTCTTAAGGTAAACCTTTTTTTTATTGCTTGCTCAACATTGTATTTTCTGTTTCCCAGGGTGGATTATTTGCTGATGTTGCCAAGAACACTTCAAAATCAAAGAAAGCAGCATCACAAGAGAAACGAGGCTCATTTTTTGATGCAGATGATGAAGAAGATGAAGTGAATGAAGATGAAAGTGAGTTCAGGGGCTAGTCTATCCGTGGTCTTGATTCATTCCTGTAAACAAACAAACAAAAAGTTACTATAGTGATATAAATATAATTTATTTATGTTTTTATTTTTTGTTATTTTGGTGCTGTTATGGACTTGTTGCACAGTCTAAAAAAATATTTAAAGAAAACCTTGAGAAACATTTGCAGCTCACTCCTACATCATTGTAACACCTCTCTGTCTGGTGGAATGAACTTCCTAACACAATTGAACATGCTGACAATATTGACATTTATAAAACAAAATTAAAGACACACTTTTAAAATTTATTTTAATAACAGATGGTAAATGTAAAGCGCATTTGAAGACTTTGTTATGAATAGCGCTATATAAATATGTAATTTGTAGTTGGCCAGTACAACGCTACTGGGTTTTTCATTAAAACTACAAATTGTAAAAAATGTGTTGATTTTTTTCAATGTATTTTAGAATCTGCTATTGTTGACACAAGGCCAAGAACAAAGAGTGGTAAAGTGTTACCTAAAGGGGCCGTGTCAGTATTTGGAATTCCAGAAGGTTACACATTTTTTGTTGTTTATTGTTTGTTCTCACTGATCTATAAAAAGAATGGATAGAGCCTCCTTAAAAAATTTGTTAGTGTCAAGTGAGTTAGTGGAAAAAAAATATAGCAGCCATTTTACTTCTCCAGCACTGACCAACATAAGCAATTAACACAATTCTAACAGGAAACTAACCTATAATAAAAACAAACAAGAGCTAATGTAGTTCAACTTAAAGACTCTTGAGTTCTGCACTTGTATAAACTTTTTGGTTTTATTTCAGTTTAAAGATTTAATAAAAATTAACACATAAAATTCATGTTCATCCGTTAGGAAGTAATGGCAACTTGATATGTATTATAGGTCAGTGTTTGGAAATATATTTTGTACATATCAGTGAAGGAGAAAAATGGCAAGTGCTTAGGGGAAGGGGGGGATCAACATATTTGCTTCCCTGGCTGATCCATTTTTTTTATAGATCAGTGTTCGTATGACATTGTTTTGTTCTTGGCAGATTAAGATTGAGGTAGTTTAGCAGTTGGAAATGCATTTGCCATTGATACAAGTTTTAAAGTGACCCAAGTTTAGGAATTACAGTCTCACATTCTCCAGATTGCCACTGTTTTAGGTCAATAATAAAGTAATTGATTGTTGTCAATAATAAAGTAATTGATTGTTGTGTAAGTCACAGATTTATAATAAAGTAATTGATTGTTGTGTAAGTCACAGATTTCATTTTGTGTGCAATTGGACCTTAAGGAACCAGCTTTAAAAACACATAGTTTCTTGGCTCATTCTATAATATATAGTGTTGATAAGTAAAGAACTTACTTGCTTTCTGCAATAGTTTTTTGTTGTTTCAGCATACATCCTTATTGTTATTTTATTTAAAGACTATTGCTACTTGTGAAGTAAAAATGAAAGAAATGATTATCTTTATCACAGAGTCATGTTTCAGATTGAAGAAAATCCTGCTCTTTAAGATCAAACTTCAGTGAATGAGAATTTTTCTTTAGCTTGGCATTTCAAACTATAATGGAAACAAATATATTGGGTTTTGGATATGGACCTCTTTGCGGAATAAAAAAACAGAAATTGCTAAATGTTTGTTCCGTTGCTTTGCTGTCTTTTTTTCTTTCTCTTGATGTTGTGAATTTCAGATATTTTTTTTTTTTTAATTGGATCAGGTCCTTCAAAACCTGAGGTCCCAGATACACACATTGTGAAAAAGCCAACTCCGCAACCAGCGATGGCTCCACAGAAGAAGTCTGGGGGAGGTTTATTTGATGATGATGAGGAGGAAGATGACCTGTTCAATGGAGTTACTTCCAAGAAGACAGAACCTCATAATAAAAAGGGTGAGTTCATAGAATAACAATTTCTACTTTCACTTCTTTCATTTATTTCTATCTAATCATTGACAATTAGGGAACAATTTTAATGCCACCTTATTTTTAGATGTACTTAAACTGATGTAGTTCATACATGTGTATACATATTAAACTTGTTCTTTAGGGGAAAATCCAAATGATTTATAAGCCAAACCCAATATAAGATTTTCTTTTTTTGGTTACAGTTATAGTATTTTTAAAACCTTTATATTAACTGCGCTTTGGTTTGTCTCTTTCTGTGTTGCAAAATCTACAGATGGCTTTTTGTCCCACTTCCCTTCATCCTATCAAGCTGAAACTTGGCACATATACTTGTTACTATTGACAACAATTCTTTAACATTTTCAGCCCCATACCACAACCCCAGAAAAAATGTTTTCCTGTTTTTCTTTATTACAATTTATGGTGCACATTTTCAAATCCTTTTTTTCAAACCTGCTTTAGTTTGTTTTTCTATGGGATAATATCATTCAATGGATTTATACAAAAATGTTGTTTTTCTACGGGATAATATCATTCAATGGATTTATATAAAAACTTTGCTTTTCTACAGGATAATATCATTCAATAAATTTATACAAAAACTTTGTTTTTCTTTGGGATAATATCATTCAATGGACTTAGACAAAAAACTGTTGTTTTAATTGAAATATTAAGCGTTACCTTTTTTTCCTTCACTGCTAGTTAGATTGGGTGGACAAGGGAAGTCAATACAATTGAAAGTGACAGTTTTTCAGGATAAAAATCTCCCTTTTTATTTAGAATTCCCACAAATTCCATTGCAGCTTTAAGTGATAAAATCTGTTTGGTTTTCCTGAATGGTGCCTAATTAAACCATGGCTCTATTTATCTGTTTATTTGAACTGGGCATGCTTTCCCAAATGTTCATTTAGCCTAGATCTTTCAAGGTATGCATTTAATTTTGATCTTGGTTGGAAGGGGGGGATGCTGGCATTACAGGTTCTTTTCAAGACATATGGTTGGCATTCTCTACCTCAACCTGGTTTAGCAATCAATAAAAGGGCATTGTTCTTGCTACACAATCTCCTCATATTACCTGGAACTGGTAGTATTAATCACACAAGTTTAATATGGAGTATTACCTTTCATTTGCACATATATTTAAAAAATGCTTGGCTGTCATTGCCTCTCCATTACTGACCTAAAATACAAGAACAAATTATTTCAGAGAAAACTCCCACTGCTAAAACGACTGCGGTGTCTAAGAAAACTGACCTGTTTGCTGATGATGGTGAGGATGATGATGATCTGTTCAGTACCATGGCAGCACCAGAGAGGAAGAAGTCCCACAGCACCATTGGCTTGACTGTTGAAGGGGATGATGAGGAGAAGGTAGCCAAAAACAAGAAGCAGCAGGAAGCAGAGCAGCTTCGTAAACAAACCACACCTGAGAAGAAGGTATTCTTGTTTTTATTAATATCTGAACATTACTATTTGAGTAGAAATTCCTCCATTGGTTACGTCTGCTGTTTCTTTTCGACAATTTTATTGTTTTGCTTCATTGTTGTGTATTTTTAAGTTTTCTTGTTTGTTCACCTTTTGTTGATAAGCTCAGATGGGTACCTGACTGTGGATATTGCCTTTCACTGAAATAATTAGTACCTGACTGTGGATATTGCCTTTCACTGAAATAATTATAGGATCAGTCGATTGATTTGGCATTTATATTTAAATACAAGCTACATTGCCCGGCGTTGCCCGGGTGAAAAAAAAAAGGACTGTCTGGGGTGCAGATAACAAATTTATACACTACACTTACTGAATACTTTTAGGAAAGTAAATAAATATTGTAATAGGGTAAAAAAAAATAGTCAAATATTCTTATTTAACAAAATCTATATTGCCTATAGATTTACAATGTCTTTTGTTTTTAAAAGTTTGAAAAATTAATTGTCGAAAAAAAAAAGTATAGTCTAACTGGAGAATCGAACCCTGGTCGCCCGTATAGCAGTCCACTACGTTTACCACTGAGCTATCCAAGACACATGTCCGATGTGAAAAATTATTAGACGGTATATTGGGCTAGGCCTAGATAGGCCAGTGACACACGTGTTTTCAAATTGACCAATGGGGATCCTCGCGGGGCTTAACACTGTCTTTTTATATATATAGATTTGCATTTAGTTGCAATTGTATCATTTAATATTCAGTGTGACCTCTTACCACTTAGAATATTATACATGTCAGTGACCAGTATATCTTATGATATACTGGCATGCAATAATATCGTCTGCTCGGTTAAGGTTTTTAAGAAACTAAGTAAGTTAGGACTTCCGCCAAGAAGATAAGATGGCGTTAAAATATTCAGTGTAGCCAAGTAAAATTAATATAGATCTATATTGAGTATTGTAACCAAAATTTCTAAATTCTGATTCATTGAAGAATATATGTCTGTGTTTTATGCTTTGAAAATAAAGTATTGAAGTAAGTGTAAAGAACATTGTTATTTCGTCATTTCAAGTTGATATATGATATATGAATAATGATTCGCAGTTGTGAAGTCAATTAAATGATAATGAAACTGGAAATAAATGTTTAGCTGCCCATACATACACGCTACCATAAGAATAATATATAATGGGCACTAACATTGACATTAGTTGAGGTAAAGTAAAAGGCTGAGCGTTGTGCTGGCCACACATCACCTAATATGCAGTGGCCACAGAAACTGGTGAACGCTGCTTCACCAGCCCTATAATCAGTTTGGTTAGAAGGGTACTTTACTTTTATGTTTAACTCATTTGCTACTAATGAAACTCAATGCACCCCCCCCCCTCCCCCTAATGCGCTTCAAAGCGCCTGCCAATCAGTGTTTATTGATTTTTGTTGTTTTTTGATGTCTCCTTGCACATTCTGTGTTATTTTTAGTGCCAGCTTGGCTTTTAAAATGTAAGAATATAGTCACCCTTTTTTTTAAAAAAAAAGCATGTTTTTAATTCTCGATTCGTTAAAAAAAATATTTTCTTTCATATGCGCTAACAAAATCGGGGTAGTTTTTTACAATCCATATTCTTGTAATTTTTTTAATGGCCTTTTAGTTTCTTTACCTGTTTAATCAAAAGCTTTATACTCCCAATTATACCTTTGACTGTTTAATCAAAAGCTTTATACTCCCAAATATACCATGGACTGTTTAATCAAAAGCTTTATACTCCCAAATATACCATTGACTGTTTAATCAAAAGCTTTATACTCCCAAATATACCATGGACTGTTTAATCAATAGCTTTATACTCCCAAATATACCATTGACTGTTTAATCAATAGCTTTATACTCCCAAATATACCATGGACTGTTTAATCAAAAGCTTTATACTCCCAAATATACCATTGACTGTTTAATCAATAGCTTTATACTCCCAAATATACCATTGACTGTTTAATCAATAGCTTTATACTCCCAAATATACCATGGACTGTTTAATCAAAAGCTTTATACTCCCAAATATACCATGGACTGTTTAATCAAAAGCTTTATACTCCCAAATATACCATTGACTGTTTAATCAAAAGCTTTATACTCCCAAATATACCATTGACTGTTTAATCAATAGCTTTATACTCCCAAATATACCATTGACTGTTTAATCAATAGCTTTATACTCCCAAATATACCATTGACTGTTTAATCAAAAGCTTTATACTCCCAAATATACCATTGACTGTTTAATCAATAGCTTTATACTCCCAAATATACCATTGACTGTTTAATCAAAAGCTTTATACTCCCAAATATACCATTGACTGTTTAATCAAAAGCTTTATACTCCCAAATATACCATGGACTGTTTAATCAAAAGCTTTATACTCCCAAATATACCATGGACTGTTTAATCAATAGCTTTATACTCCCAAATATACCATTGACTGTTTAATCAATAGCTTTATACTCCCAAATATACCATTGACTGTTTAATCAAAAGCTTTATACTCCCAAATATACCATTGACTGTTTAATCAATAGCTTTATACTCCCAAATATACCATGGACTGTTTAATCAATAGCTTTATACTCCCAAATATACCATTGACTGTTTAATCAAAAGCGTTATACTCCCGAATATACCATGGACTGTTAATCAGCTTTATACTCCCAAATATACCATTGACTGTTAATCAATAGCTTTATACTCCCAAATATACCATTGACTGTTAATCAATAGTTTATACCCCCAAAGGTACCATTGACATTATGTTAATAAGGAGGATACAAATATAGACTGGGATGAATTTCCATTACAACTTGATTTATCTGACTCAGCTGCTGGGATACTGAAACTATTAAGTTGAACTCCCAGACTGAAAACACTATCAATGAATATTCAATATTATTTGTAAATAAAAGTATATTAAATTATACATGTTCAGAAAGCTCAGATATTTTTCTCTTAGATGATGTACATTTCATTAACATTGAATAATATTTCATTATTTAGTCATTATAAACATTATTTAAAAACATAATAAATTTCATTAAGAGCTATCTCCCTTTAGTTAGAACTTTAAGGAGTGTTTTGTGAATCTAGGTTAGTGGCAAATGAGTTAAATGATATGATCTATGAATGATGTTTTGTGTATCTAGGTTAGTGGCAAATGAGTTAAATGATATATGATCTATGAATGATGTTTTGTGTATCTAGGTTAGTGGCAAATGAGTTAAATGATATGATCTATGAATGATGTTTTGTGTATCTAGGTTAGTGGCAAATGAGTTAAATGATATATGATCTATGAATGATGTTTTGTGTATCTAGGTTAGTGGCAAATGAGTTAAATGATATGATCTATGAATGATGTTTTGTGTATCTAGGTTAGTGGCAAATGAGTTAAATGATATCTGATCTATGAATGATGTTTTGTGTATCTAGGTTAGTGGCAAATGAGTTAAATGATATGATCTATGAATGATGTTTTGTGAATCTAGGTTAGTGGCAAATGAGTTAAATGATATGATCTATGAATGATGTTTTGTGTATCTAGGTTAGTGGCAAATGAGTTAAATGATATATGATCTATGAATGATGTTTTGTGTATCTAGGTTAGTGGCAAATGAGTTAAATGATATAATCTATGAATGATGTTTTGTGTATCTAGGTTAGTGGCAAATGAGTTAAATGATATGATCTATGAATGATGTTTTGTGTATCTAGGTTAGTGGCAAATGAGTTAAATGATATATGATCTATGAATGATGTTTTGTGTATCTAGGTTAGTGGCAAATGAGTTAAATGATATGATCTATGAATGATGTTTTGTGTATCTAGGTTAGTGGCAAATGAGTTAAATGATATGATCTATGAATGATGTTTTGTGTATCTAGGTTAGTGGCAAATGAGTTAAATGATATATGATCTATGAATGATGTTTTGTGTATCTAGGTTAGTGGCAAGTGAGTTAAATGATATGATCTATGAATGATGTTTTGTGTATCTAGGTTAGTGGCAAATGAGTTAAATGATATATGATCTATGAATGATGTTTTGTGTATCTAGGTTAGTGGCAAATGAGTTAAATGATATGATCTATGAATGATGTTTTGTGTATCTAGGTTAGTGGCAAATGAGTTAAATGATATATGATCTATGAATGATGTTTTGTGTATCTAGGTTAGTGGCAAATGAGTTAAATGATATGATCTATGAATGATGTTTTGTGTATCTAGGTTAGTGGCAAATGAGTTAAATGATATGATCTATGAATGATGTTTTGTGTATCTAGGTTAGTGGCAAATGAGTTAAATGATATATGATCTATGAATGATGTTTTGTGTATCTAGGTTAGTGGCAAATGAGTTAAATGATATGATCTATGAATGATGTTTTGTGTATCTAGGTTAGTGGCAAATGAGTTAAATGATATATGATCTATGAATGATGTTTTGTGTATCTAGGTTAGTGGCAAATGAGTTAAATGATATGATCTATGAATGATGTTTTGTGTATCTAGGTTAGTGGCAAATGAGTTAAATGATATATGATCTATGAATGATGTTTTGTGTATCTAGGTTAGTGGCAAATGAGTTAAATGATATGATCTATGAATGATGTTTTGTGTATCTAGGTTAGTGGCAAATGAGTTAAATGATATGATCTATGAATGATGTTTTGTGAATCTAGGTTAGTAGCAAATGAGTTAAATGATATGATCTATGAATGATGTTTTGTGTATCTAGGTTAGTGGCAAATGAGTTAAATGATATGATCTATGAATGATTTTTTGTGAATCTAGGTTAGTAGCAAATGAGTTAAATGATATGATCTATGAATGATGTTTTGTGTATCTAGGTTAGTGGCAAATGAGTTAAATGATATGATCTATGAATGATGTTTTGTGAATCTAGGTTAGTAGCAAATGAGTTAAATGATATGATCTATGAATGATGTTTTGTGAATCTAGGTTAGTAGCAAATGAGTTAAATGATATGATCTATGAATGATGTTTTGTGAATCTAGGTTAGTAGCAAATGAGTTAAATGATATGATCTATGAATGATGTTTTGTGTATCTAGGTTAGTAGCAAATGAGTTAAATGATATGATCTATGAATGATGTTTTGTGAATCTAGGTTAGTAGCAAATGAGTTAAATGATATGATCTATGAATGATGTTTTGTGAATCTAGGTTAGTAGCAAATGAGTTAAATGATATGATCTATGAATGATGTTTTGTGTATCTAGGTTAGTAGCAAATGAGTTAAATGATATGATCTATGAATGATGTTTTGTGTATCTAGGTTAGTAGCAAATGAGTTAAATGATATGATCTATGAATGATGTTTTGTGAATCTAGGTTAGTAGCAAATGAGTTAAATGATATGATCTATGAATGATGTTTTGTGAATCTAGGTTAGTAGCAAATGAGTTAAATGATATGATCTATGAATGATGTTTTGTGTATCTAGGTTAGTAGCAAATGAGTTAAATGATATGATCTATGAATGATGTTTTGTGTATCTAGGTTAGTAGCAAATGAGTTAAATGATATATGATCTATGAATGATGTTTTGTGTATCTAGGTTAGTAGCAAATGAGTTAAATGATATGATCTATGAATGATGTTTTGGATGCATTAAGTATTGGATGAATGATGTATTGATATATGCTGTATCAAATGAATGATGCATTGCTATATGCTGTATTGGATGAATGATGTATTGATATATGCTGTATTGGATGAATGATGTATTGATATATGCTGTATTGGATTAATGTTGTATTTATATATGCTGTATTGGATGAATGATGCATTGCTATATGCTGTATTGGATGAATGATGTATTGCTATATGCTGCATTGGATGAATGATGTATTGATATATGTTGTAATTGTATGAATGATGTATTGATATATGTTGTAATTGGATGAATGATGTATTGATATATGTTGTTTTGGATGAATGATGTATTGATATATGCTGTATTGGCTGAATCATGTATTGGGCAAGTGATGTATTCGATGCACTATATGAATGGTGCATTAAAAGAATGACATACTTGATGAATGATATATTGTTAGAATGATTCAGGAAATGAAGGTTTGGTGTGAATAAACTTATGAAAAACACATTTGACTAATGATGCTTTCTTATGTCATAGTTTTAAAATATTATTATTTTATATATATATATATAAATAAAATTATCAGTTCAATTCCTAAAAATCTTTCATCAGCTTCCCCCTGGAGCAGTTTCTATGTTTGGTAAAGAACCTAACCCACTTTTGGCAGCTCTCAAGAAAAACAAACAGCAACCAGATACAGATGTAAGTTGATTCTCTTGTTGTCTAGTAAGTTGTCTTCTCATAAGTTGTCTACCCTATCAGCGTCACGTATGGTGGCTAGTCTCAGACATGACTCTCGATCAACCCATTTACATCATTAGGCCCTGGGCGTAAGAGCCATAAGGCTCATCTTTTATTTCTATGAGACATATAAGATCTATCAATCTATATAGCATTCTATCTATAACTTACATCTATGATTGTCTATCTAACAAGCTATATAACTAACTTTTTGTGTCCATCTAACTTTAAAAATAATAAGTAACTAGGGCCTTTTAACCAGAAATCACCCAGACATTCTCTTCGGCCATATATACTGTTTGTTAGTAGAATTTGCCACACAAATAGTTACAAATATGAAACAAAATTTTTTTTAAACTTTCAATAAATGGCAACCATTTTATTGCATAATCTGAACTTACTCATTTTTGCTTACGTCCTAGTTCCCATTAGAGTTTTTTTTTAGACAAACCAGAGTTGCCAATACTACTTGTTTTGTACCCATATTCTGCAAAATAGGATTTGACTGATTACTCAAAATCAGTACTCGGCGGATATAGTCTACTTAGTTAGGCCCTATAACTAACTATATATATAGTGTCTATTGACCTAAATTATAAATAACTGTCTATAACTACTAAAGATATATACTATATATACAATTTTTCTATATTTATAAATACTGGTACCTTTTTATATTAACTAACAATATATTCCATCTATCTATCTTTAACAATAACTGTCTGTAACTATATTTGTATAAAATGTGTATTATTCACGAAGGAGGAAAGTGAACCAGAGGCAGAAAAAAAATCTCGCAGCCCTAGCATCCAATCCAACACTTATTCTAAGGCCGTCCCTGGACCGGCAAAACCACTTGAGGACTCTTCCAAGAAATCAACTCGGGCCGGCTCCCTGTTTGACGACGATGACGATGATGATTTATTTAGTAAAAAACCAAGGTGAGCCCCCTTATCTTATCTTATACATTACAGACGCTCCTTCTATAAAGAAGATTATTGCGTCCTACGCTCATCCGTGGTCCGAGTCTAGTCTTGCATTTTTATTAATGTTTTAAATGATGTTAAGTTACTGGTTTTCCTGGTTTGTTCAGGCAACCCATTCCATGCCCGAATGCCACTCGGGAAGAAAGAGTACTTATATGCATTTGTTCTCGCATAAGGGCCAAGGAAAGTGTTTCTATCTTTATGTTTATCTGAGATTTGCAACAGATTGTTATTGTGTTGTATTTCTAAATTAGAGTTTAATGCCTTATGTATTATTACTACTTTACTCTTTGCCCTTCTGTCTTCTAGTGTTTCTAGGTTTAATGATTTGACTAATGGTGTTACTCTTGTTAATTGGGAATATTCGCTAGTTATGAACCTTGCAGCTCTTTTTTGAATTTGTTCTAATTTTTTAATGTTTTCTTTAGTTGATGGGTCCCATACAGATCCTGCGTATTCTAGTATAGGCCTAACTAATGTAAGATAGCATTTTAGTTTTATGTTCTTATTACATTTGTAAAAGTTTCTTTTTATGAATCCTAAAGTTTTGTTTGATTTTTTTTATTACTTCATCAATATGAGGGTTCCAAGATAACTTATCATTTATTATTACTCCTAGATACTTAGCATTGTTAGTTTGAGTTAGTTCTTTACCATGAATGAAGTAGTTTGCTATTATTTGTTTCTTTTTCTTGGATACCCTTATTAGTTGGCATTTTTCTGGGTGAAAAGACATACTCCAGTTTGATTCCCATTTTTGTAGTTCATCTAGGTCTTTTTGTAGGAGTTCACTATCTTTTCCTGTCTTTATTATTCTATAAATTATGCAATCATCGGCAAATAATCTTACTTTTGTTCCTGTGTTGATGCAATTTGGCAGATCATTAATATAAATTAGAAATAGTAGGGGTCCTAGAACAGTTCCTTGTGGAACTCCTGAGTTTACAGTTATTGGTGATGACTTAGAGCCATTTATTATCACTGTTTGTTCTCTGCCTATAAGAAAGTCCTGAATCCACTGATGTAAGGGACCAGATATGCCAAAATATTTAAGTTTTTTTAGTAGACTAGAATGATGAACTTTATCAAATGCTTTTGAAAAATCTAGTAAAATAGCATCAATTTGGTTGTTATTATCTAATCCCTTTGACAAGTCATCTATTAGGCCTATTAATTGAGTCTCACATGATCTATTTTTCCTAAAGCCATGTTGGTGTGGGCACAGTGCATTAAGTTTGCCTAGATGATTTACTATACTACTATATATAATATGTTCAAGTAATTTACATGTTATGCTGGTTAGAGAAACAGGTCTATAATTACCGGGGTCAGATTTATCTCCTTTTTTGAAAAAAGGGGTTACATTAGCTAATTTCCAATCTCTGGGCACTTTGCCCTGGTTTAGAGAGGCCTGAAAAAGGATTTTAAAGATTGGAGATATTTCATTGGTTAGTTCTTTAAGCAGTCTTGCTGGTATTTCATCTGGACCAGAAGCTTTGTTTGCTTTTAAGTTGGTTAGGAGTTGTTTAATGCCTTGCAGTCAATATTACAACCATTCTTTTATTTCAACACTTTCCACTTCATTTAAGCCACACTCTGGTTGAAAACTTTTATATTTTTAGATTAAAATAAATATGGTTTTTTTTTTTTTTTAATTTACTACAAGCCACCTAGGAATTGTTCATACAGTTCTAAGTTTGGACTTGAAACAAGGATAATTAACAGTTTAAAACTTTCAAACTTGTAGCTTCCAATGATTTTTGTGTAAATCTGATAAATGTTTTGGGATGTTAAACTTTGTAGCTTTTACAGAAAGAAAAGAGGCCAAACATGGCATCACATTTGACATTAAACATTTACAAATTAAAAACTTTAAAAAGTTGTTTAGAGATATATAGATTCCAACACTTATTAGCACAAATTACTTTTTAGAACTAGTCTAAGGACTTCTACAGAATACCCAGGAGCATTAACTAGACAAGTGGTTCCCAAACTTTTTCCACACATGGCATCCATGTTGAAGTAAGGTTTTCCTAGGGTTCACAGTTATACAGTGTGTTGGTAATGTTAGGTTGAAGGGGCAATAATGATGGCATCCATGTTGATGTAAGGTTTTCATAGGGTTCACAGTTATACAGTGTGTTGGTAATGTAATGTTGAGGGGGCAATAATATATGTCTGAGATTGGTTAGGTTAGGTCATTCAAGTAGGGTGTGGTCTACTGTTAGTGTGGGCAATGTCAGCAATTTTGGTGAGTGTATTGGATTTTGAGGCCAATCGAAATTGAGTTTCAGTTTCAGCGCCAAAAGTAGGCTAATTGTCTCTTTCGGCATAGTTTTGGTCAACAGTCAAATATCTATTTTAACTTTCAAAATTCAGACAGACTGCAATGAAAGTTCTGCATCAATTACTCTCTTTATTGATAATTGTGAATAAAATTATACATAATACATGCATACACAAATGTATATTACATGTTCAATGTAGGGATGTTAAACAAAAATATATTTTCGTTTTTGTCGGAATTGGGGAGGAAATCATTTCAATATGGTGTCAGACAATTTTTTTTTTCTCGAAGACATATTTTAAAACCATTTTTAATTCGTACAAAACAATTCCTTAACATTAAATGACATGCAAACACTAATTAGTTAAAGGTGACTCATAGGCCTTATGTATTTTTTTTTCAAAGCCCGAATATTGCTTGCGATACAAACACACACAACAGCAAACGCAGATGTTAAGTTACAATTAACGCTATCACAGCCTTTGATCTACATACTCAAGAAGCAAAAAATTTAATATTTCCCCATTGATGCTGAATGCTCCCAACAGACAAAGAGACTGATAAACGTGGGGTTGTTAGATTCTCGGACTTCAAAATGAAGACATTGAGAGACAAAATGGAGGACATATTTAGTGTTTCCGTTGAATCTTCCCTGTTAAACCCACAATCAGTTTTATTACAATAGCTGACAATATTTGTCTAGTGCTAAAACTGACTTAAAAAGAGTCTTTTTTTCAAACTTAAACTTAAACAAGCTTTTAATTGAATGTACACTAAACAGCAACTTGCAATAAAGCAATATATATTTATATATATAATTTAAAAAAAAACAACTTATGCATGCACATTTTCTTTTTTTAAATGTTCATTCTTTTCTATGTGATTTTATTCATATAAGTTGTATACAAATATTCTTTCAATGTGTGCAGCTTGTATCATATCTATATTATAATTAGAGTCTTTATAAGTCTCAATTTAAAATTCATGACAATACAGTTTTTGACTTCTCACAATCCAAATGGTTATAAAATAGTGTCTCTGTTGTAAACATCCAAAAAAGTGTTAACACATTCTTTACTGCCTTAAAAAAACAAAGATAAGATAATATAAGATTACTTTATTGATCCAAACAAATGAAAATTTGACTTGATTACATAAATTTCGTCTTTCAGCATACTTAAAACAATATTAAAGAACCATTTGTACTCAAGCACAATAGACATTCGCGTTCGCTATCATACGATTTATCATACAAGAAAAAGTATCATTTAAGAGTCAGCTATTGATTGAGCCATTGTATATTCTGGCTAACTGATGATTCTTTGAAAGACTCTCACTGACAGTGGAACAAAAGAGTTCTTAAATCTCTCTGTTCTTGCCCTTATAGAAAGAAGCCGACCACTTCGACTAGATATTATGTAGCTATCATGAAGCGGGTGTGCCTGATCTTGGAGGATTTTATCAATCATAGACAGGCACCTTGAACTGAAAATATCTGCAAGAGATGGTAGTTGTGTCTGTGTAGTACGAGAGGCTTTGTTTATTAGGCGGTATATCCACCGGTGTTTGTTCAATGTGGTGGTATTATCATACCAGCAGGTGTGCTACCAAATTTTTGTACACTGTGTTTCCTAATTCTAAATGAATGCGTGCCATTAAAAGGTAAAGTATCCTTTTCAGATCATGTTGGTCGGTCCACTGGTCAAGAAAAGCAGCATTCTAACAAGTGTCTGGTTAGGCTCAATGTAGAACCTCCAGATCTGGGGGGGGGGGGGGGGGGGTAGTTATTACAAGGACTCAAACCTTGAGGTATGCGGTCATCCCAGGTTCTGTTGTTGGACCAGGTTGGAATATTTGGCGCTGTGGTCTAGCTTGGCGCAGTGGTCTAGTTGGGCTGTAATCTAGCTTGGCGCAGTGGTCTGGCAAGGCGCAGTGGTCTGACAAGGCGCAACGGTCTAGCTAGGCGCAACGGTCTAACTAGCAGTGGTCGAGCACCGGAGCATTGAAGTCCTATCCCGAATGTCCATGGGTTCAAAATCTATGGCGAAAGAAAATGAACTTCACTATTTATATTTTTAGGATTTTGGATTATGGAGGACTAGTGAGACATAAAATGTTATATTTAAAATTGACGTGGTAATGACTATGTAAAATGTATGAAGTTTGTTACATACTACTTATTAAACAGAGTATACTGCATAGGCTAGTTTCGCAGCAACACACACTGAACATCTTGGAAGGAAGACTTGGGAGCCGACGTGTCTGTGAATGCACTATAGCTAAGAGGTAAAAAAAAAAAAAGGGGGGGGGGGTAAATCGTGAGCGAGTCTCACAAGTTAGTGAAACCAGAAGTTAGTGAATGGACGTTCTATTTCTTTCGATAACATTTGGTGCGTAGGGGAAAAAAGGTTATTTCTTGAAATGAAACAGATGGCTATCAATGAATCGAGAGGCTGTCTGGTTCCCCCCACTATATAAACATAACACGATAGAGCTAATAGTAATAAACTATTGCAATTCTTTCACTGCTGTAATTCATTCTTTTATTTCTTGTATAGCCTTATAACTCAATGTTCACCGAGTCACAACTCTCCTGCCCGCCCATGCTGCTTTCCCCTTAAAACTGTTTTGCTGCTGAAATACACAATAATAACACATCACACGTGAACTCTCTCGAGCAGCGGTGCTTGAAAAGTCAAGCAACAGGTCGCAACGTCATTTTCGTTTGACATTTGCCAAGAAAACGAACAAGATGGCCGCAAGAAATTTAATTAACACAGATCGACAACCACGTGCTGAAAAAAATTGGGGGGGGGGGGGCTATTTCAGTTAGATAATCTCGTTTAAACCTAGCGGTAGTTATTTCATTCTTTCAACATTTACCGACGGTTTTAAGTGTCATCTTGGGATCCCTGAAACTAGATCTAGACCTCTATGGCCTTTTGACTATATTGGCCCGCCAGTGGCACTGTATAGATATGTGCTGTGTATTCCTTCATAGTTATGTTGTTCAAACTTGAGTCCGATCATCTATTCCGCTACCCCCTCGGGGTCAGTTTTTAAAACTTTTAATGGTGTCCTTTTTTGTGTGACCATCGGCTAGCTTCTTTTCTGGTGAATAGTCCAGTTAAATAACCGAACTAATAACTACTTTCAACTTTACCAGTAGACCTAATTGTAATCCTTCTTATTTTGAGCTTTTCCAAGTAAACTTAGTTCAAGTGAATTTATTCTTTGTATATACGACAAGTAGCTATGATTATTCCTGTCCCTGTTTTAAGCCCCCCCCCCTTTCCTGGTTCTGTGTAAAGCACTAGACCATAGGTTCTCAACGGGGGCGATATCGCCCCCCGGGGGGCGGTGAGAAGCTTTGAAGGGGCGTTGACATCCCCGGGGGGCGATTGGGGGGCGGTGAGGGACAAGTGGGCGGTACAAACGTACCTGATGTATTTTAACACATCAGCTATTTGAATCGATTAGTTGTTGGATGAAATGTTATGTAAACGCAAGTGCTGCTAAATATCTGATATCCCCAACAGTAGGGCCTACATATTATTATATTAATAAGAAATAAGAATCGCAATGACTTTTCGATGAAGTAGGTGTCTGTATTTGGCAAATATAGTGCGCGGCCGGCTGGTCTTGTGGTTGGTTCACCGGACCATCAACTATGCTGACCGATCACTGTCGCTTTAGCATCTGCCATTATTAATTATATTTTTTCATCTCAGTTTAACTGATATGTCTTAAATGTGTTTTAAAAGTAGATCTACCTAGAATGACTATGAATTGAATTGAATTGTTGAATTTCCGGCTCATCAACATCGAAGGTTATATAGGGCCTTTTTGATAACGTATTTGTCATTTTTCTCTTGTATCCATTTTATTGTTCTTATATCTTTAGATTTTGTTGTACAGTTCTATGTCTTTAATATAGTTTATTATATGTTTTGGTTTAATTTTGCTGAAAAGTTCATGAAGAGTTCTACAGTAATAGAATTTACGTCGAATGTCATCAAATGTATTACATTCCAACAAAATGTGAGACACTGTTAAGTTGGCATTGCAGAAAGCACACATTGGGGCCATTTCTCGTTTTAAGATAAACGAATGTGTTAGTTTCGTATGTCCTGTATGTAGTCTGCAGAGAATAACTGCGTCCTTTCGAACAAGTTGGCCTGTATCATGCCAGGTTTTTGAATTTTCCAAATACTGCAGTTTATTGCATTCGGTTTTCAAGAAGTTAGTCCATGTTTGTCTTTCATGTTTAATTATTAAAGGTTTCAAGTCTCGATATGGTATTGGGATAATACTCTCTGATAACAACAGGGCGGCTTTAGCCTCTCTGTCAGCTTTTTCATTTCCATCTATCCCTGCATGACCAGGAACCCAACAGAAAACGACACGTTTGCCTCTTTCATATATTGATTGGTATTTTGTCAAAATGTCCAAGGCAGATATATTCCTGGTATTACAGTTTCCCATAGCAGTAAGACAAGATAACGAATCGGATAAAATAACAAAATTTTGGTTTTCTGATTCCTCTGCAATGTCTAATGCCAGGCATATTGCTAAAGCCTCTGCAGTATTTATTGAGATACTGGAATTATATTTTCTTTTTTTACTTGTATTTGAGGTAAGAGCAACCGAAGATGTCGCTGTATCATTTTTCGATCCGTCTGTGTATATTTGTACATAATTTGGGTATTTTTGTAGCACTTCTTGGAACATATCCATGCAAGGATCCTTTTTATTTCTATGGTTTAATTCTAAGTTTATAGGCGGGATTTCAAAAAGCCATGGTGGAGTTTTTGGTATATAATATCTTTTTATAAATCTAAATTCAATTTTAGTTTCGATCATTTCTTTTTCAATTCTAAGTCCAAAAGTTGGTATATATTTTGGGTTTTCAGTAAAGCTGTTTTTTTCTTGTGGGTGAAAAACACATAAATACGCTGGATTATTCGGTAAGGATTTTAGTTTTAGTGCATATTGTAATGATAGCTTGAGTCTTCTATTTTGTAGTGGTGATTCATTTGCTTCTATTTGCAAACTGGTACATGGAGTAGTTCTAAATGCTCCTAGACATAGACGTAGACATTGATTTTGTACAGGATCAAGCATTTTTAGATATGATGTTCTTGCTGATCCGTATACTAAACATCCATAATCTAATTTTGATCGAATGTGTGATCTATATATTTTCAGTAGACTTTTTTTCTCTCCTCCCCAATCTGTATTTGCTAAAGTTTTCAGTAGATTTGTGGATTTTTGACACTTGGATTTTAGTTCCTTTATATGTAGCAGGAAATTTAATTTACTATCAAATGTTACTCCGAGAAATTTGACGTTAGTAGTTACAGGAATCTGTTTTTTATAAAGGTATAGTTCAGGGTCGGGGTGTTTTTTGTGCATCTGACAGAAATGCACTACTTTTGTTTTTTGAGCAGAAAATTTAAATCCATTCTTTTCGGTCCATTCTTGAATTTTATTGATTTGAAGTTGTAGATGATTCTGTATTTCTATCATACAATTAGCTCTATAATAGATCACAAAGTCATCGACGTATAGAGAACACTTTGTATTCTGTAATAAGCATTCAGTGATATTGTTTATTTTTATATTAAATAGTGTAGGCGACAATACGCTTCCTTGAGGGACACCTTCTTCTTGAATAAATGTATCTGATAAATAGTTTCCAATATTTACTTGGAATGTTCGGTTGCTTAGAAAGTTTGATATAAATTTGGGTATCTATAGTAAAGCGGTATAGATAATAAGTAATCATCCAAACTGGGCAGTTATTGTAATGCTTGAAAATATACATATAATTTATTTAGTCATATAATATTTATATAATTTTCAAATACATTTTACAGTTTGATCATTTCAAAGTTATAAATGTAAGCCATTTAATTTTTATAAAAGAAAAAAACCCAGAAATATTAGCTCAAATAAAACGGGCAAATTACCTCCCTTTAACTAAAAAATGTGATTTTTTAGATTCAATATTTGATTCAATTACAAGTTCTGTTTTATAATATAACAAATATTACTGATTTTTAGACCTAAGGCTTTTTGCAACCAAAATTGAAACAAAAATAGACAAATTGCTAGTAAAACACCAGGCAAACGATTCACATTAATATTGATTTATTTAAACCTTTTGTTAAGGCGATTTTTTTTATCTATTAATTCTTACAAAATGTTTCCTTTTCAGTTTTTTTAAAGATAATTAATCACACAAAAAGTCTAGTTCCCCTAAAAAAATTGCGGAAACTATAGTCCAGATGGGCGGAAAGGGGGGGGGGGAGTGGGCGCTAAAAGAATGTTGGGGGGGGGGTGAGGGGCGGTGAGCGGAAAAAAATTGTAAAAGGGGGCGGTGAGCCAAAAAAGGTTGAGAACCTATGCACTAGACCATAGCCACCCACGTCGCATTGAAACTATTTGAAACTCACCCCTTCACCCAGAAATAAAAAAATAATAATTTCATTTCCATACTTTCTGACTGTCATATAGGCCCACAGGATGACTGACATATAGGCCCACAGCCCACAGGATGACTGACATATAGGCCCACAGGATGACTGACATATAGGCCCACAGGATGACCGACATATAGGCCCACAGGATGACCGACATATAGGCCCACAGGATGACTGACATATAGGCCCACAGGATGACTGACATATAGGCCCACAGGATGACTGACATATAGGCCCACAGGATGACTGACATATAGGCCCACAGGATGACTGACATATAGGCCCACAGGATGACTGACATATAGGTCCACAGCCCACAGGATGACTGACATATAGGTCCACAGCCCACAGGATGACTGACATATAGGTCCACAGGATGACTGACATATAGGCCCACAGCCCACAGGATGACTGACATATAGGCCCACAGGATGACTGACATATAGGCCCACAGGGTGACTGACATATAGGCCCACAGGATGACCGACATATAGGCCCACAGGATGACCGACATATAGGCCCACAGGATGACCTACATATAGTCCCACATGATGACTGACATATAGGCCCACAGGATGACTGACATATAGGCCCACAGGATGACTGACATATAGGCCCACAGGATGACTGACATATAGACCCACATGATCATACCAAGCTCCAATTCAACCTCCCTCCTGGAGGAACACACTTCACTCGCCATTTTTTTCCTTTAATAATTAAAACAAGTGTAAGATGACCAAAAATTTAATTTTTAAATTTAGTTAAAATACAAGACGCCATAAGTGTCCGACACCACTTCCCCCCTCCAATAAAAAATACATGTGTTAGTTTTTTCCTACCTATCTATTACGAAAGAGCGAGTGAGTGCCCTGTCTCTCCCTCCATCTCTTCTTACCGTGTTACGCTCACACCGACAGCAAGGTGTTTGAAGGTGAAGTAAAGGGGTGGGAGAAAGCCAGGAAACTGGGTTTTATACTCCAGGAAACTCTCTAACTTCCCACCCCCGCCCTTCTCTTTTAATTAACCACACGATAAAAAAAAAGTAGAGGAAGACAAGAAACAAAATTCAGAGAACAGGTTGTGTTTTTCTGCTGGTTTGGAAGGGGAGGTTAGTGTTTTAGTGTTGTTGAGTTCTTTCCCCTTAGATTAATTCATTATAATTGTGAGAGATCGTATGGGCCAGGGTTCTTATAAAAACGTTCTTAGTTGTTAGTATGTTGCTAGGTTTTCATTTCCCAGAATTTCAATAACAAAAAAAAAAGTGTGTGTAGTTGTTTTTTTAAAAATAGATTGAGCAGGACGAATTCTTATAACAAACATTTATTCATTCTCAGAAGTGGATTTTATTAGTCAAGGGGTTGAGTCTATAACTAACATTCCTCAAGTAAGTTCTTGAACTTAGTCTATGCATGGTTCAAACAAAGTATTGCACTGTCTCCTGAGTCGCTCAGCCAAGGTGCCTCAAATGTTTATATACACATCTGCTTAGTTCTTTGTGTGTGTCTGTGTGGAGGGGACAGGGTGGGGGGAGGGGGGTTCTGGAACATCAATGTTGAACAATTCTAAGACATTATTAGGGAGCATAGTTTGAAAAACACAGCGCAGTCCTACTCTTACTGAAGTCCTACTCTTACCAAAGTCCTAATCTTACCAAAGTCCTTATCTTACCAAAGTCCTTATCTTACCGTACAGATTTATTGTGCTGGCCAAATCTGCTGTGTAGTTTAAGGATGCTTACATTGGACCATTTAAGAAATTCAAATTCAATACAATGAAATGAGCCACACATATTGTTAAGCTATGTAATGTCATATTATTAAACTGTGTAATGCCATATTGTTAAACTATGTAATAAAAAAAATGCCATATTGTTGAAATACATGCACAACATCAGGCGGGAATAGAAATCGTTTATTTTCCACTGAAGCCCAAGTCCTAAGTTTTGATACATAGCACAAATATTGGTTTCTGTATTCCCAAAACAGAACAGTTGGACTTGATGACTGCACTTCGTTGATCGTTGGGTTTTTTCATGTTTTTATTTAGCTTCAATTGTATGTTGTTGTTGTCGTCCACTGCAAATTTTTTAATCAAATATTGACTCACTTTCCAGCCAAGCTATCTTTCATCAAATGTGTAATACTAGATCTTTTGCTGGCGGACACTACAATACATGTCATTCATTACTACCAAAGGCGTGCATTTCTTATTAAAATAAGAGTTACTTGTTAAGACGTTTTTTTTAAACATTGGATAAATGTAATCTATTCTATAAAGGTGGGTAATCTTCAGGAAAGTTAATTTGCCTATTTCCGAATAAATCAACGTCCAGTTGTCAACCAGTTGGTGCTCACCGTTAGCAGACTACAAGAAGTTATAGATATCATTTTCGTTTTTAAATAGACCTATGACTTTCACCAACGAACTCTTCAATAAGACTATTTCTTCCTTACCACGTTTTTTACACGACGTCATCAACCTTCTTTCTTTTTCTCACGAGTGGCAAGCTTGTCAACTTGCCAGATAAATGTTGGCAAGTGCTTTAGCGTTTGTAAAATGGGAGCATGCGCAAACAATAGTGAATGCACTTTGAAACAGAAGCGTCATGGGCACTTCCGGCTAAATTTAGTTGATATTTAGTTGACAGAAAACTAAACATCTAATTTCAGAAAAATGTGAAGATGGCAAAGAAAGAGGAACAAAATACAAACTATAAAAACACACACACATACACACACACATACACACATACACACACACATACACACATACACACGAGGAAACTTAAGAGTGGACATTTGTGCAGTAATTTGTTCAACGCTTGCCAAATAGCCTTGTTACAATTATTGTATAGATCTACATATCAATGATGATATCAATGACATTAAAATAACTTTCTACCTTTTTAAAAAATCTCAATAAGAATCACGAGTTTGTTAGAGAACAAAAAAATTGAATAAATGTGGATAAACATTAGTCAATAGAAATGTTATGTTTGGCAGAATGGTGTCTACACATTTCTTGATAGAGTTTATTTGTGTGTGTTCCATTTGACATAGATTCTAGATAGGCCTATTGACAATTTCAAACCCAATAAAACATCTGATGGGAAGAAATCACTGATCTCTAAAAAGAATGGATTAGTCTCGGAAGTAACATCCTTGAGGAAATTTCCATCATTTTGTTTCCATTGTTACTGATCAATATATATAATTACCGTGAGTTTGTTTATTTATTTAGATGTTTGTTTCTGCTCTATATTCTCCTAAGCCGTTTGACTAATCGGGTTAAAAGTTAAATGTATAAATTGGAAACGTCCTCCAAAAGAATTTTTCTATTTTACAAACAATATTGTTTAATTCGTTAATTTATTTTTTAAAATAAACTTAAACCTATTACTAATCACCGTATGTTAAGGTTATAAAACGGGCGCGGTTTCAAAATGATGTCCCTTTGAAATGCTTTCAAATTTAGTGTGTGTTCGGGACCGGGTTTTCCCATACTGCGAAATATTGCTGTCTACTTTTTTTATTATTAACTTTTTATTGTTTGGTATTTGTTTTCTTTTTCTTTCATTTTGATCGTATTGTTGTTAGTTTTATATTATTAATAAGAAGTCAGAAGCGTGACAGCAACAATCCATTTGCTTATTGTGTAAAATGGCAGCAACATAGATTCCGTTCCGATCTATTCATAGATCAGTGGCACAGTAAGTTTTAGACACAATTTTGTTTTTATCGGTAAGTGCAGTGGAGATTTTTAGTTTTCCCATAGACTATAATATACATGGACCGCTTGCTTTAGTTTTTCTGCTATATGATGACTCGAAAGACTGCTTATTTCGGAATTCCCGATTCTAAAGGAAGTAATTGTAATACAAATTCCGTTTTATTGAATCGCACCATTTTTTTTAGAAATTTTGTGCGTCAATCTATGACTTAGATATGGACGCTATGGATGAGGAAGTTTTTGTTGATGAATTGAAAGGCATACTGGAGGTAAATGTTCAAATTAAATAATTACTTATTGAAGAAGTATGGAGTTTATCTGTTAGACTCATGTTTGGTGTATATTATAGTCTATGGTATTTCTGCTATATGATGACTTGAAACACTGATGATCGGAATTCCCGATTCTAAATAACGTAATTGCTATACCGGAAATAAAGTTAACGATATACAAGTTCCATGATTTTCTCAATGAAAAATTAAAATCGAAAGTAGTACAGAGCTGAAACATTTATAGATCAGTGTTGTGTGCATACGGAAAAAAAGAAAATAAGCTCTAAAAAAAGAGCAGTCGGTCCATCTTATTATAGTCAATGATATATTAATAGGCCTACAAGTATTCATTTAAAGTCGAAAAATATGCGATTAAATAAAACGGAAGTTGAATTACAATTACTTCATTTAGAATCGGGAATTGCAAAAAACTGAAGATAATAGCATAAAAAACTAAAGCAAGCGGTCCATGTATATTATAGTCTATGGTTTTCCCTTTCTTCTATAGATCAGTGCATTTCTTCACTTTGCTCAAACCAATTAATTAAGAAGGCGCAATCCATTCTTTTTATAGATCAGTGGATGAAACTTGAACCTTTTTTCTCTTTAAGTGAGAGTATAAGCCGAGGTTGCTTGCTCTCTTAGGGCAAGAGAACGAACTCTGCTGTATCATGTATCTGCTCTGCTATAGCCTATCATATATCTGCTTGCTGTAGTTAAGACCCCATATGGGATCATCCATTAGTTAAGACCCCATAATATGGGATCGGGGTTACAGAATAAGATAGAATCTATTATTTTTTAGACAAATAATACTGCACCCAATAATACTTAAAATGGACCGTGGTAAAATTAGGTCAATTTTAACAAGTGGAAAGGAGGATAACGAAGACAGCAATGAACAAAGACTAGAACTATATTACACACACACACACAAATTCTACTGTCTTTGCCATTTCGCCACTTTTTGTTTATTACCGTATAGCAGTGCCGGATTAACCAGAGGGCTGTGGGGGCTCCAGCTCCCGGCCCCAGCTTCCCTACCGGCCCAATTTTATATCATTAAAGATCAGAATAAAAGGATTTGACCTTTCGTAGGCTCGGGCAGAATATTTATTTAATAGCTGAATAGCTACATTAAATTTAGCTTTTTAAATTACGAAAATCGACCAAATAATTGACCAATTAATGAGTTTTTTGTGCGAAATTGAAAGTGCGGGTATAGGTCTAGTGGCGGCTTCCTGTTTACGTTTCGTTATTATGGAAAGCTTATGTGAAAGGTTACACAAAAATTAAACAACTTCTCGATAATCTTTCTAACGATGACAACCAACCTCAATATGCCAGGCTCCAGGCTGACTCATTGTCGAAAACAATGAGCTGTTCTGAAACTGGGATTATGGCTGAATTTTGGTATTTGTTCCTGGACCAAATTAACGCCACCAGTTGTACTTTACAAGACTCGAAGATGGATCTCAATACAGTTGTGCAACTCTACAAATCACTAATTGAATTTATTGACCAGCAGCGGAATGACTTTGGAACTTATGAACTGCGAGAAAAACTCCATAGTGATAATTCTACTTACAGAGAAGACAGTGTAAGGAAACGAAAACGGATGAAACAGTTTGATGAGGGCGATGCTGATAAAACGGAGTTCAATCCTTCTGATCGGTTCAAAACTCAAGTCTTCTTACTTACACTTGACAAACTTCGAAGTGCCCTAGTACATCGTTTGGCAGCATACAAAGAGCTGAACCAAACTTTTGGATTTCCGAGGAATCTAAAGCATGCGTCCATTGATATGATTCGGTCAGCATCCTCTCGGCTTCAGCAAAAATATCCAGATGATTTTGAAGATTCTCTAGCAGAGGAATTGCTTCATTTTGGCGCACTTCTCAGAGTGGAATCCTCACAACAATCTCCCAAGGGTGTATCATCCAGCAACCGTCAGCCAGAACTACAATTATTTCGTACCATCGTTGAGAATTGACTGCAGAGCACATTCCCCAATGTAGAAACGGTTCTCAAACTATTCCTCTGCATGATGACAACAAACTTTGAAGAGAGTGAAGAACTCATTGAGGTCCACAATGGGAGACGTTCGATTGAACATGCTTTGCTTGATGAGCATTGAGTTTGACATTTTGCGCGACATTGACTTTCATGATATTGTGATTGATTTCGCACGCCGAAAGGCTCGAATAGTAAATGTTGTTTAATACGTGCTGCAAATTGTAAATAAACGTTTTAGTACATGGTTTACGTTACTATCGCCAGACCTGACAGGGTATTAAGGAAAGCAAGAAAAGTTTTGAACTAATTTTTTAATGGTCAATAATTGATAACATCCGGCCCACAAAAGTTCTTTGCCCCCGGCCCCCAGGATCCTTAATCCGACAACTGCCGTATAGTAAGTATTTCACTAGTTTACTATAGTATTGTACTTGACATACTTCACAATAATACATGTACAGTGTATAACTCTTCCCCCCTCCACCTCCCGCGCTCGTGTCTCTCTTCGTCTCTCTCTCTCTCTCTCTCTCTCTCTGTATTTGTTGTCACTAATTTGGTGCGTAACTATAATTTTCCTCCAAATGTCTGTGGTTTTATTTCTAAGGTTAAAAAACAACAACTTCCAGAAAGTTGGGACGGCCACTCCATGAATTACAAAGTGATTCCGAGAGGCTGATGGTGATGAAAGTGGCTACGAGAAAGTATGGTCATGCTAGAGAGATTTTTGACTCGACAATAACTTAAACAAAATGGCGCTTGTGGTGGGGGGAGGGGTCGAAATTAACGCCTATTTACAGTGATAGTTTTCATTTTTTAGTAATCCAACGAGCGTAGAGGGGGATAGGGGTTTGGCGCCTGGGAACACCCCCCCCCCTCCCTCCCCACCCCATCCGACCACCCCTAGTTACGCTGATGATTTGGGATATACCGGTAGACAGAGAATGGATCAAATTTAGATGTAGAAAGTTATGAGACCAATTAGTAAACACACAAGCAATCGGAGAAAATAAAGGCAGATAGTCCGCGGACCAAGTAGGCTAAGAGATTGGACTAAATGTAATGGTAACAGTGGTCCCTCTTATAAACGTGTATAATATGCTTTTTGCATGCTCAGTGCTCAGTACACACACAGATTGTACCTAAAGTAGTCTAAGCTAGACATTTTACCGAAAGCAGACATACATAGAATTAGACCAAAAGTAGACGTAGGTTAAGATTGGACTTTGAGTAGAATTATAGATTGGACCAATGGTAGTCATACAGAGATTGGAACTAAACTAGACTTAGAGATTGGACCAATGGTAGTCATACAGAGATTGGAACTAAACTAGACTTAGAGATTGTACCAATGGTAGTCATACAGAGATTGGAACTACACTAGACTTAGAGATTGGACCAATGGTAGTCATACAGAGATTGGAACTAAACTAGACTTAGAGATTGGACCAATGGTAGTCATACAGAGATTGGAACTAAACTAGACTTAGAGATTGGACCAATGGTAGTCATACAGAGATTGGAACTAAACTAGACTTAGAGATTGTACCAATGGTAGTCATACAGAGATTGGAACTACACTAGACTTAGAGATTGGACCAATGGTAGTCATACAGAGATTGGAACTAAACTAGACTTAGAGATTGGACCAATGGTAGTCATACAGAGATTGGAACTAAACTAGACTTAGAGATTGGACCAATGGTAGTCATACAGAGATTGGAACTAAACTAGACTTAGAGATTGGACCAATGGTAGTCATACAGAGATTGGAACTAAACTAGACTTAGAGATTGGACCAATGGTAGTCATACAGAGATTGGAACTAAACTAGACTTAGAGATTGGAGCCAAAGAAAAAAACGTAGATAGAGACAAGACCAAACGTTTATGTAGACAGAGTTTGGACCAAAAGTAAACGTAGGTAGAGAATAGACAACAAATTAGACTTAGATTTAGAGATTAGACCAAAAATAGACTTAAAGATTGGACCAAACGTATTCTTTGGAAGAGATTGAACTAAAAGTACACGTTTGAGATTGGGCCGAAAGCAGACGCAGAGATTGGACCAAACTTGAGTTTAATACAGTGGCCTACGTTTACTGCGAGTCATTAGGTAGTTGTGCATTCAATCCCACAATACATACTTATCAAATGCAACACACATCCTGTTGAAGATGCAAACCTCTTGTTTGTGTGCTTATCAATGGAAAATGTGTGTGTATGTGGTGGGGGGTCCGCACTCGTGATGACATTTATAAAAACTCACAGGCATGTTGTTCACTTCTTGCCTAACACACACCACTCACGGCTCCAACACATAGTTTTGTTCTCATCAACTTTCTGGAGGCTTTAATTTGTTTGTTCTGGCTTTTGATACACTACTTACCAAAGAATGTGCAGCTAGAAGCTAACATGAGCGTCGGTGACACAGGGTTCTCAAATTGGTAAGCAAGGCCTTCGCGGTTTATGATATTGACCTATATTATAATTATCGCTTACAATTTCCATGAGTTTATTATATTATAGTATATAGGTTATGTCAGTTTAGTCAGGAAAGAAGGAGAATAATTGGGTGAAACGAAAAGGTTCGTTTCGGAGTTACCTAAGGTCAAGGACGGAGCGGAAACATTTTCGCAAAATTTAAGTAGAGCCAGTGCCCTCACATAATGGGAGGCAGAGGGGGGCATAAGCCCGAAGGCGACACTTACAGGGGGGGGGGGGGGAATGTAGTCTAAATATAGCACTAAACAAGCAGTTAAAGTATGCAAGGGGGCGGCGCTGAAACTTTTGCCCTAGGGCGCTACATAAGTAAGCTTGTAAAGGTTCTGAGTAGAGCAAACGTTAATTGAAGTTTCCATTTCTCATTAGTTGGTAGCCTCTGGCCGACACATTCATACTTCATACTAATACTTGCACTGTTTATGTATAATAGCTTTGATAGAGTTTTTTTAAACGCTACATACTCGTTAAACTGAGGGGGTTAACAATATCATTCATTATTTAATCGGCTGTATTAAGAGGAGAAGTTTAGCCATTCTGGATACGCCTATGTCAAAACATTTTGAACATCGCCATATTTTTTCCACTGTGTGAGTTGGACATTCGCTCCTTTTTTTTCCCCAACTCTCCCGCGGACGTTCATTGAAAAAAATAGAATTAATTTTAATCCCGTTTGTAAACAAATCACTATTGATTATATCCTTAATACCGTTGAAGTCTGGGATGTTGTTTTATATGAGTTTGTTGTTATGTTCGCTTTCCACCGCAGGTGTGTTTGTGTGTATGTTTATGTGTTGTTCATATCATTAATGATAATCGGCAGGTGGCAAACGTTGCTTCTACTTGCGGCAAACCTATTACCACCGGAGGCTTCGGTTATCTCCGTTTGACTCGGCATTTGGAAAAAGGTCTTGTTACGAATCCCGAGAAGCTACCCAATGACCCCATGACCTAAAGGCGGCGTCCCCGAGTCTGTCCAAATGGTTTCCGCACCGTATAATACTTGAGGGCAGTTGTGGGTGCTCAGCGTTGAATTGATGTGTAAGAGCTTACTACATTAACTCTTTAGTACTTAACCCTTACAGTCCCGGGCGCGTATAAAGCGGAACTGAAGGAAGCATAGATAGAAGTAGGTCGGTACGGGAAGGGTTAAGAACTTTTTGGTTGTTGATTCCGTGATTGATACAAAACTTGTGTATAGATTTGTGTGCATGTGTCAGTGTAATTGTGTGAGTACATACCTATGTGTGTTCCCATATTGTGTGAGTACATACCTATGTGTGATCCCATATTGTGTGAGCACATACTTATGTGTGATCCAATATTGTGTGAGTACATACCTATGTGTATTCCCATATTGTTTGACTGCATACCTATGTGTGTTCCCATATTGTGTGAGTACATACCTATGTGTGTTCCCATATTGTGTGAGTACATACCTATGTGTGTTCCCATATTGTGTGAGTACATACCTATGTGTGTTCCCATATTGTGTAAGTACATACCTATGTGTATTCCCATATTGTGTGAGTACATACCTATGTGTATTCCCATATTGTTTGACTGCATACCTATGTGTGTTCCCATATTGTTTGACTACATACCTATGTGTGTTCCCATATTGTTTGAGTACATACCTATGTGTGTTCCCATATTGTGTGAGTACATACCTATGTGTGTTCCCATATTGTTTGAGTACATACCTATGTGTGTTCCCATATTGTTTGACTACATACCTATGTGTGTTACCATATTGTTTGAGTACATACCTATGTGTGTTCCCATATTGTTTGAGTACATACCTATGTGTGTTCCCATATTGTTTGACTACATACCTATGTGTGTTCCCATATTGTTTGACTGCATACCTATGTGTGTTCCCATATTGTTTGAGTACATACCTATGTGTGTTCCCATATTGTTTGAGTACATACCTATGTGTGTTCCCATATTGTTTGAGTACATACCTATGTGTGTTCCCATATTGTGTGAGTATATACCTATGTGTATTCCCATATTGTGTGACTACATACCTATGTGTGTTCCCATATTGTGTGAGTACATACCTATGTGTGTTCCCATATTGTGTGAGTACATACCTATGTGTGTTCCCATATTGTGTGAGTACATACCTATGTGTATTCCCATATTGTGTGAGTACATACCTATGTGTGTTCCCATATTGTGTGAGTACATACCTATGTGTGTTCCAATATTGTTTGACTACATACCTATGTGTGTTCCCATATTGTTTGAGTACATACCTATGTGTGTTCCCATATTGTTTGAGTACATACCTATGTGTGTTCCCATATTGTGTGAGTACATACCTATGTGTGTTCCCATATTGTGTGAGTACATATCTATGTGTGTTCCCATATTGTGTGAGTACATACCTATGTGTATTCCCATATTGTGTGAGTACATACCTATGTGTGTTCCCATATTGTGTGAGTACATACCTATGTGTGTTCCAATATTGTTTGACTACATACCTATGTGTGTTCCCATATTGTGTGAGTACATACCTATGTGTGTTCCCATATTGTTTGAGTACATACCTATGTGTGTTCCCATATTGTGTGAGTACATACCTATGTGTGTTCCCATATTGTGTGACTACATACCTATGTGTGTTCCCATATTGTGTGAGTACATACCAATGTGTGTTCCCATATTGTGTGAGTACATACCAATGTGTGTTCCCATATTGTGTGAGTACATACCTATGTGTGTTCCCATATTGTGTGAGTACATACCAATGTGTGTTCCCATATTGTGTGAGTACATACCAATGTGTGTTCCCATATTGTGTGAGTACATACCTATGTGTGTTCCCATATTGTTTGACTGTGTATATTCGTGAGCTGAAAACAGTTGACCTCCACGTCCAAAGGGTAAAAGCTTGCATCAACCCACCCGACGGCCTGCTTGGGCTGGAGTTACGTCTGCATCTACCGCTCACCTACACAATCACGCGCGGCAGGTAAAACACAAACACCACCCTCAAGGTCGATCTAGATGCAGTTGTTATTTTTGTCTTCATTACACAAACTACACACACAAATAATACGGATTGGATAACACGAGTAGGGAGTACTTCAAACTGTAAAGTAAGACTGTCTATGGTTAGACTTGATTTAGCACTAGACTCGAGTTGTACTTTGTGGATTAGTGTGAATGCAGGAAGATTAACTTGATATAAAACACATGGCTGCATTTTGTGTCATAATGAGTGAGTAGAACGTGTTTAGACTTTACAGGAAGTAGGTCCTCAATTTAATGTGTGTTTATTTGTAGTGTTTTCTGTAAAGACTTTCTCTAATACTTTCTGCAATTTTTGAAGCCTTACAATCCGCTGTTCTGGCAACGCAACTCCCAGAAATTGTTTTTATTGATCAAGAAAATGAGGGCGAATTTTTGAAAAAAAAAAAGTTGTTTTATCTTCGCTTTATGAATATATTTACTCCGATTGGGCCAGATATGGACTTCGTGTGTGATAAGTGTATGTGTGTAGCAATGTGCTGGCCACACAATACTCAGCGCATTCCACGGCCATTTTTATACATTCATAATTTTCGAAAAATGTTCTACCATTATGTAAGATCAATTCTATTTTCATAAGTATAAAAGACAACAACAAAAATTAAATACTTTTATACAGTGCTTTTTTTATAATAAAAAAAAAGGTACCGGAACTCCTATAAAAAAGTACCGGAACTCTCCTATTTATGTCCATCGTGTCATAAATAAATAACTCTGAAATTAGTAGTCTATGGAAAAAAGGTGCAGGAACGCCGTTCCGGTGCGTTACATTAGAAAAAAAGCACTTGCTTTTATGTAATAAAGTATTAAAGGACAAAATGTTTGGGTTTACCCGGTACTCAAATGACGTCTTGGCTATAAATAAACAACAGTGTTACCACGTGTCATTCCTCCACGTACTGTCTCACCCAGATATTCCATTGCCCTCAATTCTGTACAGTTCTTTATACCTTACCTCTGTTGGACCAAGTTGTTTTGGAGGGATTAGCATTATTTATAAACCAACTTGAAAATGCCCCAAGATAACACCCTCCCAGTTTCAGTTTTAAGACTAACAACGCAGATATTAAAAACATATTTTTTTTTGGTATTTAAAAAAACATCCCCAAAACATCCAGTTTTTTTTTAGTGTTATTTATTTCCTGTTTTGTTGGAATAAAGTATGGCTTTAGTATTGCTTTTTTAAAAAAAAACATATGTGCAGGGAAGATATTTGATTGAATAGTACATCATGGGTCATAGGTATTGTCTTATGTCATGAACTGCAGGCTATATCCTTAATGTCCTGAATTCTTTTTCATCTTTTATTGTCCGATTTTATGAACTCTATGTCCTGAATTCTTTTTCATCTTTTATTGTCCGATTTTATGAACTCTATGTCCTGAATATCACGCACTTTGTGTACCATACGTCGTAGATTATGTGTCCTGAAAAAAGATTTCATGTCTTCAAAAAATGTCCCAAATTGAATGTCCCCAATAATGTCGTGTTGTGCCATAATACCAGAATGTATGACCTGTATGCTTTGAACTATATGTCTAGAATGGCATGTCCTGTATCTCTTTCAATTAAACGTTCTATGTGTATATATATGTTTCTTTCTTCGGAAGGATAATGCATATTAAGAACGAATATAAAGGATTTATATTAAAAAAAACATAGCATTTAGCATTTTGCGGTTGTTAATTTTTTGTTTCAAACATTTGTATCACACGGATGAAAGAAATACTTGAATGCTATTATTGTGTACGCTGTTAGTACATACAGAGAAATGTAACTATAAAGACGCTCAGAGAAATGCCATACTTGTGAAATCATTAGTTTATGGTTAGTTTTTTGTTATAGTCCAGTCTAGACCACGTAGTCTATAGTCCAGTCTAGACTGTGTAGTCTATAGTCCGGTCTAGACTGTGTAGTCTATAGTCCGGTCTAGACTGTGTAGTCTATAGTCCGGTCTAGACTGTGTAGTCTATAGTCCGGTCTAGACTGTGTAGTCTATAGTCCATTCTAGACTGTGTAGTCTATAGTCCGGTCTAGACTGTGTAGTCTATAGTCCGGTCTAGACTGTGTAGTCTATAGTCCAGTCTAGACTGTAAGCTATTTATGTCACACTGTAGCCTACATTCAGCGCTCCTTACTTCTCTAATGTGTAAAAACAATTTTTGCTCATTCCACTGTAATGATTGGACACAATGTATGAACTACTTGGCAGCTCCCCTTCTTCCCCCCCCCCCCCCCATCCATGTAAACTCATGCAGTTTGTTTGATTTCACTGTTTGCTGTTGTTGTTGGTTAGTATAACAAGGTGGGGGAGTGGGGGTGGGCTAGAAGAGGAAGAGTGCTGAAGTAGGTTTGAACAGTCAATTAACAGGGGGGGGGGGGGCGATTGTATTGTTCCAAAGTTATTTACAATGTGCCAGATAAGTCTCGGAACCCACAATCCAATGATCAGTACAGGAGACTTAGCCAGAAAGCTACTCAGCCTCATAGTTAATATATTAGGCGCTGATGAATCGCCAAGCTCAGGACTGAGTTCTTGTCTAGTGGTAACCCTACCAGCTCGCACTTTCGGAGGAGATGTGCTCTTCACAACCGACCCAAGTCCACCTTGTAATCTCCCTATCAGAGCAGACACCTCTGACAGTGTTTAGGAAATGAATGGGGATTTGTATGCATTCATTACAAGTATCAGTACATAGTTTTGTGCTTTTAACAGCCAGTTTGTTCCCCCCCCCCTCCCCTCACACATTATTTGCACAAATGTTTGACTCTATATGTTTGTGTTTCTTTGTTGTTCCTAGTCCATTAATTCTCATATTTATTGTTTGTTTTAGCTCTGTGGTAGACAGAAAGAAGGAGGAGACTGTAGTTAAAGTGAGTATTTCAATAGACAGAATTTATTTATTGGTATTTGGTATTGATTGTGTGTTTCGTAGCTAGACTTCTATGTGGACTAAATAGGACTGTAACAGGTTGCAGTGAAGGTAGTTTAGTAGTTCAGGTACAGGGTGTGATGTGGTGCAATGTAATGCTAGTGCAATGTGGGTATGGGTACTGTGTGGTGCAGGTACTGTGTAATGCAGGTACTGTGTGGTGCAGGTAGGCCTACCGTGTGATGCAGGTACTATGTGGTGCAGGTACTATGTGTTGCAGGTACTGTGTGATACAGATACTATGTGGTGTATGTACTCTGTGCTACAGATACTATGTGGTGTATGTACTCTGTGCTACAGATACTATGTGGTGTATGTACTCTGTGCTACAGATACTATGTGGTGTATGTACTCTGTGCTACAGATACTATGTGGTGTATGTACTCTGTGCTACAGATACTATGTGGTGCATGTACTCTGTGCTACAGGTACTGTGTGGTATAGATACTATGTGGTGCATGTACTCAGTGCTACAGGTATTGTGTGCTACAGGTAGGCTACTATGTGGTGCATGTACTCTGTGCTACAGGTACTGTGTGGTACAGATACTATGTGGTGCATGTACTCAGTGCTACAGGTATTGTGTGCTACAAGTAGGCTACTATGTGGTGCATGTACTCAGTGCTACAGGTACTGTGTGGTACAGATACTATGTGGTGCATGTACTCAGTGCTACAGGTACTGTGTGGTACAGATACTATGTGGTGCATGTACTCAGTGCTACAGGTACTGTGTGGTACAGATACTATGTGGTGTATGTACTCTGTGCTACAGATACTATGTGGTGCATGTACTCAGTGCTACAGGTATTGTGTGCTACAGGTAGGCTACTATGTGGTGCATGTACTCTGTGCTACAGGTACTGTGTGGTACAGATACTATGTGGTGCATGTACTCAGTGCTACAGGTATTGTGTGCTACAAGTAGGCTACTATGTGGTGCATGTACTCAGTGCTACAGGTACTGTGTGGTACAGATACTATGTGGTGCATGTACTCAGTGCTACAGGTACTGTGTGGTACAGATACTATGTGGTGCATGTACTCAGTGCTACAGGTACTGTGTGGTACAGATACTATGTGGTGCATGTACTCTATTCTACAGGTACTGTGTGGTACAGATACTATGTGGTGCATGTACTCAGTGCTACAGGTACTGTGTGGTACAGATACTATGTGGTGCATGTACTCTATGCTACAGGTACTGTGTGGTACAGATACTATGTGGTGCATGTACTCAGTGCTACAGGTACTGTGTGGTACAGATACTATGTGGTGCATGTACTCAGTGCTACAGGTACTGTGTGGTACAGATACTATGTGGTGCATGTACTCAGTGCTACAGGTACTGTGTGGTACAGATACTATGTGGTGCATGTACTCTGTGCTACAGGTACTGTGTGGTACAGATACTATGTGGTGCATGTACTCAGTGCTACAGGTACTGTGTGGTACAGATACTATGTGGTGCATGTACTCAGTGCTACAGGTACTGTGTGGTACAGATACTATGTGGTGCATGTACTCTGTGCTACAGGTACTGTGTGGTACAGATACTATGTGGTGCATGTACTCAGTGCTACAGGTACTGTGTGGTACAGATACTATGTGGTGCATGTACTCAGTGCTACAGGTACTATGTGGTGCATGTACTCAGTGCTACAGGTACTATGTGGTGCATGTACTCAGTGCTACAGGTACTTTGTGGTACAGTTAATATGTGGTGTATGTACTCAGTGCTACAGGTACTAAGTGGGGCATGTACTCAGTGCTACAGGTACTATGTGGTGCACGTACTCAGTGCTGCAGGCACTATGTGGTGCATGTACTCAGTGCTACAGATACTGTGTATTATATGGTCAATTTGTTTTTTTTTTCTGTACAGATCAATTAGTTTATTTATCTCTTTATAGGCCAATTCATTTATTTTTCTTTTACAAATCTCTGGGTAGTTTTTTTCTTCATAGGTGAATTTTTTTTTTCCTTCATCATATATCATTTAGTTTCTTTTTTTCAATACTTGTTATCAGGCATTATTTCCTAATGATAACTTCATTTAGCAAATAGTAAATATCAGCAAAGTATTCCCACAGGACCTATTAAATTCTTAGGGCATGTGAAACAGTAATTACATAGCAGATTCATTAAACCTTCCTTGAATCCTTTTACTCTCTAGTTTTGCTGAACTTCTATGACATGGCAACATTATATTTTGAAAAGGCCAGATTTAGCCCTTGTCTAGAATTACAAGTGCCTGTGCCTTGTGTGTAGTTACTAACTGTTGAGAGTGGCCCCACTTGAAGATGCAATTTGTGAATAAACAGGAAACACATGAAAAGGGGGAGGTGGTGGCTGATAACCTTAAATCCTGAAGAAAAAAAACATTTCAAATATATTATGATGTTTGTTTCTGATTTCTGAAATAATCCTGTGAACTATTGGTTTGGCACTAATTTTTGAATCTGTGAAATATTGGTTTAAAATTTCTGAGACTTGCAAAGAAAAGCAACCAAACTAAAAATTGACTAAAGCAAATGTTCACATGTGCATGACAGTTTCTCTTTCTCTATTGTGTGTGTGGAGGGGGGATTATTTCCCCCTGGTGCAGTGGTTGTGTGTGTTACCTCCCATGGTCCACTTACACAAAGAGAAAGGTTGATTAAGGCCTTATGTTTGTTATTGCCTGGGGGGGAGCTCAGAATTAAAACAAATAAAAAAAAACAGCTACACAAAACACCATTCTGTGTGTTGGTTGAACTAAGAGAATTAAAAAAAACAACCAAAAAATAAAATATCAAAACAGCATGACATAGTGAACATGAGAAACTAATGAGCAGTTTTCTTGTAGGGTTCAAAGTTCAAAATAATGAGCAAAATTATTTGTTTACATAGCTCACTATGTCTCAGCACTATAATGAGAAACTTAGTGTTTACACACTTGATCAAGTTTTCATATTGTGTACATGTGTTTACAAAGTCATTAGATATTCATTTGATAGGGTTGAAAGTTTAAGATGTGCAAGGATACACCAAAGTTTTGTTAAATAATGAAATTGAGAGATAATAATACAGACATAACTAATTGTATTTATCTTTGTTTGTCTGTGTTGTGCTGAACAGTCTGTTAAAGGCCAGGCAGGTAAAGAAAGTTTGTTCAAAGATGACAGTGAAGAGGATTTCTTTTCATCTACAGTAAAGACTTCAGACAAGTAAATTAGACAACTTTAATTTATTTATTCATTGCTTTACATTCAGTTTTTGTTATATCCAGCAGTTTTGTTATTCTTAATATATCTATGTACTGCATATTCAAATGCTTGTTTTTTTTTAAATAATGATTTTTACTTGTATTAAATATTAGGATACTTGTATTACTGCCACTAAACACTTAAATCTCAATCTTTTAGTTACACTTTTAGTCAGTCCATATTTCTGACAAAGAACAATAATTTTAAGAGTCCAAACAATGTTTTAGTTTAGTCAGTCCATATTTCTGACAAAACACAATTATTTTAAGAGTCCAAACAATGTTTTAGTTACACTTTTAGTCAGTCCATATTTCTGACAAAGAACAATAATTTTAAGAGTCCAAACAATGTTTTAGTTTAGTCAGTCCATATTTCTGACAAAACACAATTATTTTAAGAGTCCAAACAATGTTTTAGTTACACTTTTAGTCAGTCCATATTTCTGACAAAACACAATTATTTTAAGAGTCCAAACAATGTTTTAGTTACACTTTTAGTCAGTCCATATTTCTGACAAAGAACAATTATTTTAAGAGTCCAAACCTAGATTCAGAGTCCCTGGTGAATATCAAAATAATGGTATGAACAGATAATTGACCCTTGCTATGTATTTTAATTTGGATGATGTTAATCTAACTGCATTTTTTATAATTGTCACCTGAAATCTCTATGGTTGTATCCAGGGTGTCCTCTAGGGTTGTATCCAGGGTGTCCTCTATGGTTGTATCCAGGGTGTCCTCTAGGGTTGTATCCAGGGTGTCCTCTAGGGTTGTATCCAGGGTGTCCTATAGGGTTGTATCCAGGGTGTCCTATAAGGTTGTATCCAGGGTGTCCTCTTGGGTCGTATCCAGGGTGTCCTTTAGGGTTGTATCCAGGGTGTCCTCTGTGGTTGTATCCAGGGTGTCCTCTAGGGTTGTATCCAGGGTGTCCTCTAGGGTTGTATCCAGGGTGTCCTCTAGGGTCGTATCTAGTGTGTCCTTTAGGGTCGTATCCAGGGTGTCCTCTGGGGTTGTATCCAGGGTGTCCTCTAGGGCTGTATCCAGGGTGTCCAATAGGGTTGTATACAGGGTGTCCTCTAGGGTCGTATCCAGGGTGTCCCCTAGGGTCGTATCCAGGGTGTCCTATAGGGTCGTATCCAGGGTGTCCCCTAGGGTCGTATCCAGGGTGTCCTATAGGGTCGTATCCAGGGTGTCCTCTAGGGTCGTATCCAGGGTGTCCTATATGGTTGTATCCAGGGTGTCCTCTAGGGTTGTATCCAGGGTGTCCTCTAGGGTTGTATCCAGGGTGTCCTCTAGGGTTGTATCCAGGGTGTCCTCTAGGGTTGTATCCAGAATGTCTTCTAGGGTTGTATCCAGGGTGTCCTCTAGGGGCGTATCCAGGGTGTCCTCTAGGGTCGTATCCAGTATGTCCTTTAGGGTTGTATCCAGGGTGCCCTCTGGGGTTGTATCCAGGGTGTCCTCTAGGGTTGTATCCAGGGTATCCTCTAGGGCTGTGTCCAGGGTGTCCTCTAGGGTTGTATCCAGGGTGTCATTTAGGGTTGTATCCAGGGTGTACTTTAGGGTTGTATCCAGGGTGTACTCTAGGGTTGTATCCAGGGTGTACTCTAGTCTTCCCAGCACCAGATATCAGTTGGGGTAAAGAAAAAGGCAGCTGGTGTATGCCTTGCCACAGCAACTGTTGAACACTGCCTCACTGGCCTATATACTATAATACTTACTATACATGTATAGATTGGTATGCTGTACTTCAAATAGATTTATGTAAAAGAGACTAATTAGATGTTTTATTATTTTGCAACTAATGCATATTATTTTCTATTGCATCTGTATGGGAACAGTAAAAAGCCAGCAGGGGCTGTCTCATTATTTGGTGGTGTTGACGTCTTAGGCTCTACAGATAAAAAGGTTTTGTACCAACCTTTTTCTTTTTTTTTTTAAAAATCAAACTGTGATTTGCTTTAATTTATGAATGAAAGATATTGCCAATGTAAAAAAAAAAAACAGTAATAAAATTTATAAACATTAAAACACACCCATTTCTATCTACATTTATATCAGCATCCATACTACAACTTCATATGGAATCATTCATTATATTTTAAAATATGCAAAATTCCCCGGGTGAAAATAAAACCGGCCTGTATAAACTACAGATAAACATTTCATAACCTACAATGAACGGAAAGCTATTAATCTAATGATTAACAAAAATTAATATTTTTTTATTGAAGACTTTTAGGAAAGTAATTTAAAATAAATATTGTAATCGGGTAAAAATAGCCAAGTCTTTTTATTTAACAAAAATCTAAATTGCTCGGTGTTGCTCAGAGATTTACAATCTTTTTTTAAAAAGTAATATGAATTTAAATTTTAACAAATTGTAGAAAAAAGGTTATAGACTAACTGGAGAATCGAACCCGGGTCGCCCGCATGGCAGTCCAATACGTTATCTACTTAGCTTGTAAAGACACGTCCGAAGTGAATTGCAAAAGTATAATATGAGACAATAGGGTCACGTATCTTTAAATTAACTAATATGATTGGTTGAATACACACACAGTCTACTATATATATATAGATAATAGACCAATTACTAATAACAATTGATTTGTAAAGTTTTTTGTAAAAAAAAGTTTGTTTTGTTTTACACACAGGAATCTAAAGCTAATGTAACAGCAGCCACCAAGTCTTCTGCCTCCACGGCCGCAGCACCACCAGCAGCCAAGAAATCTGGGGCGGCACTCTTTGATGAAGACGAGGAGGATGATGATTTTTTGTTTTCTGCCAAACCCAGTCAATCAGCAGGAGAGAAACAGGTTGGTATTTCAGAAGGATGGTAAATAGATGACATCAATAATAAAAAAAAGGATATATAGGGATACTGGATTTGATTATATCTTAAAAAAGATGTTTTCAATTAAATATTTTGTTTTCAAAATATTGTCTTATATTATATATGTTTATTGATGTAGGATTTTGTTTAGACTATCTGTGTAAAAAATTTTTATTTCTTGCTTGTATTTAAAGTTTTACAAAAAATATATTTTTTGTTCTCAAAGGCTTTTTTATTTAAAGTATTTATTTTTATAATAATTTAATTTCTGTTTGTTTCTTCAGAACTCCAAGAAATCCAGTCAAAACCTGTTTGAAGATGATGACCTATTGTTTAAAGCAGGAGAAGAAACATCCCCAACAGTTGATTTGTTTAGTAAAAAAGGCCCATTAGCCAAGGTATTTCCACAGTGACATGGGGTAGACAATTTTATTGGATACATAGTATTACATAGTGCACCATTTATCAATCCATGTTGACCGCATCTGATGAACATATTTTCTTTATATTTAAATCCTTTATGTCATATATACAAAATGCATACATTAGATTTATGCTAAAGAGTGTTTTAAGTGTCTTGTTTAATTTTATTCTTACAAAAATGTTTCTATCTAATGCTACTTAGTATAATAGTATCTCTTTGAAATATTTTCTTTAAAAAAAAACTAAGAAGTTTTTGTGTTTGTTTAGGAATGCAAACTGAACTTACACTTGGTTGAACTTACACTTGGTTGAACTACACTTTGAGCCTTTAAATTATAAAGAAAACCTTTTTTGTTGGACTCTGTTTGACATCAGATTTATTTGAAACATTTTAAAGGAGTTACAAAAATTGATGATGAAAAAATGTAGTTTGCTGACACGCTTTCTTAAGATAATAGCATCCAATGAGTCTAGTCTTACATCTTAGTTAGGGTTTTAAATGTTCTTACCTTTCTGGTATTCCTGGCTTGTTCAAACAACCCATTCCATGCCTGGAAAAAGGTATAGAGAGGGGACTATATGACTTAGGCAGTCTTCAGTTTGAGTTAAAATATACATAAACCAATCTGAATAGGATACTTGTTGTTTATTTCAGTTTGAGTTAAAATATACATAAACCAATCTGAATAGGATACTTGTTGTTTATTTCAGTTTGAGTTAAAATATACATAAACCAATCTGAATAGGATACTTGTTGTTTATTTCAGTTTGAGTTAAAATATACATAAACCAATCTGAATAGGATACTTGTTGTTTATTTCTTTAAGAAAGACATTTTTGTTTTTTTTACCAGCCCACACAGAAAGATAAAGAGCCAGAGAAGAAAGCACCCATCAAACCCGCTGTGCCTGATTTGTTTGGAGAAGATGGTGAGGATGACGACCTGTTCTCCTCATCTGCTTTAAAGACAAAGCCCTCCCCACTTGCACCAGCAAAGCCAGCGAAGCAGACAATCATTGGAGTCACTGAGACAGAATCCAGTGACACCATGGAGGTCAAGGTTAGTGGTCACAGCTGACTAGATCTGCCTTTTGCCTATTTGTTTGTACAGCTTTTAAGTAATAATTTAGTTATTTATTGTTCAACTTTCTATCATTCTAAGCTAACCCATGGGTGTACAATGTTTGCTAAATGAGTTCCCATTCTAAGGGAAATGGTAAAATTGAAACTTTCTTTTTTTTCTTTTGTTGAACAGGAGGAAGAGGTGAAGAAACCCAAGAAACCAGCCGGAGCAGTCTCCATGTTTGGTGGCATGGATCCGTCAGCTCTCCTCAAGAAGAGGAAGCCTTCTGACGCTGAGGAGGAGAAAACTCCAGCAAAAGAAGAGGCAAAAGAAGAAATGAAGAAGGTGGAGGAAAAACCAGCTCTGGAAGATAAGGAATCAGCATCTACTAAAGTCTCCAATACCTCATCCAAAGATTCAAAGTTAAAACCACGTAAGTTCTGATGTGAAAGTTTCACATCTAGCTTTTTGTTGAGTCTGGAAATTTGTATTCCTTGTATTCATTTCCATTCAGATCAAACACAGCTTTTCCCAGCATTAATGAACATAACTTTATGCAATTTGCTATTCTTGTCAATAAAACATATTTTGTTGCATCTCCCATGAAGCCGTAGATTTATTTGGTGCTGAAGACGAAGAAGAAGATTTGTTTGTCCCCAAGCCTGCAGCCAGTAAGCAGATTGAAGGAGTGACAACTACAGAATCTAAAGATTCACCCATAAATGTACGTAGGTTTTACATCAGGATTCACCCATAAATGTACGTAGGTTTGACATCAGGATCAATAAGCTTTTTTGTCCTTAGGGATTCCTCAATAATTGCATACATTAGTGAACCTGCAGTAAAGCTAAAGCCCATTAACCAATGCCTAAGAAACAATAATCTTTTATAGAGAACCTTCAACTGTAATTTGAGATGAGATCATCATATGTATTCATATTTCTAAATCAAATACCATGTTCCTAAGAAACCTCCACTGTGACTAGTCAAGACAAAATCTTCTTGTTTAAAATATTTGCAAATGCACATTTTAATTTGTGCATTTTGGTTTCTTTTGTTTAGTAACCATGTTTAAATTTATTATTGGACACTGGTTGACTCATTCCAATGGTCTAGAGCAGGGGTCGGGAACCTTTTTTCTTAGAGAGCCATGTACACCACATATTTTGAAAAGTTATTCAAGGAGAGCCATACATTATGTTTAAAACTAAAAATTTAAGTAAATGTGTGCATTTTTTGTAATTTCAACACTTTAAGTACAATAATTATGTCTCTGAATTCTTCTGATGCTGAGCTGCAGTAGACTTAAGCTCATTTGTAGAATGAAATATTGATATGCAATTAATATGTAGATAAAGATAAAAGCATAAAAAATATTTGTTTAAATAATTGAACATTTGTCTGCGAGCCAGATGCAGCCATCAAAAGAGCCACATCTGGCTCTCAAGCTATGGGTTCCCGACCCCTGGTCTAGAGTTTGAATAGCTAACATTGGTTGAGACAAAGTAAAGGAGGCAACACAATACTTTGTGTTCTGTGGCCCCTGCTGGTTCACCAATTTAACCTTTTGCAGCCTCTCAGCCGGGGCGTCCCCCCTTCTCACCCTAATATAAATAGGTGTAACAGTAAATGATGTCTAATATCTCACACTGCCATAAAGACATGATACATCAGTTGACATAAAACTACCACACAGGTTTTTTCTACCAAAATCTTAGTACTGTAGTTATTAGTCTCTAAAAAAACTGGATATTTAAACAAATTGACAGGAAGAAGTACCAGTTGTCTCCCCCACTAAGCCCCGCAAGCCTGCGGGTGCCGTATCCATGTTTGGTGGCAGCATCGACCCACTGGCCATTCTAAAGAAAAACAAGAGGCCCAGTGAGGAGGAGACACCCACAAAGGAGGAGGAGCCCAAAGAAAAGGTCCCTCCCCCAGAGGTAGCCCCAAAGACTCGCACCAAGTCAGAAATTCTGGAGGCATCCTCTGAGCAGGAGAAGATTACTCCACCAGAAGTAGCCACAAGGACAAAGCCAAGCCCACCAGACAAGGATGGTGATGACCTGAAGCCTAAACCTCGTATGTTTTGAATTTATGTTTTATTGTAAACAGTCAACTATCTATTTTATAGTTAGTTCTTGTTATGAATTTATTTTTTATTGTAAACAGTCAACTATCTATTTCATAGTTAGCCCTTGTTATGAATTTTTTTTTTTTTTGTAAACAGTCAACTATCTATTTCATAGCTAGTCCTTTAATTCTAAATAAAACACCTTGTGATCGCATCACCATCCTCAACTTAGATTTAGCAATATTTTAAAATTCCGTTGTTGTTTTTTCTAACAGCTGTTGATTTGTTTGGAGGGGATGATGAAGAAGATTTGTTTGGGGCTACTAAAAAGAAGTCTACACCTCCGGCTACAGCACCCAAATCTTCTGTCCCAGTTGAAAGTCCCAAAGAGGAGGTAAGTCTAAAATCAAATTATTTCCCTTTCTTATTAGGTATTGGGGTAACTTTGTACTGTTTTAATACTAAATAATTATTTTCACATAATCCTTCATTATTTTGATGATGTTAATAACTTAACTAGTCTGAACAACAATAGAATAAGGAATAAATATGTAACAAAATATGTTAAAGATTAAACATTTATTTCAGTATTTTGTGCTGTGGTCAAAGTTACTTTGGTCCGAAAATATTGATTCAATTTAAAAATAAAACAAAAATTATTTAGAGCTTTAATTGAAAAAATTAGATTACAAGCTAGGTTAAATATAAACTTAAAGACTTCACATAAAGTCTTAATCATTCTTATTTAATAATTATTAAAAATGTAAACATTGACCTACTTGTAGATTTTGATGTGTACAAATCTCACGTGTAAATGGTGGTCATCTTGAAAAGATTCTCATTTAGCAAATAATGGAGCAACATTTCTTTCTTTCATATCTCTACGTCAAATTAGAAAGTTTAGATTAGTTGAAAGAATGGCCCAAAGTTACTCCTTTTTAACAGTAACTTTTAAATGCCATTTACCAATTGAAGGGATGGAATTATTTTGTACAATAATTGCACCTAGTCAACTAATTGTAATATTCATTTGAATCTTCATTGTAAACTCCAATATTTCATTAAGCTTACTGTGTCATCTTCTCATCTATTTATAGCAGAAAACACTGAATTGGATTCTATTATTAATAGTGTGATTTTTTTTCCCTATTGAAAAATATTTTGTTAAAAATACTGCAAACAAAACCATTCAAAGAAATGCTAACATTGTGTCCCCTCACTAAACATGTACAGTTAGTCCAGTCCAACTGTCTCTGTAGTGACTTACAAAAAGGTGAGACATTTAATTTCATTTCTACATTTTGTTCTGTCAGAGTGAAGCTAAATCTCCTGAACCGGTTCGGCACAAAAAGCCAGCCGGGGCCGTGTCAATGTTTGGTGGCCTTGACCCTTTTGCTGGCATGAAGAAAAAATCTTCCATTGAAGAAAAAGAAGTGAAAGGTACATTAATAAACAAATAAATAAATACAAAGTCTTTGTTGAACAAAAATTAAATATATTTAATCTACTTCAAAATATCTCTTAGAATTTTATTTAAATATTATGTCAAATTTAACATTTCATTCTTGAAATAAGTTCAAACTAAATAAAAATAATGCTTTGCTTTTTTTTCAGAACCTAGTCCACCATTGGAAGAACCAGTAAGTTTCATGTCTTAATTCATTGAAAAACCAATGACTATCAAAATAGATCATTTATTAAAGGATTGTTTTTGTAAAAAGATTTCCTTGATGTGCATTGAAATTTATTGAATAATTTGAACTATAGGCTGTTGTCTTGTAACTTTATTGTCTGCTTTTAGTGTATTATTATTATTATTATTATTATTTTTATTGCATCTTTTTTATTGACTCATAGAAAAGCAAAAAACTTTATTCTCTACCAGAAACAAAACAAAGAAACAAATTAAACATGAGTTTAAAATCAGATAGTAACATTTATAACAAGATTTACCTTGGCATCATGTTTGTGTTGTATGAAATATGTGTCATGTAAATGTATAGACTGTAATTATGTTTGATAAATATAACTTCACAGAAACGTAGCAGAGTGCATGTATGTTTCATAACAAATTATGTTTCAAACACTTCTTTTATTTTCCCTGTTTTATATAGATGTGACATATATTTTAAATGATCGGAATTGAAAAAAAAATAATTGAAAAAAAATTAGAAATAATTTTTGCACATTATGAAGAAAGCATCCATGCTAAATAGTTCCAAAGCAGTTGAAAAATATTTAAGAATACATTCATTTCTAGTCATCATTAAATGCTAATTACATTGCACATGGTTTGAAATTATTTTTTTGTATAGAAAAATTGAAAAATAAGTTTTATAATAACCTTTTTAATCTTATTTACTAAACTATAGCACCACTTCATTACTCCTTATTTAAACTTTATCAAACAATATATTTCAATTACATTTATTCATTGTTTGGTCTTTTATTTCGTGTCAGTAGATCATTACAATTTAAAATAGATCCATTAGTATTGCATCTCTGTACATTAAAAAAACCCTGTATAAACTAGACTTGCTACCTTCCATATTTATATATATATGTGTGTATATGTATTCATTTATATATATATGTGTGTATATGTATTTATTTATATATGTGTATGTCATTTTCCATTCTTGTTATTTTTCCTTTTTTTCTCATTTAGACATTGCCCCAAGCACATATTTGTTGAAACAGTTTTATTCCAAATTGATATAATCAAAAGATAAAGTAATAAAAGTGCATTTCTTTAATAATAAAACTACAGTCAAACTTTATATACATTTTACAAATAAAAATAACCATTTAAATTTGTTAGCAAAAATATAATATATTTATATAGCACCTGTCTTGTTTTTCTTTTATAGATTTCAATCTATGCTATTATATAAGTCTGAAGACCACATTGAAAAAACAACAGTCACACTTTTGTAGTATAGAGTTATTCCAATGTAAACAAAGGGCTACAACTCTTTTTTTTTTATTGTCCAGAGCTTTTTTTGTTTTCTAATTTTCCTTTGGTTATGGTCATTTTTTTTCACTTGAAAAGTAATTCAGTACATAGTTTGTATGGCTCTATAAATGACTGGGGCCGTAACTTAAAAAAATTACAAACTGTGACTGCTGTATTTTCCCCGTGTGGCCTTCATGTATATTGACTTGATATAATTTAGTCCCTTGAGTTATCTCCCTGTGTGCATCATGCTGTGTGTTGTGTGCTTGCTTGCAGCCAAACTTCATTGATCCCTTATCTGTGCTTGCCTCCCCTGTTGCCGCCCAAACAACAACAACCACCTCACTCTTGGCATCTGCAGCTCCCAAACCAAAACCTACCTCAACAGTCAAATCATCACATCTTGTAAGTACACTCATTTTGTTTGACTTCAAATACCGCTATTATCCAGGCCTTATCTTGTAGTATCCATTGGCTAAATGGAAATTGCCTGGACATTTACCTAGATAAAATATCCTGTTTCTCAGTACTATTTACCTTGGAAAATAATATTATAGTTACAAATCTATTTAAATACACAGACAACTGTTTAATATGTAGCCAAGACTTGATCAATTTTGTAAAAGTTCTAACTACTGGTACTGAGATTATTGTAAATAAGGATGTAACTGGACATGGTTGGTAGGGAAAATGAAATTATGAGAGAATAAGCTTTATTGTGATATTGAAATTCCGGAGTTGCCTGTACTACTCAGTTCATACCTGGATTTGACAAATAGTATGTCCAAATGCTCAGATTTGGAATGCAGTGGAGTTGACTGCTGGGTTAGGCCCAACTATTATCTGGTTGGCCGCTGAAATAAAATGCCTTAAGTTTGGCTACAACCATTTCAAGATATTATTTCAATCTTCAGCAAAGTCCCATCTCTGTATAGAATTCAGATATTTTTTTATCTTTTGAATGACAAGCACACAGACTCGTTACTAAACAGACATGAAGAGAATTTCAATAGAATCTAATTAGATTTCTCTTTTCTGACAGAAATAAATAAACTTTTGCTTGAAGCATTTTGCATATTTATTTTTGTTTATGAATTTTTTACATCAACACTTTTTACCTTCCTAATAGTGTTAGTCATTTTTTTTTTTTAATGTTATCTTAATATTTTTGTCATTTATTTGTATTCAAATTTTTGTCAACTAAATAATCTGTAAGTTTACTTCAAACATTAGCTTAAGATTTGTTTGTACTTAAATATTTAGAAAAAAATTGTTTACAAAAGCTGCATTTAAAAAAAAAAAGAGACAACCAAATATTTTTATAATGAGGTTAAATAATGGCCATGAAAGGAACCAAGTTAAAAGCTGAAAGCTATGAAATAATCCTTAATTTGTTGCTTTATAATGTTATAAAGTTTTATTATATTGTAATTAAAAATAACTTTTTGTATTAAAACTAGAAATCCCCAACAATTAATCCAGCAGCCTTATTGCCTGGGGCGTCACATCCAAGCCTAGGGAAGACACTTGAACGTTCAGAATCTGTTGATTTTGACCAGCCTGCAGAGGCTGAAGTATTGGCCAGTGCTAGCAAGGTAAGGAAGAACGTTCAGAATCTGTTGATTTTGACCAGCCTGCAGAGGCTGAAGTATTGGCCAGTGCTAGCAAGGTAAGGAAGAACGTTCAGAATCTGTTGATTTTGACCAGCCTGCAGAGGCTGAAGTATTGGCCAGTGCTAGCAAGGTAAGGAAGAACGTTCAGAATCTGTTGATTTTGACCAGCCTGCAGAGGCTGAAGTATTGGCCAGTGCTAGCAAGGTAAGGAAGAACGTTCAGAATCTGTTGATTTTGACCAGCCTGCAGAGGCTGAAGTATTGGCCAGTGCTAGCAAGGTAAGGAAGAACGTTCAGAATCTGTTGATTTTGACCAGCCTGCAGAGGCCGAAGTATTGGCCAGTGCTAGCAAGGTAAGGAAGAACGTTCAGAATCTGTTGATTTTGACCAGCCAGCAGAGGCTGAAGTATTGGCCAGTGCTAGCAAGGTAAGGAAGACTATCTTATTGGAACTTTTTTTTTTGGGTTTACTACAATATGTTGCGTGCAGTTTAATACAGCCCCATGTTTCATTCCAGGATCGACCAAAGCTGAACAGACGAAGGCCCCAGAGCCGGAAAGCTCGTGTTATGGCTGCTGGAAGTAGCGGCATCAGCTTTGAGGAGACCACTCCCACAACACCTACGACGCCCACCATTCCTGAGATTCCAGACTTGTCTGGTCTTGAGGATTCCCAGCTTACGAGGAAGGCAAAAGCAGGGTCACCCACGGAGAATCATGTCGCCCCTAAAGAAGAGGGCATTACTTCCAGAGACTTATTTGGTAATGATGACCTCTTGGAAGGTCCTTCACTTTCATTGGTTGGATCTGCCAGGGAATCCACCAGGAAGGAAGATATTTTTACTAAAGATTCATTTGGCAGTAAACGTTCTACGGACCAAACAGCAGCTGATGATCTATTCTCACCACTAGCTGTTGACAAATTCAGTTCAGGAGATAGTGTGCAGAAGTCAACTGCCTCTAAAGCAGGCAGTCCTGGTATCAAAAATAATATGGAAGATGATGACCTCTTCAAAACTTCTGCTAAAACAAAGTCAACCAAAGTCTCCCAGGTCCTGGATGATCCTGATGACCTGTTCTCCTCGACACCAACGAAAAAAAACGAGCAGCCAAAAGTGGATCCACCTTCAGGCGATGTGCTGCCAACTTCTAAGCTGCTGCCAACTTCTAAGCTGCTGCCAACTTCTAAGCCGGACAGCAAACCAGAATCATCCAGAGGTTCAGCCAAGAGCAGGGATGTATTGGATAAATCAAGTTCTAAGAAACCCAATCCCTTGGCTGATGATGAAGATGATATTTTTGCTGATTCTAGTTTGGGGAAAAAGAAAGGTTTGTTGACATTTCTATCCATGCTTTTATTGTCCATTTTCAAAAAATGTTTATTCCTTGACTATAAAAGTAAAAAAATAACATCATGTGATCTATCCCAGAGTTTTAGACAGCCTGAATGCTAATTATCTTTACAGGAAAGTATTTTTTTTAATCAAGAATGGCATCAGCCTGTTTAGATTATAGACTTCTTGTAATGTTGTAATTTTTGTGTACATATGACACACACAGACACAATCTTTTGTTTCAGATTGTAATGTCTATGATTTGCCTGTGTTGTTTATTAGGCAACAATTAGTCTATGATAGATTCAAAACCAACTTGTGAGAATTTACTCATGAGCCAATTGGATTCCTAAAGCTAAATTGCTTTAAAAAAGCTTACATTGAATTTGAGCTTTAAATTTGGAGGAAGAAAACAAAAGATGGCAAGAGATGTTAAAGTTATGTTAAGGTTATGTTACGGTTATGTTAAGGTTATGTTGAGGTTATGTTGAGGTTATGTTAAGGTCATGTTAAGGTTATGTTAAATAATTGTATGATTCAACTTTTTTTTTTAGAGCCAAAGCAGAAAAAATCAACCCTTAATGATGAAGATTTATTTGCCAGTAAAAATGTTGAAGTGAGTCATAAATTGTTATTTGATTTGTAACTTTGTTCTTATTTTTACTTTTTATGTTAGCATTTTAATGGAAAAAATTATTTTTTTTACATTATTTATGAAATAGTTTAAATTTAGAGATGAAGGATTGTTTGAAATATAGAGATGAAGGATTGTTTGAAATATAGAGATGAAGGATTGTTTGGAATATGTGACGCAACCCCACGAAACGGTACGGAAGTCGGCAAAACTGATTTTTCAATAAATGCAAAAAATGTGAAGAAAAGGGTCCTAGGTAGTTTTTTAGATTATTATTGATTTTTAATGTTGAATGCCTTAACATATAGCTGTGAAATTTTCAAGCTAAAATGATATTTAGAAAGTACTCAAAAATGTGTTTTTATGCAACTTTTGTCTAAAATCACGCAAAATGTCCTCTAAACATGAATTTGTTAAAAAATACAATAAATATTACTAAAAACATTTAAAACTTTAACAGCTTGTGTATTAATTCATTATCATTATGTTTGTTAGATTTCATGACGATTGGTCAATATCTGTTTGTCCTGGAAATAGTTAATTATCTGTTGCAATGCTAAATTTTTAAAATCGGTATTGTTTTCTTTTTCATTTTTCTCCAAAAGGACTTCTCTTACCTTTGCTTATGTAATTTTGAATAACTTTTGAACTAATTAATGGATTTTAAAGATGTTTTCACCAATATATAGATAAATGAATTAGCTTTAATTCAATACATAAAACTAAATATCCTATTTTGCCGACTTCAGTACCATTCCGTGGGGTTGCATCACATATAGAGATGAAGGATTGTTTGAAATATAGAGATGAAGGATTGTTTGAAATATAGAGATGAAGGATTGTTTGAAATATAGAGATCCCCAACTTTTTTATCATCATGTCTTCTTTTTGTTCAACCATTGAATATTCAGTATTTCTTGTAGGCATCAGTTAGTGGTGGCAGTTTTTACTCCACTCCTTGTCTCTGATCCACATAGAAGAACTATCTAGGAGAACTATCTAGGAGAACTATCTAGGAGAACTATCTAGGAGAACTATATAGGAGAACTATCTAGGAGAACTATCTAGGAGAACTATCTAGGAGAACTATCTAGGAGAACTATCTAGGAGAACTATCTAGGAGAACTATCTAGGAGAACTATCTAGAGAACTATCTAGGAGAACTATCTAGGAGAACTATCTAGGAGAACTATCTAGGAGAACTATCTAGGAGAACTATCTAGGAGAACTATCTAGGAGAACTATCTAGGAGAACTATCTAGGAGAACTATCTAGGAGAACTATCTAGGAGAACTATCTAGGAGAACCATCTAGGAGAACCATCTAGGAGAACCATCTAGGAGAACTATCTAGGAGAACTATCTAGGAGAACTATCTAGGAGAACTATCTAGGAGAACTATCTAGGAGAACTATCTAGGAGAACTATCTAGGAGAACTATCTAGGAGAACTATCTAGGAGAACTATCTAGGAGAACTATCTAGGAGAACTATCTAGGAGAACTATCTAGGAGAACTATCTAGGAGAACTATCTAGGAGAACTATCTAGGAGAACTATCTAGGAGAACTATCTAGGAGAACTATCTAGGAGAACTATCTAGGAGAACTATCTAGGAGAACTATCTAGGAGAACTATCTAGAGAACTATCTAGGAGAACTATCTAGAGAACTATCTAGAGAACTATCTAGGAGAACTATCTAGGAGAACTATCTAGGAGAACTATCTAGAGAACTATCTAGGAGAACTATCTAGGAGAACTATCTAGAACTATCTAGGAGAACTATCTAGGAGAACTATCTAGGAGAACTATCTAGGAGAACTATCTAGGAGAACTATCTAGGAGAACTATCTAGGAGAACTATCTAGGAGAACTATCTAGGAGAACTATCTAGGAGAACTATCTAGGAGAACTATCTAGGAGAACTATCTAGGAGAACTATCTAGGAGAACTATCTAGGAGAACTATCTAGGAGAACTATCTAGGAGAACTATCTAGGAGAACTATCTAGGAGAACTATCTAGGAGAACTATCTAGGAGAACTATCTAGGAGAACTATCTAGGAGAACTATCTAGAGAACTATCTAGGAGAACTATCTAGGAGAACTATCTAGGAGAACTATCTAGGAGAACTATCTAGGAGAACTATCTAGGAAAACTATCTAGGAGAACTATCTAGGAGAACTATCTAGGAGAACTATCTAGGAGAACTATCTAGGAGAACTATCTAGGAGAACTATCTAGGAGAACTATCTAGGAGAACTATCTAGGAGAACTATCTAGGAGAACTATCTAGGAGAACTATCTAGGAGAACTATCTAGGAGAACTATCTAGGAGAACTATCTAGGAGAACTATCTAGAGAACTATCTAGGAGAACTATCTAGGAGAACTATCTAGGAGAACTATCTAGGAGAACTATCTAGGAGAACTATCTAGAGAACTATCTAGGAGAACTATCTAGGAGAACTATCTAGGAGAACTATCTAGGAGAACTATCTAGGAGAACTATCTAGGAGAACTATCTAGGAGAACTATCTAGGAGAACTATCTAGAGAACTATCTAGAGAACTATCTAGGAGAACTATCTAGGAGAACTATCTAGGAGAACTATCTAGGAGAACTATCTAGGAGAACTATCTAGGAGAACTATCTAGAGAACTATCTAGGAGAACTATCTAGGAGAACTATCTAGGAGAACTATCTAGGAGAACTATCTAGGAGAACTATCTAGGAGAACTATCTAGGAGAACTATCTAGGAGAACTATCTAGGAGAACTATCTAGGAGAACTATCTAGGAGAACTATCTAGGAGAACTATCTAGGAGAACTATCTAGGAGAACTATCTAGGAGAACTATCTAGAGAACTATCTAGGAGAACTATCTAGGAGAACTGATTTAACATTAGATTTTGACTTGTACAAGCATTAAATCATTGTTATAACTTGCTAGAGTTATCATTACAAAATGCACATAAAGAGTAGAAGGAATATTTTTTTTTTATAGAAATGAAATGATAATGTTTTGTATAAACTTGTATAGTGTTTAACTTCATTAGCGGAAATTCTAAAATGTCATTTTGTACATTTGATATTCAAAGTTTATTATTTAAATTAGATTCATAGGACTTTTGTATTATGTATTTAACCTGGTAATCAACTTTATAAAAGGATAATAAGAAAACAGCCAAACCCAAGAAAGCAATAACCAATGAAGACAAGTTTCTCAACGACAGCACTGACATTTTCAGCGATATCCCGGAAGTCGTGCCCAAGGAGACAAAGAAAAAGGTCACAAAGAAAGCAGCAGAGAAGAAGACAATCTTCAAAGATGACGTCGGTAAGTACTTGTTCTGGTCAAATTACTTTCACTTGATGGACATAGTTTACTTATCTGGCCAGTGCTTCACAACTTTTTGTATATTGACTTAATGCAGGAGACTGTGAGCAGAGTCTACAACAGCTTTGCACAGCATGTTCTTCAAAGCCAAAAAATAGGGCAACGCCAGCAATTAGGGCAATGCCAACAATTAGGGCAACGCCAACAATTAGGGCAATGCCAACAATTAGGGCAATGCCAACAATTAGGGCAATGCCAACAATTGAGCATTGGACCTAATTTTTTTTTATAGCTTTTTTAAATAATACAAAAAATACAGAGAGAGCTGGTACTACTGCAATGACTCTAGTGTGGAGTTTATTGTGGATGTACAGAAAGTTTCTCATTTCCTAAATGCATCAATTGATAGTACTTTCAAAGAAAGTGTCATGTATTTTTCTTATCCTTTCCTGTGTCACTGGTAAGAGTTTTAAAAGACGGACATACTGTTGTCCACCAGTTCAGTGGCCATAGCAAACCAGGGGATTATGTAGCTAGCACAATTCCCAGCCACCTTTACTTTACCCCAACTAAAGTCAGGTACCCAACACAGTTGGATAGACTCAGGGACATCCTCCCAGGAACAAATCCTAGCCTTCTCCAGGATTTGAATAGATTTGGTACGCCAGCCGATTGCGGTGCCGCTCGGCTACTGTGTCCCCAACTGATGAATGCTGCGTCACATGCCCAATGGATCAATTTGGTCTGACAGGATACTTTAATTTGTTTATTTACATAGTCTTGTTCTGAAGGATAGAGTAACTGTTTTTACACTACTTACCTAATACACTATAGTCTGGAATATCATACACCAACATGGCCTGATTCATTTACTAGAATTATAAAGTTACTATTTTAAAGAATGACCTTTGAAATTTATCTCCCCTTGCCAACAATTGATTGACATGTACATCATGTAATCAAATCTTATTCAACATTTCTGGTAAAAATTTACTTTTTTTATACAAATCTCCATTTTTTAAACAAATCTTTCCATTCCACTATTTTCACAACAATTGTTGAAGTTAATCATTTTTGTCATTTCCTTTTGTTGTAGATGACATATTTGCTGACACACCTGTTGTGACAAGTAAAACTAAGAAGGAAATAAAGAAAAAGACTGCTGCCAAAACGGCCACCGTAGACACGGACAACATATTTGATGATCCCATGAGTTGAAACTGTTCAGTTCCTTAGACTCCAGTTGTTTGTTTTTTTTCATTTACCTTTTTAAAAAAAATGTTTTTCCAGAATTTGAGACAAAAATTCTTGTAATAATTTGTGCACTGTATTTCAATGAAAATGTGAAATTATTTTTCATTTTAATCTGATTTTGATTCTATGTACAAATGTATTAAATTTGAAACTTAATGACATTTTTTTTAAACCCTTAAAACCCAATTACTATTTAAAGCAGACAATGTTGCATATATAAATATTGCCAAGTGCCTGTTGGCAGGTTCCAGATATATGTTGAGGATCAAAGACATTCAAATATTATAAGGCCCATTTGTAAATTATACAGCCAAGTAAATAGTTATGGGGGAACTTGTCATCCAGTCTTAGTAATTGTAAAAAAAAAACTACTGCATAAAAACACTGATGTATCTAATTTGAAATAAATTCAACCCTTCATGAGTTATGAGACTTGTTGCATTGCTAAGAAATTTAAAGTGAAGTTCAAATTTCAAATCATAATTGTTGAATATTGAATTTCTTTTGTAGACATTGGGCTTTTCCCCACTGCTCACTTTATACTTGTACAGATTATTTCATGTTTGGTGGGCCTTATGTAACAAACTCCAAGCATAATACAATAAGCATTGATGCTGTAATACTTAGCATAAAACAAACAATTGTGACATTTTTTTCACTTGTCCATTACCAGTACATTGTCTGTTTTGTGAAAGGCTCATTTGTCTTAGATTAAATATTTTATCACTACTACTTTATGGAGTTAAAAATAATTAATTAGTAATTTGCTGGGAACATTTTTCATGCTGTTCCCAATGTGATTGTTTAAAGTCAAAATATCATATTATTTTAAATATATAAATGTTGTAATAGTAAATAAGAGATTTCCTCCCTTTCTAGAGAAACTTTTACATAAATTATTAAATGTTCCTACAGGAAAATTTTCTGCAAACACCCCTGGAAAAAAAGTTATTTATCTCTAACTAATCTTAACCCTAACTCTGGCTAAAAGCCTTCATTTAAAAACACAAGAACAGCTTACTTCTGGGTACAGTACTCAAGAACAGCTGACTTCTGGGTACAGTACTCAAGAACAGCTGAATTCTGGGTACAGTACTCAAGAACAGCTGACTTATGGGTACAGTACTCAAGAACAGCTGACTTACAGGTACAGTACTCAAGAACAGCTGACTTATGGGTACAGTACTCAAGAACAGCTGACTTATGGGTACAGTACTCAAGAACAGCTGACTTATGGGTACAGTACTCAAGAACAGCTGACTTATGGGTACAGTACTCAAGAACAGCTGACTTATGGGTACAGTACTCAAGAACAGATGACTTCTGGGTACAGTACACAAGAACAGCTGACTTATGGGTACAGTACTGAATTTAACTGGTAACCAAATATTTGTCTGTTACATGCTTTCTTTTTTACAATTGTTTGTTAGAAAATATGAGTCATTGTTGAATAATTCATTGTGTCTAGACAGTAAGTGTACATAAAGTGTACTAGTTCTTGTACATATAGTGTACTAGTTCTTGTACATATAGTGTACTAGTTCTTTTACATTTAGTGTACTAGTTCTTGTACATATAGTGTACTAGTTCTTTTACATATAGTGTACTAGTTCTTGTGAACAGAACTGCAGTGAATTTCTATTGGACTTGGTGGCCAGAGTATATATATATATAGATAATGCACAGTGATTTTATTTTCTTCATGTGTTTGTGTCTGTCTTCATGCTTCAATACATTACATTGTGCTTCATTACATTACATTGTGCTTCAATACATTACATTGTGCTTCAATACATTACATTGTGCTTCAATACATTACATTGTGCTTCAATACATTACATTGTGCTTCATTACATTACATTGTGCTTCAATACATTACATTGTGCTTCATTACATTACATTGTGCTTCAATACATTACATTGTGCTTCATTACATTACATTGTGCTTCAATACATTACATTGTGCTTCAATACATTACATTGTGCTTCATTACATTACATTGTGCTTCAATACATTACATTGTGCTTCAATACATTACATTGTGCTTCATTACATTACATTGTGCTTCAATACATTACATTGTGCTCCAATACATTACATTGTGCTTCAATACATTACATTGTGCTTCAATACATTACATTGTGCTTCAATACATTACATTGTGCTTCAATACATTACATTGTGCTTCAATACATTACATTGTGCTTGAATACATTACATTGTGCTTGAATACATTACATTGTGCTTCATTACATTACATTGTGCTTCAATACATTACATTGTGCTTCAATACATTACATTGTGCTTCAATACATTACATTGTGCTTCAATACATTACATTGTGCTTCAATACATTACATTGTGCTTCAATACATTACATTGTGCTTCAATACATTACATTGTGCTTCAATACATTACATTGTGCTTCAATACATTACATTGTGCTTCATTACATTACATTGTGCTTCAATACATTACATTGTGCTTGAATACATTACATTGTGCTTCAATACATTACATTGTGCTTCAATACATTACATTGTGCTTCAATACATTACATTGTGCTTCAATACATTACATTGTGCTTGAATACATTACATTGTGCTTCAATACATTACATTGTGCTTCAATACATTACATTGTGCTTCAATACATTACATTGTGCTTCAATACATTACATTGTGCTTCAATACATTACATTGTGCTTCAATACATTACATTGTGCTTCAATACATTACATTGTGCTTCAATACATTACATTGTGCTTCAATACATTACATTGTGCTTCAATACATTACATTGTGCTTGAATACATTACATTGTGCTTCAATACATTACATTGTGCTTCAATACATTACATTGTGCTTCAATACATTACATTGTGCTTCAATACATTACATTGTGCTTCAATACATTACATTGTGCTTCAATACATTACATTGTGCTTCAATACATTACATTGTGCTTCAATACATTACATTGTGCTTCAATACATTACATTGTGCTTGAATACATTACATTGTGCTTGAATACATTACATTGTGCTTCAATACATTACATTGTGCTTCAATACATTACATTGTGCTTGAATACATTACATTGTGCTTCAATACATTACATTGTGCTTCAATACATTACATTGTGCTTCAATACATTACATTGTGCTTCAATACATTACATTGTGCTTCAATACATTACATTGTGCTTCAATACATTACATTGTGCTTGAATACATTACATTGTGCTTCAATACATTACATTGTGCTTCAATACATTACATTGTGCTTGAATACATTACATTGTGCTTCAATACATTACATTGTGCTTCAATACATTACATTGTGCTTCAATACATTACATTGTGCTTCAATACATTACATTGTGCTTCAATACATTACATTGTGCTTCAATTAGGGATTGGCCGGATATCCGGCATGCTTGATATCCGGGCCGGATATTGAGATTTTCATCACTATCCGGATTAGCCAATTACCACCGCCGGATTTTTGCCGGATCCGAATATCACGGTAGTAAAGAATTGCTTCAAAGTTCAAATACAAATAAAGTAATACTGTAGTATAAAGTAGAAAAAGAAATATAAAATATATAAACAACACATATAACTAGGTAATAAACATAATAAACAATTTAATCGATAAAATTAAATAATTAAAAATACATCATGAAGCTATTAAAATCCATGCAAAGTATACGTCACTTCGGAATCTTGCTTATTCAGTATCTTTACCTACTTGACGTAGTTATTTTGTATATTATTATGTCAAGTAGGTAAAGATACTGAATAAGCGAGATTCTGAAGTGACGTATAACATACTACAACAATTAATTTAACAACGACAACAATTATTTAATAACAAATATAGATTTCACTTATTGCGTATATGATAAAAAATCATCTGAAACCAAAGAACAATGTTTAGTATTGTTTTAATAGATCACAACTTCCTGTATAATAAACTACACATTCGGCACACAGTTCACTTGGTAGGCCCTACACTCTACACTACAGCGTCTACACAGATCGTTGAACTTTGTTAAAGTTCAATCATTGTAAGTTGTAACATGTCCATCGGTGAAGTTGACACAGTATCTGTGACTTTTATTGTAGACTGCAGATACTGTCTATCTCTTCAATAATAAATACTTTAATAAATACTTTTGAATTATAATCAGAAACTGTTGAAGTACACCCCCCATACTCGTGGAAATGACATCTGGAAATATCCGGATTCGGCAAATATTAGGGGGGCCACTATCCGGATCCGGCAAATAGTGAAAAATCATATCCGGCCAATCCCTAGCTTCAATACATTACATTGTGCTTCAATACATTACATTGTGCTTGAATACATTACATTGTGCTTCAATACATTACATTGTGCTTCATTACATTACAATGTGCTTCAATACATTACATTGTGCTTCAATACATTACATTGTGCTTCAATACATTACATTGTGCTTGAATACATTACATTGTGCTTCAATACATTACATTGTGCTTCAATACATTACAATGTGCTTCAATACATTACATTGTGCTTCATTACATTACATTGTGCTTCAATACATTACATTGTGCTTCATTACATTACATTGTGCTTCAATACATTACATTGTGCTTCAATACATTACATTGTGCTTCATTACATTACATTGTGCTTCAATACATTACATTGTGCTTCAATACATTACATTGTGCTTCAATACATTACATTGTGCTTCAATACATTACATTGTGCTTCAATACATTACATTGTGCTTCAATACATTACATTGTGCTTCAATACATTACATTGTGCTTCAATACATTACATTGTGCTTCAATACATTACATTGTGCTTCAATACATTACATTGTGCTTCAATACATTACATTGTGCTTCAATACATTACATTGTGCTTCAATACATTACATTGTGCTTCAATACATTACATTGTGCTTCAATACATTACATTGTGCTATAATTAAACTCAGTTGATCAAAGATTTTGCTCACATGTCAGATTTCTTAGAGACTCTCCAGCCTAGAAGTTGTAAATGACAAGGACAATATTTTATTAACTAACATTCATATTGATTGTGGCTTTTGTTTTAAATGAATACTAAAATGTGAATACCTGCTCGCTGTTGAGCCTGGGGTCTGTGAAATCCCTGGGTCTGTGGAATCCCTGGGTCTGTGGAATCCCTGGGTCTGTGGAATCCCTGGGGTCTGTGGAATCCCTGGGTCTGTGGAATCCCTGGGGTCTGTGGAATCCCTGGGGTCTGAGGAATCCCTGGGGTCTGTGGAATCCCTGGGGTCTGTGGAATCTCTGGGTCTGTGGAATCTCTGGGGTCTGTGGAATCCCTGGGGTCTGTGGAATCCCTGGGTCTGTGGAATCCCTACTCCTGGATGCCACTCTCTTCCCCTCTATTTCAATCTGCTTAACTCGACTCCAGACTTTGTGACTGGAGGAACAAAATAAAAGTTTCCTGATATCATGTCAATGTTAGAATCAAAAACAATTTTTACTCAACACATTCACCATCACTTAACCATGTCTGTACATTTTTATGCTCTATCTTTGTTGTGCCTTACAAGTATTGGATAAAATCAATGTTTTATAATAATGTGTGTTACAAACAAACTTGTCCCTTTGTTTAAATGTATCAAAATTCATCCTATAGCAATAGTGTATGGCATTTGTTTTTTTGTCTTATGACTTAAATATGTTTGATCATTTTGATCTGAAGCTCTGTGCAATTTCCCATCTTTTGTATACTGAGGCTGATGGCTGATGAGTAATTGACCCAACTAATTCCTTGAAGAAATTATCTCTCATTATTTAGAACATAACTTTCAATTACACTAACTGTAATTGTCATATATTCTAAAAACCCAAGAACTTTGTAAAACTGTTGTTATATTTAATATTTAATTGAACTTGTATTTTTTTATTTTAAATTCAGTAAATAGTCAGTTTGTTTTATTGTTGTTGTTTTTCTTGCTTGAACTAGTCCAGTATTAAATGTAGAAACAAATTGGAAAGAATTTGTGAAAAGATAGAGATAGGAAAAAGTACAAATTTGGAAATGTATTTATTCAAGTTCTTCACTATTTTCAAAAGCCAGCAAATCACACATTTTTATTTGTTTCAATTGTGTATAGGTTTGAGTTTTTGTTCATTGTAATCTGATATCAATGGGCCGTATTGCTGCTGAGAGTTAACACCCTTGCCCCTTATACAAGTCAATCTTATATGACTGTAAAATCTCAGCTTCAATACGGCCCATTAGTCTTGGCTTGAACTGTTTTATTCCAGTTTTTTAAATCATCTCTTTACTTTTTCATGGCTGAGCCATTCAGGATTTTGTTTTATTATTTAGTGATTTGAAGTCTTCAGGTTAAAAATTTCAAGCCTGTGTCAATTGTCCACATTTTTTGTCCATCTATATTTTTTTGGCATGTTACAGTTTGATAACAAATGATGTCGTGTTGCCTGATTGGTGGTGAAAAACGTTTTTGTGTTAGTGCTGGGGCTTAAGGCTCAAATTTATTTATTGAATCTTTGATCCAGTACATCCTATCCAGTATATCCAATCCAGAGCTATAAAATCACCACCCCCCACCCCTTCTTGTCCTGTGTTAATTTTCATGTTTTCTGCTTTAAATAAGATAAAAAGGAAATTGTAACATGCATTTTTTTTTTTTAATTTGCCATTAGAGATTGTAAATATCTTAGTTAATGGTCACAGTGGGTGATGACAAAACAACTAATTACCTTTTTTTTGTGTTCTAATGAGATTGGGGAGCAGCATCGCCCATTGGATGCAGGGGATTGTGTCACTAATCAAAGCTGCCTTTAATTGTCCCATATGATAGAGAGACCCTCAAGAAAAATAAAGGACTGTGCAAATATTTGAAACTGACTCCTAATTGACAGCATGATATTAAACAGGGGCTTTGGATCTTAGGAGGAAATTGATTAGGATGCATCAGAGTAGTTTCCCCTTCTGAATGGATTAAATAATAAAGCTACATTATGTAATACCATTCACAATTATAAACAGTCATTGTTTTTTGGTAAAAATTAATCTGTAACTGTTACCTGTAATTACCTTTTGTTGATTGCTTCAATTGGCCATTAAAATAAAGTATCCTGATGTTGGTAAGTTTTAATTACCTTTGATGTTGGATGAGGTCAAGTTTGTATTGTATTGCTCAGTAATGTAAAGTAGTGGTTCTTGTACAATTAAAACAAACTTTTATTTTTTAAATTGTTTGTTTTTCTCATTTAAAGATTACCCTTTTTAAAATGTTAACTTTGTTATGTTTTCTTTTTTCATTTTGTTTATTTCAGATATTTTGTGTGTATCTGTTACATTTTCTAATTAGAGCTAAATGATTTTTTCACTAGAGAATAAGATGACATAATTTTTTTTTTACTTGTAAATGCTCAATGTCAATGGTTCTATGAGACTTGACTGAAGGAATGAGTGAATCATATGAGCGAATCATATGTAAATACAGTACAACAAACAAGGAAATAGAAAAACAAACTTCATTTAGAACTATATCACTGAGTCTATAAATCGATTCTAGAATAGTTCCAGGTTCAAAGCTTATGTCCTGACCTTTTGGATGGGATAATAAATTGCTTTTGAAATGGTGACAACCACAACTGGCCACATGAAGAAAATGTATTTTTTAAGTAAAAATTCTATGTCAGGAAACTGGCAATAAACATTGTGTCATAGTTGCTAGGGTGTGTGTGTGTATTTAATTTGAACTCAACAAGAAGTGATATTTATTTCTGGCAATGTAAATCAAGTCTGCAAACATAATTTGTATGTTTTGTTGTGTTAATAAATTTTGTTATGTCTATAGAGATGAGAAAAGTAGCAAATTGTTTATTGACTTGAGAAAAGAAAAGTTTGTGATAACTATTAAATATATTTCCATTTACTCATGTGAATACTTGGTGTTGTTTGTACATTGATTCTGATAGGAGTTGATTGGTTTAGTATTGTTTTACATGTTCTCACTTGTATCTCAGGTAAGAGTTTCCCCAAAAATATGACAGACAATCGGTGAGAGCAGTACTATGTAAATAGGCATGACAATGTAAATGCTGACATTTAGGTGAGGGGTATATAGATATTACAATGTAAATGATGACATTCATATAGGTGAGGGGTATATAGATATTACAATGTAAATGATGACATTCATATAGGTGAGGGGTATATAGATATTACAATGTAAATGATGACATTCATATAGGTGAGGGGTATATAGATATAACAATGTAAATGATGACATTCATATAGGTGAGGGGTATATAGATATTACAATGTAAATGATGACATTCATATAGGTGAGGGGTATATAGATATTACAATGTAAATGATGACATTCATATAGGTGAGGGGTATATAGATATTACAATGTAAATGCTGACATTCATATAGGTGAGGGGTATATAGATATTACAATGTAAATGATGACATTCATATAGGTGAGGGGTATATAGATATTACAATGTAAATGATGACATTCATATAGGTGAGGGGTATAAAGATATTACAATGTAAATGATGACATATAGGTGAGGGGTATATAGATATTACAATGTAAATGCTGACATATAGGTGAGGGGTATATAGATATTACAATGTAAATGCTGACATTCATATAGGTGAGGGGTATATAGATATTACAATGTAAATGATGACATTCATATAGGTGAGGGGTATATAGATATTACAATGTAAATGATGACATATAGGTGAGGGGTATATAGATATTACAATGTAAATGCTGACATTCATATAGGTGAGGGGTATATAGATATTACAATGTAAATGATGACATTCATATAGGTGAGGGGTATATAGATATTACAATGTAAATGATGACATTCATATAGGTGAGGGGTATATAGATATTACAATGTAAATGATGACATTCATTTAGGTGAGGGGTATATAGATATTACAATGTAAATGATGACATTCATATAGGTGAGGGGTATATAGATATTACAATGTAAATGATGACATTCATATAGGTGAGGGCTATATAGATATTACAATGTAAATGATGACATTCATTTAGGTGAGGGGTATATAGATATTACAGTGTAAATGATGACATATAGGTGAGGGGTATATAGATATAACAATGTAAATGATGACATTCATATAGGTGAGGGGTATATAGATATTACAATGTAAATGATGACATTCATTTAGGTGAGGGGTATATAGATATTACAATGTAAATGATGACATTCATTTAGGTGAGGGGTATATAGATATTACAATGTAAATGATGACATTCATATAGGTGAGGGGTATATAGATATTACAATGTAAATGATGACATTCATATAGGTGAGGGCTATATAGATATTACAATGTAAATGATGACATTCATAAAGGTGAGGGGTATATAGATATTACAATGTAAATGCTGACATTTAGGTGAGGGGTATATAGATATTACAATGTAAATGATGACATTCATATAGGTGAGGGGTATAAAGATATTACAATGTAAATGATGACATATAGGTGAGGGGTATATAGATATTACAATGTAAATGCTGACATTCATATAGGTGAGGGGTATATAGATATTACAATGTAAATGCTGACATTTAGGTGAGGGGTATAAAGATATTACAATGTAAATGATGACATATAGGTGAGGGGTATATAGATATTACAATGTAAATGCTGACATTCATATAGGTGAGGGGTATAAAGATATTACAGTGTAAATGATGACATTCATATAGGTGAGGGGTATATAGATATTACAATGTAAATGATGACATTCATATAGGTGAGGGGTATATAGATATTACAATGTAAATGATGACATTCATATAGGTGAGGGGTATAAAGATATTACAATGTAAATGATGACATATAGGTGAGGGGTATATAGATATTACAATGTAAATGCTGACATTCATATAGGTGAGGGGTATATAGATATTACAATGTAAATGCTGACATTTAGGTGAGGGGTATAAAGATATTACAATGTAAATGATGACATATAGGTGAGGGGTATATAGATATTACAATGTAAATGCTGACATTCATATAGGTGAGGGGTATAAAGATATTACAGTGTAAATGCTGACATTCATATAGGTGAGGGGTATAAAGATATTACAGTGTAAATGATGACATTCATATAGGTGAGGGGTATAAAGATATTACAGTGTAAATGATGACATTCATATAGGTGAGGGGTATATAGATATTACAATGTAAATGCTGACATTCATATAGGTGAGGGGTATAAAGATATTACAGTGTAAATGATGACATTCATATAGGTGAGGGGTATATAGATATTACAATGTAAATGATGACATTCATATAGGTGAGGGGTATATAGATATTACAATGTAAATGATGACATTCATATAGGTGAGGGGTATATAGATATTACAGTGTAAATGATGACATTCATTTAGGTGAGGGGTAAATAGATATTACAGTGTAAATGATGACATTCATATAGGTGAGGGGTATATAGATATTACAATGTAAATGATGACATTCATTTAGGTGAGGGGTATATAGATATTACAGTGTTAATGATGACATTCATATAGGTGAGGGGTATATAGATATTACAATGTAAATGATGACATTCATATAGGTGAGGGGTATATAGATATTACAATGTAAATGATGACATTCATATAGGTGAGGGGTATATAGATATTACAATGTAAATGATGACATTTAGGTGAGGGGTATATAGATATTACAATGTAAATGATGACATTCATATAGGTGAGGGGTATATAGATATTACATTGTAAAGGATGACATTCATATAGGTGAGGGGTATATAGATATTACAATGTAAATGATGACATATAGGTGAGGGTATATAGATATTACAATGTAAATGATGACATTCATATAGGTGAGGGGTATATAGATATTACAGTGTAAATGATGACATTTAGGTGAGGGGTATATAGATATTACAATGTAAATGATGACATTCATATAGGTGAGGGGTATATAGATATTACATTGTAAATGATGACATTCATATAGGTGAGGGGTATATAGATATTACAATGTAAATGCTGACATATAGGTGAGGGGTATATAGATATTACAATGTAAATGATGACATATAGGTGAGGGGTATATAGATATTACAATGTAAATGATGACATATAGGTGAGGGGTATATAGATATTACAATGTAAATGTTGACATATAGGTGAGGGGTATATAGATATTACATTGTAAATGTTGACATTCATATAGGTGAGGGGTATATAGATATTACAATGTAAATGATGACATATAGGTGAGGGGTATATAGATATTACAATGTAAATGATGACATATAGGTGAGGGGTATATAGATATTACAATGTAAATGATGACATATAGGTGAGGGGTATATAGATATTACAATGTAAATGATGACATTCATATAGGTGAGGGGTATATAGATACTATAATGTAAATGATGACATTCATATAGGTGAGGGGTATATAGATATTACAATGTAAATGATGACATATAGGTGAGGGGTATATAGATATTACAATGTAAATGATGACATATAGGTGAGGGGTATATAGATATTACAATGTAAATGTTGACATATAGGTGAGGGGTATATAGATATTACAATGTAAATGCTGACATTCATATAGGTGAGGGGTATATAGATATTACAATGTAAATGATGACATTCATATAGGTGAGGGGTATATAGATATTACAATGTAAATGATGACATTCATATAGGTGAGGGGTATATAGATATTACAATGTAAATGATGACATTCATATAGGTGAGGGGTATATAGATATTACAATGTAAATGATGACATTCATATAGGTGAGGGGTATATAGATATTATAATGTAAATGCTGACATATAGGTGAGGGGTATATAGATATTACAATGTAAATGATGACATATAGGTGAGGGGTATATAGATATTACAATGTAAATGATGACATTCATATAGGTGAGGGGTATATAGATATTACATTGTAAATGATGACATTCATATAGGTGAGGGGTATATAGATATTACAATGTAAATGATGACATTCATATAGGTGAGGGGTATATAGATATTACAATGTAAATGATGACTTATAGGTGAGGGGTATATAGATATTATAATGTAAATGCTGACATTTAGGTGAGGAGTATATAGATATTATAATGTAAATGCTGACATTCATATAGGTGAGGGGTATATAGATATTACAATGTAAATGATGACATTCATATAGGTGAGGGGTATATAGATATTACATTGTAAATGATGACATTCATATAGGTGAGGGGTATATAGATATTACAATGTAAATGATGACATTCATATAGGTGAGGGGTATATAGATATTACAATGTAAATGATGACATTTAGGTGAGGGGTATATAGATATTACAATGTAAATGATGACATTCATATAGGTGAGGGGTATATAGATATTACATTGTAAAGGATGACATTCATATAGGTGAGGGGTATATAGATATTACAATGTAAATGATGACATATAGGTGAGGGGTATATAGATATTATAATGTAAATGATGACATTCATATAGGTGAGGGGTATATAGATATTACAGTGTAAATGATGACATTTAGGTGAGGGGTATATAGATATTACAATGTAAATGATGACATTCATATAGGTGAGGGGTATATAGATATTACATTGTAAATGATGACATTCATATAGGTGAGGGGTATATAGATATTACAATGTAAATGCTGACATATAGGTGAGGGGTATATAGATATTACAATGTAAATGATGACATTCATATAGGTGAGGGGTATATAGATATTACAATGTAAATGCTGACATATAGGTGAGGGGTATATAGATATTACAATGTAAATGATGACATTCATATAGGTGAGGGGTATATAGATATTACAATGTAAATGATGACATTCATATAGGTGAGGGCTATATAGATATTACAATGTAAATGATGACATATAGGTGAGGGGTATATAGATATTACAATGTAAATGATGACATTCATATAGGTGAGGGGTATATAGATACTATAATGTAAATGATGACATTCATATAGGTGAGGGGTATATAGATATTACAATGTAAATGCTGACATATAGGTGAGGGGTATATAGATATTACAATGTAAATGATGACATTCATATAGGTGAGGGGTATATAGATATTACAATGTAAATGATGACATTCATATAGGTGAGGGGTATATAGATATTACAATGTAAATGATGACATTCATATAGGTGAGGGTATATAGATATTACAATGTAAATGATGACATATAGGTGAGGGGTATATAGATATTACAATGTAAATGATGACATTCATATAGGTGAGGGGTATATAGATATTATAATGTAAATGATGACATATAGGTGAGGGGTATATAGATATTACAATGTAAATGATGACATTCATATAGGTGAGGGCTATATAGATATTACAATGTAAATGATGACATATAGGTGAGGGGTATATAGATATTACAATGTAAATGATGACATTCATATAGGTGAGGGGTATATAGATACTATAATGTAAATGATGACATTCATATAGGTGAGGGGTATATAGATATTACAATGTAAATGATGACATATAGGTGAGGGGTATATAGATATTACAATGTAAATGATGACATATAGGTGAGGGGTATATAGATATTACAATGTAAATGTTGACATATAGGTGAGGGGTATATAGATATTACAATGTAAATGATGACATTTAGGTGAGGGGTATATAGATATTACAATGTAAATGATGACATTTAGGTGAGGGGTATATAGATATTACAATGTAAATGATGACATTCATATAGGTGAGGGGTATATAGATATTACAATGTAAATGCTGACATTTAGGTGAGGGGTATATAGATATTACAATGTAAATGCTGACATATAGGTGAGGGGTATATAGATATTATAATGTAAATGCTGACATTCATATAGGTGAGGGGTATATAGATATTACAATGTAAATGATGACATTTATATAGGTGAGGGGTATATAGATATTACAATGTAAATGATGACATTCATATAGGTGAGGGGTATATAGATATTACAATGTAAATGATGACATTTAGGTGAGGGGTATATAGATATTACAATGTAAATGCTGACATTCATATAGGTGAGGGGTATATAGATATTACAATGTAAATGATGACATTCATATAGGTGAGGGGTATATAGATATTACAATGTAAATGATGACATTCATATAGGTGAGGGGTATATAGATATTACAATGTAAATGATGACATTCATATAGGTGAGGGGTATATAGATATTACAATGTAAATGATGACATTCATATAGGTGAGGGGTATATAGATATTATAATGTAAATGCTGACATATAGGTGAGGGGTATATAGATATTACAATGTAAATGATGACATATAGGTGAGGGGTATATAGATATTACAATGTAAATGATGACATTCATATAGGTGAGGGGTATATAGATATTACAATGTAAATGATGACATTCATATAGGTGAGGGGTATATAGATATTACAATGTAAATGATGACATTTAGGTGAGGGGTATATAGATATTACAATGTAAATGATGACATTCATATAGGTGAGGGGTATATAGATATTACAATGTAAATGATGACATTTAGGTGAGGGGTATATAGATATTACAATGTAAATGATGACATTCATATAGGTGAGGGGTATATAGATATTACAATGTAAATGATGACATATAGGTGAGGGGTATATAGATATTACAATGTAAATGATGACATTCATATAGGTGAGGGGTATATAGATATTACATTGTAAATGATGACATTCATATAGGTGAGGGGTATATAGATATTACAATGTAAATGATGACATTCATATAGGTGAGGGGTATATAGATATTACAATGTAAATGATGACTTATAGGTGAGGGGTATATAGATATTATAATGTAAATGCTGACATTTAGGTGAGGAGTATATAGATATTATAATGTAAATGCTGACATTCATATAGGTGAGGGGTATATAGATATTACAATGTAAATGATGACATTCATATAGGTGAGGGGTATATAGATATTACATTGTAAATGATGACATTCATATAGGTGAGGGGTATATAGATATTACAATGTAAATGATGACATTCATATAGGTGAGGGGTATATAGATATTACAATGTAAATGATGACATTTAGGTGAGGGGTATATAGATATTACAATGTAAATGATGACATTCATATAGGTGAGGGGTATATAGATATTACATTGTAAAGGATGACATTCATATAGGTGAGGGGTATATAGATATTACAATGTAAATGATGACATATAGGTGAGGGGTATATAGATATTACAATGTAAATGATGACATTCATATAGGTGAGGGGTATATAGATATTACAGTGTAAATGATGACATTTAGGTGAGGGGTATATAGATATTACAATGTAAATGATGACATTCATATAGGTGAGGGGTATATAGATATTACATTGTAAATGATGACATTCATATAGGTGAGGGGTATATAGATATTACAATGTAAATGCTGACATATAGGTGAGGGGTATATAGATATTACAATGTAAATGATGACATTCATATAGGTGAGGGGTATATAGATATTACAATGTAAATGATGACATTCATATAGGTGAGGGGTATATAGATATTACAATGTAAATGATGACATATAGGTGAGGGGTATATAGATATTACAATGTAAATGATGACATTCATATAGGTGAGGGCTATATAGATATTACAATGTAAATGATGACATATAGGTGAGGGGTATATAGATATTACAATGTAAATGATGACATTCATATAGGTGAGGGGTATATAGATACTATAATGTAAATGATGACATTCATATAGGTGAGGGGTATATAGATATTACAATGTAAATGCTGACATATAGGTGAGGGGTATATAGATATTACAATGTAAATGATGACATTCATATAGGTGAGGGGTATATAGATATTACAATGTAAATGATGACATTCATATAGGTGAGGGGTATATAGATATTACAATGTAAATGATGACATTCATATAGGTGAGGGTATATAGATATTACAATGTAAATGATGACATATAGGTGAGGGGTATATAGATATTACAATGTAAATGATGACATTCATATAGGTGAGGGGTATATAGATATTATAATGTAAATGATGACATTCATATAGGTGAGGGGTATATAGATATTACAATGTAAATGCTGACATATAGGTGAGGGGTATATAGATATTACAATGTAAATGATGACATTCATATAGGTGAGGGGTATATAGATATTACAATGTAAATGATGACATTCATATAGGTGAGGGGTATATAGATATTACAATGTAAATGATGACATTCATATAGGTGAGGGGTATATAGATATTACAATGTAAATGATGACATTCATATAGGTGAGGGGTATATAGATATTACAATGTAAATGTTGACATATAGGTGAGGGGTATATAGATATTACATTGTAAATGATGACATATAGGTGAGGGGTATATAGATATTACACTGTAAATGACAACACATAGGTGAGGGGTATATAGATATTACAATGTAAATGATGACATTCATATAGGTGAGGGGTATATAGATATTACAATGTAAATGATGACATTCATATAGGTGAGGGGTATATAGATATTACAATGTAAATGCTGACATATAGGTGAGGGGTATATAGATATTACAATGTAAATGCTGACATATAGGTGAGGGGTATATAGATATTACAATGTAAATGATGACATTCATATAGGTGAGGGGTATATAGATATTACAATGTAAATGATGACATTCATATAGGTGAGGGGTATATAGATATTATAATGTAAATGCTGACATTTAGGTGAGGGGTATATAGATATTATAATGTAAATGCTGACATTTAGGTGAGGGGTATATAGATATTACAATGTAAATGATGACATTCATATAGGTGAGGGGTATATAGATATTACAATGTAAATGATGACATATAGGTGAGGGGTATATAGATATTACAATGTAAATGATGACATTTATATAGGTGAGGGGTATATAGATATTACAATGTAAATGATGACATATAGGTGAGGGGTATATAGATATTACAATGTAAATGATGACATATAGGTGAGGGGTATATAGATATTATAATGTAAATGACATTCATATAGGTGAGGGGTATATAGATATTACAATGTAAATGACATTCATATAGGTGAGGGGTATATAGATATTATAATGTAAATGACATTCATATAGGTGAGGGGTATATAGATATTACAATGTAAATGATGACATTCATATAGGTGAGGGGTATATAGATATTACAATGTAAATGATGACATTCATATAGGTGAGGGGTATATAGATATTACAATGTAAATGATGACATATAGGTGAGGGGTATATAGATATTACAATGTAAATGATGACATTCATATAGGTGAGGGCTATATAGATATTACAATGTAAATGATGACATATAGGTGAGGGGTATATAGATATTACAATGTAAATGATGACATTCATATAGGTGAGGGGTATATAGATACTATAATGTAAATGATGACATTCATATAGGTGAGGGGTATATAGATATTACAATGTAAATGCTGACATATAGGTGAGGGGTATATAGATATTACAATGTAAATGATGACATTCATATAGGTGAGGGGTATATAGATATTACAATGTAAATGATGACATTCATATAGGTGAGGGGTATATAGATATTACAATGTAAATGATGACATTCATATAGGTGAGGGGTATATAGATATTACAATGTAAATGCTGACATATAGGTGAGGGGTATATAGATATTACAATGTAAATGCTGACATTTAGGTGAGGAGTATATATATATTATAATGTAAATGCTGACATTTAGGTGAGGGGTATATAGATATTACAATGTAAATGATGACATTCATATAGGTGAGGGGTATATAGATATTACAATGTAAATGATGACATATAGGTGAGGGGTATATAGATATTACAATGTAAATGATGACATTCGTATAGGTGAGGGGTATATAGATATTACATTGTAAATGATGACATTCATATAGGTGAGGGGTATATAGATATTACAATGTAAATGATGACATTCATATAGGTGAGGGGTATATAGATATTACAATGTAAATGATGACATTCATATAGGTGAGGGGTATATAGATATTACAATGTAAATGATGACATTTAGGTGAGGGGTATATAAATATTACAATGTTAATGATGACATTTAGGTGAGGGGTATATAGATATTACAATGTAAATGATGACATTCATATAGGTGAGGGGTATATAGATATTATATTGTAAATGATGACATATAGGTGAGGGGTATATAGATATTACAATGTAAATGATGACATTTAGGTGAGGGGTATATAGATATTACAATGTAAATGATGACATTCATATAGGTGAGGGGTATATAGATATTACAATGTAAATGCTGACATTTAGGTGAGGGGTATATAGATATTACAATGTAAATGATGACATTTAGGTGAGGGGTATATAGATATTACAATGTAAATGATGACATTCATATAGGTGAGGGGTATATAGATATTACAATGTAAATGATGACATTCATATAGGTGAGGGGTATATAGATATTACAATGTAAATGATGACATTCATATAGGTGAGGGTTATATAGATATTACAATGTAAATGATGACATATAGGTGAGGGGTATATAGATATTACAATGTAAATGATGACATATAGGTGAGGGGTATATAGATATTATAATGTAAATGATGACATATAGGTGAGGGGTATATAGATATTATAATGTAAATGATGACATATAGGTGAGGGGTATATAGATATTATAATGTAAATGATGACATATAGGTGAGGGGTACATAGATATTACAATGTAAATGAACGTTTTATTAAGTTTCTTCCTGTGGAAAGTACTACTGAACAGGACTAATGCGATGTACTAGTGAATGAGCTAGAAAAAAATTAATTTGAATTAAATGTTTAAAATATATTTGTGGACAAGGTTATGTTAATTAACAGTTAATGGTGCCAACATGAAAGGCGTCCATTCTGGAGTTCAAAAACGGCTTTTAAATATTAACAGCAGAGCGTTTTTTACTCCATGTGCGTGTCATAATTACAATCTGGTTGTAGCAGACATAGTCAAAACATGCCCCGGTGCTAACCTTTTTTGGAATTGTACAACGCCTGTACACAATCTTTTCAACATCTACAAAAAGATGTTCATTATTCAGAAAGCACTTTTCCTATCTGTAAAAAAAACCTCTGTGCGAAACAAGGTGGGACTGTAGAATAGATAGTGTCCGTGCACTTCGTTATCAATTGCCTGAAATTTGTAACGCACTCGATGAATTAGCTGAAGAGGCTATAGTGATGCGATAAAAAGCGAAGCAGAAACACAGTATGAAATATTGAAGCAGTACACATTCTTAGTGTCACTTGCATTATGGTACGACATTCTCTTCCAGGTCAATTTTGTGATTAAAGAACTGCAAGGTGAAAAAGTAGAATTGAGCACTGATTCGTCCAACAACTTGATGACTTGGCTAAGGAAACTGAGAGTTGATGGGTTTGTTCAGATTCTTGTTACAGCAAAGGAAGGCTGAAAACATGGAAGTTGTTGCAATCTTTCCAGCCAAACGTCAAAGGAAAAGGCAGTATGATAAATCTGTGGAAAACTTCACACCTGGAAATGCTGAAGATGACTACAGGATAAATTGCTTCAACAGAATTGTGGACACTGCAATTCAGTCCTTGCAGCCGTGGACACTGCAATTCAGTCCTTGCAGCCGAGATTTGAACTGCTGAAATCAAACCACAATCTATTTTGGGTTTCTTGTGAGCTTCAAGAGCCTTCAGCGTGATGACATACGAAAGTTTACAGAGAGCCTCGAGCAAACATTGACGTCATCAACAGACCCGTCGACAGCTATATGTGGGCGAGAATTAGCTGATGAAATGGAATCTTTAAGGCATATTCTACCAAATACCGCCAAAACCCCGGTAGAAATTTTGAGTTTTCTGTCCACTAATGAAAGATACACTGCTTTCCCAAACTAATTTGTTGCACTCAGAATATTTTTAACAATACCCGTAACTGTGGCATCTGGTGAAAGAAGCTTCTCGCGTCTCAAACTAATCAAGAATTACTTGAGGTCAACAATTCACGAAGATAGATTGAACAGCTTGTCAATTCTTGCTATTGAGCGTGACTATATAGAAAACTGAATTTTGATGATATACTGTATGACTTCGCTACACACTAAGCTCGTAAAGTTAATTTGATCATGATTTTGTACTTAGTAAAGAAATAATAAAATGCAAAGACAAATTTATTTTCTATTGCAAAATCTTAATTTTATCTTAAATCTTAAGATTATCCTTATCCCTACCCAGACTGGGCCCCGCGCAATCCGTTTCGGATAGGGCCCCGCAATTGCTAGAACTGGCCCTGACTACGGAGAACGGGTTATTCAGGGCAATGGCGTAACTAGGGTAAGTGGCTCCTGGGGCGCTGAGGGTGGGGTGGGGGCGAAATGTGTTCCCATTTAAAGTGTTACATTGATTTATTAGTAAACTATTGTTTGAGAAAAGTCAGTTTGGCGCTTATCCAAGTTGTGGCTCATGGGATGGTCGCCATCTCCGCCCCATCCTCTATAGTTACGCTTCTAATTCAAGGTAAATGGCATACAATACGTCAATGGTATTTGGTTTGAAGTAACCACTGTCGGCACCCATCAGCCCGATCTACCCTCTACCACTCAACATACCGCCCTGTTTCACCCCCTTCGTTAGCTTACTAATACATACAACTATTGCCTATCAACACACTAAAATGACCCAATATTGGCCAAATATTATGTCAATATTAAACTAATTATGGTGTGCTGTTAGAGATAGGCGCCAACTTCAATCTCTGCCTACTCAGACGATTAAACATTAAACTATGATTAAACCATACTCTCTATGATTCAACTTGAATTTCAATGGGAAAAGAAAAGATCTGGATTTCTGACACACTATCACACACACGTTTTATTTATTTAGTTTTTTTCTATAAAAAAGGGGGGCGGGAAATCCCGCAAATCTGAGTTCCATTCTTCGTGACGTCATTTTTTTACATTAACAAAAGACTTCTGTCCCTACACATATGCAAACACACACTCTTGAGTTAATTTCAATCACAATAACTGTTTGCCCCTCTCCACACACACAAACATTCACCCACACAAACACACACCCACACACACACCTACACACACACTCACACTCACTTACACATAAAAGATGGATGGATAAATAGATAGATTGATCGATACATGGCTTTGTAGTTGGACGGAAAGATATTTATTTTTATAGATAGATAGTTACCAGTAAGAAAGAAAGTTGTAAACCTAGATAAATAGATTGATAAATACAATGAAAGATAGATAGATAGATAAATAGTTGGATCGTTAAATAAAAGATAGTAAGGCAGATGTATCAGTAGATAGATCTATCGATACAAAGATAGATGAATATACAGATAGATAGATTGATAGTAAGATATTAAGACAGTCAAATATATAGACAGATACGTAGATACAACTATCAACTATAGTTACAGGGTTACGCTGGTACATTATAATAATATGACCTTCACCCCCCCCCTTTTTTTTTCCAATTAACTTGAGTACAGGATTGAGAGCGGACATTCGGGAAAGTAATCGATAAAGTTCTGATGCAATGCTGAAACACCAGGAGAATGCGGAAATTTCCACATTTTCTTCTGAGGAATTTTCCACGTTATTCTTATTTTTTACTAGTCACGCTGTAACAAAATTCTAACATGTTTTTAGGAAAAGTGAAAAGCTACGGAAACCTACATTTTTATAGGAAAATCTCCAATAACTTGGCATGGCGTAAGGCTAATCATTTGAGCGTCGGAAATTTCCGATTTTTCAAAGGCTATAAAAGTATAGAAGCGGCTGGTTCTGGTGACTTTAGAAGAAATCAAAATGGACCAACGCGAACGGAACAATAACTTTGAGCAATCATGCTTATGTGTTATTATTATTGGGGCGGGACCTGTAAGTTTTGTTGTTTTAAATATGTGCTGGTGCTATCTGTATGTCTGTATGTCAGTCTTCCCATCTGTCTGCCAGTCAGTCTTTCTGTGAATCTATCCATCTGTGTCTGCCTATCTGTCTCTCTGAAAGCATATCTGTAGGTATTTCATGAATATAAGTGTCAGGTATCAAGAAACACTATATAATGTGTAGGTCTATATAATTATATAATGTAATATATTATATATATAGGCCTGTATATAATTTATCTAATATAAGCTTAGTATATGTCGCTATACATTAATATACACATATTTCAATAAATAGAGGTTCATTAATGAATTGTATTTGGCAACTAATTTTTATTCTTGTAAGCTTTCAGCATGATAAGTTTACTATTGTCCAATAATTGATATTCTTTTATTGAACAATTTAAACTGAAACTTTTTTTGTGTGTAGGTTGGTGTTCTGGCAGCATTAACCCTTGCAAGTCTAGGACACAAGGTGAAGATATTCGAGAAAAGGAGAGGTAAGATAACTAGTGAAACTAAAGATCCACACAAATATTTACAATTTAAAAATTATAGTTAGGCTATTTACTCATTTTCAATTTAGGCAAATTGTTATTAATAATGTGTTTATACTATACTACTATATAATAATAATAATATTTGTATAGCGCTGCCAACAAACAAAATGTAAGCTCAGAGCGCATTTAACATACAACTAAGAACACGGCAATTACTATAAGCTAATTGATGATTTAAAAAAGACAAATTAAATAAATGTAGCATTAACCGACCCAACCTATAAGGAAGACAGTAGGGGTCTAAAGCATGTTAAAGGTTATCTACGGTAATTATTGAAATAATGAGTTTTTAAGTTCTTTTTGAAAGTAACAATAGAGCTTGTTCGTCTGAGTTGAATGGGAAGTAGATTCCACACCTTCGGGTCGGATACTGAGAAGGCTCTAAGGCCAACGGTCGTCAGAGAGAAACGGGGCTCTTTCAGAAGCGATTAGTTGGCAGAACGAAGTGTTCTTTGTGGGACATATGGTGTAATTAGTTCCTTGAGATAGGACGGCATCTCGTTATTAAAAAGGCACTGATGGCAAAGTAGCGCCACTTTATATTCGAGCCGATGGAGCCGACGCATGAGAACTGTCACAGAATCACGCCTTGACTTACGCATGACCAGGCGGGCGGCACTGTTTTGAATATCACATCTTATCTTATACATTAGACACAGATGGTGGTTGTAATACATGTTGGTGGTTGTAATACATGTTAGTGGCTGTAATACATGTTGGTGGTTGTAATACATGTTGGTGGTTGTAATACATGTTAGTGGCTGTAATACATGTTAGTGGCTGTAATACATGTTGGTGGTTGTAATAGGCCTACATGTTGGTGGCACCTTCTATAAAGAAGATTATTGCGAATACGCTGTAGTTTGGCGACTTTATCGTCAGGTATCCCGATTAGCATTACAGAAGATTATTGCGTCCTAGGATTATTCGTGGTTTGACACATGAAAGTGTTTTAAAAGATGTTAAGTTATAGTTTTTTCCTGGTTTGTTCAGGTAAACTAGTCCATGCCAGGGTGTCAATATGGAAGAAAGATTAGATCTACTTATTTACACATGCGGCAGGTGATAAGAACTGAGAAGTGTTGAAAAGGGCGAAGGGGGGATCAGCGCATATCTAAAATTGTAGTTTTCATCAATAAGTAAGCCAAAGAGAGAGTCAATGGCTTGTTGAAATTGTTGATTTTATTACTTTATAAATGTTCGTCAATATCATTTGCACTAATTTCTTAACTACTTTACGCCTACCCAAACCTCGGCGCATAGGGCGGTCGATCCCGCAGTCCCCTCCCTCAAGCTCCGCTACCGCATTGAGAAATAACAATTAAGGATTTTCAAATCCGAGCCAAGTCCAGTCGCTAGTTGCTAGTAGCAACAGGGGCCTATCCACTGTCACATGACATATCCCGCCATGCCGTTTCTCTCATATCTAGAGTTATTGATTACAAATTACAAAAATAACTTTTATCGAAGGGATAAAGGCGTGATTTCATAGAATTCTGAACTTAAGCTCCAAATGTATAAATGTAGATTATACAAATAGGCCATATTATCACCTAGACTAGAACAACATTGCCGATCAGTAATAAGAAGGTCTTATTCAAAGGTTCAAAGGGAAGGTTAAACGAATTTTATTTTATTTCTTACACACTCACACATCTACCTTAAGGTGAACTTTGAATTAATTTCTTACACAATCACACATCTACCTTAAGGTGAACTTTGAATTAATTTCTTACACACTCACACATCTACCTTAAGGTGAACTTTGAATTAATTTCTTACACACTCACACATCTACCTTAAGGTGAACTTTGAATTAATTTCTTACACACTCACACATCTACCTTAAGGTGAACTTTGAACTAATTTCTTACACAATCACACATCTACCTTAAGGTGATCTTTGAATTAATTTCTTACACACTCACACATCTACCTTAAGGTGAACTTTGAACTAATTTCTTACACACTCACACATCCACCTTAAGGTGATCTTTGAATAAATTTCTTACACACTCACACATCTACCTTAAGGTGAACTTTGAATTAATTTCTTACACACTCACACATCTACCTTAAGGTGAACTTTGAACTAATTTCTTACACACTCACACATCTACCTTAAGGTGAACTTTGAATTAATTTCTTACACACTCACACATCTACCTTAAGGTGAACTTTGAACTAATTTCTTACACACTCACACATCTACCTTAAGGTGATCTTTGAATTAATTTCTTACACACTCACACAGCTACCTTAAGGTGAACTTTGAATTAATTTCTTACACACTCACACATCTACCTTAAGGTGAACTTTGAACTATTTTCTTACACACTCACACATCTACCTTAAGGTGAACTTTGAATTAATTTCTTACACACTCACACAGCTACCTTAAGGTGAACTTTGAACTAATTTCTTACACACTCACACAGCTACCTTAAGGTGAACTTTGAACTAATTTCTTACACACTCAGACAGCTACCTTAAGGTGAACTTTGAACTAATTTTTTACACACTCATACAGCTACCTTAAGGTGAACTTTGAATTAATTTCTTACACACTCACACAGCTACCTTAAGGTGATCTTTGAACTAATTTCTTACACACTCACACAGCTACCTTAAGTTGAACTTTGAATTAATTTCTTACACACTCACACATCTACTTTAAGGTGAACTTTGAATTAATTTCTTACACACTCACACATCTACCTTAAGGTGAACTTTGAATTAATTTCTTACACACTCACACATCTACCTTAAGGTGAACTTTGAATTAATTCCTTACACACCCACACAGCTACCTTAAGGTGAACTTTGAATTAATTTCTTACACACTCACACAGCTACCTTATTGTGAACTTTGAACTAATTTCTTACACACTCACACAGCTACCTTAAGGTGAACTTTGAACTAATTTCTTACACACTCACACAGCTACCTTAAGGTGAACTTTGAATTAATTTCTTACACACTCACACATCTACCTTAAGGTGAACTTTGAACTATTTTCTTACACACTCACACATCTACCTTAAGGTGAACTTTGAACTATTTTCTTACACACTCACACAGCTACCTTAAGGTGAACTTTGAATTAATTTCTTACACACTCACACAGCTACCTTAAGGTGAACTTTGAATTAATTTTGTACACACTCACACATCTACCTTAAGGTGAACTTTGAACTATTTTCTTACACACTCACACATCTACCTTAAGGTGAACTTTGAACTATTTTCTTACACACTCACACAGCTATGGAGTTCTCTATTCACATAACACACTTATCTTTTTGTTTTTCAAATGTGCCTGCCATTCTTTCCTTTTCCACCTGCCCTACCTTCCTACGCCTACGACACTTCTAAATAAAAAACGGAAGCAAAAGACCAGCTTAACGGAGCGGAGTGCAAGGGAAGAAGCATCAATCTGACCACATCACCGAGAGGGTTATCTGCCCTGCAGGAAGTTGGACTAGAGCACCTAGTGACCGGCCAGTCCGCAGCGGTAGACGGCAGAGTCGTGCACAACAAAGATGGCAGCACCAAGATGACGTACTACGGGCAGAAAAAGGAGGTGAGTCATTTACTTTATCCTTCCTCCTCTTGACTTAAAAAAACAAAATGACGATTGCGAGTATCATTCATTAAACTCTCTAATATGGGGGGGGGGAGGGGTTATAGGGTTAGGGCTGTAATACATTTTGGTTGCTGTAATACATGTTGGTGGTTGTAATACATGTTGGTGGTTGTAATACATGTTGGTGGTTGTAGGTGGCTGTACTACATGTTGGTGGCTGTAATACATGTTGGTGGCTGTAATACATGTTGGTGGTTGTAATACATGTTGGTGGCTGTAATACATGTTGGTGGCTGTAATACATGTTGGTGGTTGTAATACATGTTGGTGGCTGTAATACATGTTGGTGGTTGTAATACATGTTGGTGGTTGTAATACATGTTGGTGGCTGTAATACATGTTGGTGGTTGTAGGTGGCTGTAACACACGTTGGTGGTTGTAATACATGTTGGTGGCTGTAATACATGTTGGTGGCTGTAATACATGTTGGTGGTTGTAATACATGTTGGTGGCTGTAATACATGTTGGTGGTTGTAATACATGTTGGTGGTTGTAATACATGTTGGTGGCTGTAATACATGTTGGTGGTTGTAGGTGGCTGTAACACACGTTGGTGGTTGTAATACATGTTGGTGGCTGTAATACATGTTGGTGGCTGTAATACATGTTGGTGGTTGTAATAAATGTTGGTGATTGTAATACATGTTGGTGGCTGTAATACATGTTGGTGGCTGTAATACATGTTGGTGGTTGTAATACATGTTGGTGGTTGTAGGTGGCTGTAACACACGTTGGTGGTTGTAATACATGTTGGTGGCTGTAATACATGTTGGAGGTTGTAACACACGTTGGTGGTTGTAATACATGTTGGTGGCTGTAATACATGATGGTGGCTGTAATAAATGTTGGTGGTTGTAATACATGTTGGTGGTTGTAGGTGGCTGTAACACACGTTGGTGGTTGTAATACATGTTGGTGGATGTAATACATGTTAGTGGTTGTAGGTGGCTGTAATACATGTTGGTGGCTGTAATACATGTTTGTAATTGTATATGGCTGTAACACACGTTGGTGGTTGTAATACATGTTGGTGGATGTAATACATGTTAGTGGTTGTAGGTGGCTGTAATACATGTTGGTGGCTGTAATACATGTTTGTAATTGTATATGGCTGTAACACACGTTGGTGGTTGTAATACATGTTGGTGGATGTAATACATGTTAGTGGTTGTAGGTGGCTGTAATACATGTTGGTGGCTGTAACACACGTTGGTGGTTGTAATACATGTTGGTGGATGTAATACATGTTAGTGGTTGTAGGTGGCTGTAATACATGTTGGTGGCTGTAACACACGTTGGTGGTTGTAATACATGTTGGTGGATGTAATACATGTTAGTGGTTGTAGGTGGCTGTAATACATGTTGGTGGCTGTAACACACGTTGGTGGTTGTAATACATGTTGGTGGATGTAATACATGTTAGTGGTTGTAGGTGGCTCTAATACATGTTGGTGGTTGTAATACATGTTGGTGGTTGTAATACATGTTGGTGGTTGTAATACATGTTGGTGGTTGTAGGTGGCTGTAATACATGTTGGTGGTTGTAATACATGTTTGTGGCTGTAATACATGTTTGTGGCTGTAATACATGTTTGTGGCTGTAATACATGTTGGTGGTTGTATTACATATTGGTGGCTGTAATACATGTTGGTGGATGTAATACATGTTGGTGGCTTAAATCAGAATTTCACACACACCGGGTCGTTACCCATCAGGGTACTTAGCAAACAAAATCATATATAGGTCGCAACCTCTAAAACTAATATTTTTTCGTTAAAATCCCTTATAGATCTAGGCCTCTATTCATTTTTAACATATGCATTAACCTTCTAAATAGTTTGCCCTTTACTAGTCGCAAAGTAAGAAACGTACAAAACCTCAGTTAATAGACCTCTAAGCCTACATTATTTAAATATAAGGGGAAATTGATTAGATATTTATATAGCCTAGTGAGAAATAATGAGAAAAGCAGAAAAACTAGACAAGAATAAGATATTTTTAGGAAAAGACAGATCTGACATTATAACTGTGATTCTGAACCGGATGTTAACTTCAGCTTTCAAGTATAGACGTCACTAGTCTAGAAAACGGTGCGAAAAAAAATATTTTTCTATTCCCTAATAATAAGGCTAGTGAAGTAGTTTATCATGGTATTGTTTATCAAACAGACTCTGTATAGTTTATTTATACTGTCATTGGCGACTTTTACATACAGAATCTGTATAGTCTATTTATAATTTATACTGTCATTGTCGACTTTTACATACAGAATCTGTATAGTCTATTTATACTGTCATTGGCGACTTTTACATACAGACCCTGTATAGTCTATTTATACTGTCATTGGCGACTTTTACATACAGAATCTTTATAGTCTATCTATACTGTCATTGGCGACTTTTACATACAGAATCTGTATAGTCTATTACTGTCATTGGCGACTTTTACATACATAATCTTTATAGTCTATTTATACTGTCATTGGCGACTTTTACACACAGAATCTGTATAGTCTATTTACATACAGATACATGTTGGTGGCTGTAATACATGTTGGTGGCTGTAATACATGTTGATGGCTGTAATACATGTTGGTGGCTGTAATACATGTTGGTGGCTGTAATACATGTTGGTGGTTGTAATACATGTTGGTGGCTGTAATACATGTTGGTGGCTGTAATACATGTTGGTGGTTGTAATACATGTTGGTGGCTGTAATAGGCCTACCTGTTGGTGGTTGTAATACATGTTGGTGGCTGTAATACATGTTGGTGATTGTAATACATGTTGGTGGCTGTAATACATGTTGGTGGTTGTAATACATGTTGGTGGCTGTAATACATGTTGGTGGCTGTAATACATGTTGGTGGTTGTAATACATGTTGTTGGCTGTAATACATGTTGGTGGCTGTAATACATGTTGGTGGTTGTAATACATGTTGGTGGCTGTAATACATGTTGGTGTTTGTAATACATGTTGGTGGCTGTAATACATGTTGGTGATTGTAATACATGTTGGTGGCTGTAATACATGTTGGTGGTTGTAATACATGTTGGTGGCTGTAATACATGTTGGTGGCTGTAATACATGTTGGTGGTTGTAATACATGTTGGTGGCTGTAATACATATTGGTGGTTGTAATACATGTTGGTGATTGTAATACATGTTGGTGGCTGTAATACATGTTGGTGGTTGTAATACATGTTGGTGGCTGTAATACATGTTGGTGGTTGTAATACATGTTGGTGGCTGTAATACATGTTGGTGGTTGTAATACATGTTGGTGGCGACTTTTACGACTTTTACATACAGAATCCTTATAGTCTATTTATACTGTCATTGGCGACTTTTACATACATAATCTGTATAGTCTATTTATACTGTCATTGGCGACTATTACATACAGACCCTGTATAGTCTATTTATACCATGGCCACAGAAACTGATTAACCCTTGCTTCACCGGCCCTATTGATAAATTTGTTTTAACGGGAATGCTTTGCTATAAGATGATTCATATCTAAAAATAGGGCCAACATATTTGTCTGGAATGAGCTGAGAATTCAATACAACAAGCACAATGTTATTTTTTTAAGAAAAAGCCAAAAAATACAAAGTTTTCTGAGAAAATAGCTATGATTTTTGTTTCTAGGAATTCGATTTTTTTTAAAACCAAGGAGTGAGAAAAAGATATTTGCGTTTCAAAAAGTCTAAAAATCAATCAGAATAATAAACCTTTAAATACAAATTTGCATATAGAATATAGATTCTAACACATTACTTGTCAAACCGGGTGAAAAAGTCTCTGTAAACCTGACTTGTCTATAGCGAATGGTTCTGTCAAAGGTTTTGTTTGTTAACTTTTATATACATTTTCTACTAGTAGAAAGGTGCATTTATTCTATGTATATGAATGCGTAATATGAATAGTATGAGACGCGCTTTTAATGAAAGAGCTAGTATGAGCTTGCACTATGTTTGTTGTTAGCGCTATACAAATGTCATCATTATTATTATTATACAATTCTGACTTGAAATTTTAGGATTGAAATTGAAACCTTTATTTTTAATGCTTGGCGTTGATCAGGCATGGGACCTGTCGTGATTTTGGCAACTGGGCACTTGAGAGGCCACACTATCAACTCATTTATTATGTCCAGATAAAGGGATGATGCCGAAGGTTGTTTGTTATTATGTTCTGAAAAGAGTTTCACAATGTTTCAATAATTTTTCATGCGTGCCGCACAGTTCCAGAACATAGTCTGAGTGTCAATTTGTTTTACTAACAAGTAATATTATTTAGTCTGCGTTATTAATATTTTTCCCATTTGAATGTAGATTGACCTTTATTTTATGGTGTGTCGTGAAAACTGCTCTAGTATCGTTTATTGCCCATTTGCTAACAGTGGCGGGCATATTATAATGTGTCTCCCTATTCCTTAACATGTGTTCAGTCTTAGGCTTGACAACTACAATAGAGTCGCTAATTGTTTATTTTAGGAACTCGGCCACCGTAGGCAACTCTTGCTTACAACAATCTGGGTGGAGGGTCTCCGCGGTTGGCTCTTCCTTTTGTGTTAATACGGTGCCCCGGGTTTGCTTTGAGAAATAGATTTTAAAAAATGGACTAGTCGAAAGGGGGAATCGACTCTTAATATGACTCGGTTAAGATGTCTGCAATCTGGACAGACCCTGCCCAGGTCATTTGAAAGCGGCCATTTTGTTTTCCATTCTGCACGAAAGATCCGGGATGGGGATTTAGAAACTCCGCCTCTCGTAATTGATTAATTGTTGAATACCGCCCAACTGGGGGCGGGGTCCACGTGACTGACAGTTGGGCTAGTCCATTCTCTTTTTTAAATACGATATATACCCACGCAGATCACCACACGACACTACTACTGAAAAAAACAACAACACTTCTGCAAAATACTTCGTAATCCCCATTGGGACTTACGTTATGCACACGTCTGAAAGTACTTTCTAGTTTTCTTACTGTCAAGGAGTTGTTTTATTCGAGGCTTGGTCTCACGGCATCACAATAACATAACAGAAACATAGTTTGACTTAAGAATGTTTGGCAAGGACGATCTATAGGTTTGGAGACAAGTTTAGTGTGTAGGTGTAGGCTAGTACGGACTGTAAACACCGAGACTGGAGCTAGTGATACTTGATACTGGTGCGACAGTGAGGGGGACTCTGCATGGACAAAGAGAGACAGAATCCAGCACGCTAATAAATCTAGTTAGACACTGACAGGTGTGGGACTTGGTGGGTTCGATGCAAAACTATTTAACGCAGAGACACTGAGGGTTTGGGTACATGACTTGGACTTGTCTGATGTTTGGATCACACCCAAGCCAAGTCAACTGTCCACAGACATATGAGTGTTTTCTGACACGGGTGAGTTGAGTTTTGCATCGATACCTTCCAATAGACAATATATAATATATAGATATAGTTTAGGACAACATTAAGGTTTTTTTTTATTGAATATTATGTAGGTGACGGCCCGTACCCAGGCCCATACCCAGGCCCGTGCTGAGGCTGGGGAACCATAGTTCGATAGCGGTGGTGACCGTAGCAACATGGCCGAGAACTGGTGGCAAAAGGCCGGTGGCTGGCGGTGGTTAACGTGGCAGTGGCTTAGTAGTGACGTGTAGACGGCCGCGGTGTAGACTGGTTGCTGATGGCAGTTTGGTGCATCAGTACGTCAGTAGTGCGTCCGGTGGTGCGTCAGAGGAGAGGCAGTGTGATGCCGTTGAGGACCAAGCCAGTGGAGACGTGTGGCGTAGGCTATGATAATGTAACGGTTGTGTTTTGATAACATTCTTTTATATATTAATATTACGTTTCATATGCTTGTAATAACCATTTAGTGTAGATATAATGTTTTCCTTTGTGTTTACTATATATCAGTTTGATATTATTTACTGTTATATTATCTCTATCCTTAAAATCACTATTAATAAAATTAGAATAGTTTATAGTTCTCTTAATCAAACATCATGTGTTTGTTGTTTCATTTACGTATGTGTAAATGTTTTTAATTACATTGTTTTTCTATGTAATTATTAAGATCTGGGACCTTCCTAAATAAGCGAGCCCATGACTATAGGAGTAAAGTAGTCATTTAAATGTTATTGTAAGTAAGTATAGGGAGGTTATTGACAATGGGGGCCTGTCCAAAAGAAATGGGTTTGCATAGTATACTTTTACATGTAGACCTATTTTACATAAAAAGGTTGTGTTATTCTAGGAGATCGTCTCACATTTTTTATTTGCAAGTATTTTATTTTCTCTCTCTTTTACACAATTAATATTGTGACATTTTAAGACTTGTTCAAAAGAAATAGTGTATTGCGAAGCATATTTGAACTATTATTTGCTATAATTAATTGTTATTGTTGTTGTATGCATTTTGTTGAAATTTTATTTTGTAACTTTTTTTTTTCTCCCTAAAAGATTTTTTCCTAGCTGTTTTTTTTTCCTCGTCAAACGTGAATTCCTGTCTTCTGCAAGCGGGCTGTGCTCTCCCAAGTTACCTGGTGTCACATGGTTATTGATGGGTGCTGGACGCTGGAGGTTGAATGAAAGTTGATACCATCCCTAAACACGGGGGAGGCTAAGTCTGTTTTCCTTTTCTCTGTGTGTGTGCGTTTTTGGTGCGGGGGTGCTACCAATACACTAAGGGGGTGAAGAGTGTCCCTTAACGGTATTTAGGGTCACTTTAGTACACAGCGTTTGTTTGGGTGGAATAGTTTTTTTTTCTTTCTGGGCCGTCACCAGTGTGTCAGTTTGTCTGTGTTGGGGTTGTTGGTGCTGCCTCTGAACACTGCATTGCGGTATCAGTGAGTGTTGGGTATAAAGAGGTGTTGAGTATTTTGTGAGAGTTGGGTTTCCACCACTAGATTATACAGCATCGTACATTTTGTTGTAGCGAGTGTTGGTATAGCTAGAGGGTGAAGATATATCTGTTTTGACTTGCTTTTAACCAGGGGTGTTAAGTTTGCAAGGTTGATTAGAGATATAACTATAACTACGAGTATTGAGATAATTTGAATCATATTTGTTGTTTGGCGGTGTATTTTCCCGTCGCTTGAACAAAAGAGCACATAATAATAATACTCGGAAGCCCTATTTGAATTGGGAAATAGATGTTTTATTTGTAAACGAAGATCGGAGTTTAGATGTACAAAACCGTTTTTTTTTAGTAGGCCTACTATTTTGGTTGAATATAATGATAGAGATAATAGTGTAGGCCTTCCAGTTTTGTTAGAATAGCCCGTCCGTTTATTATAGTATGTCCACTATATAGTAGTATAGTAGGCCTGTCGGTTCAATTGTGTTTGTCGGGTCGCGTTTGTTTGTTTGTTTCAATGCGTTAGTATTAGGTCTATGAGTAACAACTATATTCCAAGTCAGTTAAAGTCTACATTACATATGGATTTAGTGGTAGAAATAGAGCTTTAGATAGTATCTGGCGCGTTTAATCAGTTTACAGTCGATAGTGCAGTGTGAGCAGACAAACATGTTGAATTTAAATATTTTTGTTTTCTTTACGAATCAGTTTGTCCTACAGGAATGTGGTATAGACGAAGTTGTGAGTAGGCCTACAGACATAGGCCATAGAGTTATGCGATTTTGTGTGTCCAGTGGTTGAGTGTTTTGGGGCTGAGTGTATCCACAGACGCATGTGACAGAGTGTTTGTACCTGTTTACGGCGCCTGCCTTGGTACCTAGCTGGGATGAACTTCAATACTTGGAGCACAGACCGCTTCTTTATATACTATTGTCTTTGATATGAACATTAATTAGTTAGGTTTGAATTTTGTAACTTTTTATTTTTGCTGAATTTTGTATTAGTTATTTTTGAATTTGTATAAAGTTAATTAAGTGATGCTTATTATTGCCTTGTGACATTCACCACTTTCTGTTTTATACTTAGACACTCAATATCATACATAGGATGATGTTGTACAATGTAGATTTATAATTCAGTTGTTTGTTTTTCTTTTAGTTGCATGTGTGATTATTTTTGGATACCAAAAATAGTCAAAGCGAAGGGGGATGATGTCAAGGAGTTGTTTTATTCGAGGCTTGGTCTCACGGCATCACAATAACATAACAGAAACATAGTTCGACTTAGGAATGTTTGGCAAGGACGATCTATAGGTTTGGAGACAAGTTTAGTGTGTAGGTGTAGGCTAGTACGGACTGTAAACACCGAGACTGGAGCTAGTGATACTTGATACTGGTGCGACAGTGAGGGGGACTCTGCATGGACAAAGAGAGACAGAATCCAGCACGCTAATAAATCTAGTTAGACACTGACAGGTGTGGGACTTGGTGGGTTCGATGCAAAACTATTTAACGCAGAGACACTGAGGGTTTGGGTACATGACTTGGACTTGTGGTCTGATGTTTGGATCACACCCAAGCCAAGTCAACTGTCCACAGACATATGAGTGTTTTCTGACACGGGTGAGTTGAGTTTTGCATCGATACCTTCCAATAGACAATATATAATATATAGATATAGTTTAGGACAACATTAAGGTTTTTTTTATTGAATATTATGTAGGTGACGGCCCGTACCCAGGCCCGTACCCAGGCCCGTGCTGAGGCTGGGGAACCATAGTTCGATAGCGGTGGTGACCGTAGCAACATGGCCGAGAGCGGTGGCCAGCTGGTGGCAAAGTGGCTGACTACTGGTGGCAAAAGGCCGGTGGCTGGCGGTGGTTGACGTGGCAGTGGCTTAGTAGTGACGTGTAGACGGCCGCGGTGTAGACTGGTTGCTGATGGCAGTTTGGTGCATCAGTACGTCAGTAGTGCGTCCGGTGGTGCGTCAGAGGAGAGGCAGTGTGATGCCGTTGAGGACCAAGCCAGTGGAGACGTGTGGCGTAGGCTATGATAATGTAACGGTTGTGTTTTGATAACATTCTTTTATATATTAATATTACGTTTCATATGTTTGTAATAACCATTTAGTGTAGATATAATGTTTTCCTTTGTGTTTACTATATATCAGTTTGATATTATTTACTGTTATATTATCTCTATCCTTAAAATCACTATTAATAAAATTAGAATAGTTTATAGTTCTCTTAATCAAACATCATGTGTTTGTTGTTTCATTTACGTATGTGTAAATGTTTTTAATTACATTGTTTTTCTGTGTAATTATTAAGATCTGGGACCTTCCTAAATAAGCGAGCCCATGACTATAGGAGTAAAGTAGTCATTTAAATGTTATTGTAAGTAAGTATAGGGAGGTTATTGACAATGGGGGCCTGTCCAAAAGAAATGGGTTTGCATAGTATACTTTTACATGTAGACCTATTTTACATAAAAAGGTTGTGTTATTCTAGGAGATCGTCTTACATTTTTTATTTGCAAGTATTTTATTTTCTCTCTCTTTTACACAATTAATATTGTGACATTTTAAGACTTGTTCAAAAGAAATAGTGTATTGCGAAGCATATTTGAACTATTATTTGCTATAATTAATTGTTATTGTTGTTGTATGCATTTTGTTGAAATTTTATTTTGTAACTTTTTTTTTTCTCCCTAAAAGATTTTTTCCTAGCTGTTTTTTTTCCTCGTCAAACGTGAATTCCTGTCTTCTGCAAGCGGGCTGTGCTCTCCCAAGTTACCTGGTGTCACATGGTTATTGATGGGTGCTGGACGCTGGAGGTTGAATGAAAGTTGATACCATCCCTAAACACGGGGGAGGCTAAGTCTGTTTTCCTTTTCTCTGTGTGTGTGCGTTTTTGGTGCGGGGGTGCTACCAATACACTTAGGGGGTGAAGAGTGTCCCTTAACGGTATTTAGGGTCACTTTAGTACACAGCGTTTGTTTGGGTGGAATAGTTTTTTTTTCTTTCTGGGCCGTCACCAGTGTGTCAGTTTGTCTGTGTTGGGGTTGTTGGTGCTGCCTCTGAACACTGCATTGCGGTATCAGTGAGTGTTGGGTATAAAGAGGTGTTGAGTATTTTGTGAGAGTTGGGTTTCCACCACTAGATTATACAGCATCGTACATTTTGTTGTAGCGAGTGTTGGTATAGCTAGAGGGTGAAGATATATCTGTTTTGACTTGCTTTTAACCAGGGGTGTTAAGTTTGCAAGGTTGATTAGAGATATAATTATAACTACGAGTATTGAGATAATTTGAATCATATTTGTTGTTTGGCGGTGTATTTTCCCGTCGCTTGAACAAAAGAGCACACAATAATAATACTCGGAAGCCCTATTTGAATTGGGAAATAGATGTTTTATTTGTAAACGAAGATCGGAGTTTAGATGTACAAAACCGTTTTTTTTTTAGTAGGCCTACTATTTTGGTTGAATATAATGATAGAGATAATAGTGTAGGCCTTCCAGTTTTGTTAGAATAGCCCGTCCGTTTATTATAGTATGTCCACTATATAGTAGTATAGTAGGCCTGTCGGTTCAATTGTGTTTGTCGGGTCGCGTTTGTTTGTTTGTTTCAATGCGTTAGTATTAGGTCTATGAGTAACAACTATATTCCAAGTCAGTTAAAGTCTACATTACATATGGATTTAGTGGTAGAAATAGAGCTTTAGATAGTATCTGGCGCGTTTAATCAGTTTACAGTCGATAGTGCAGTGTGAGCAGACAAACATGTTGAATTTAAATATTTTTGTTTTCTTTACGAATCAGTTTGTCCTACAGGAATGTGGTATAGACGAAGTTGTGAGTAGGCCTACAGACATAGGCCATAGAGTTATGCGATGTTGTGTGTCCAGTGGTTGAGTGTTTTGGGGCTGAGTGTATCCACGGACGCATGTGACAGAGTGTTTGTACCTGTTTACGGCGCCTGCCTTGGTACCTAGCTGGGATGAATTTCAATACTTGGAGCACAGACCGCTTCTTTATATACTATTGTCTTTGATATGAACATTAATTAGTTAGGTTTGAATTTTGTAACTTTTTATTTTTGCTGAATTTTGTATTAGTTATTTTTGAATTTGTATAAAGTTAATTAAGTGATGCTTATTATTGCCTTGTGACATTCACCACTTTCTGTTTTATACTTAGACACTCAATATCATACATAGGATGATGTTGTACAATGTAGATTTATAATTCAGTTGTTTGTTTTTCTTTTAGTTGCATGTGTGACTATTTTTGGATACCAAAAATAGTCAAAGCGAAGGGGGATGATGTCAAGGAGTTGTTTTATTCGAGGCTTGGTCTCACGGCATCACAATAACATAACAGAAACATAGTTCGACTTAGGAATGTTTGGCAAGGACGATCTATAGGTTTGGAGACAAGTTTAGTGTGTAGGTGTAGGCTAGTACGGACTGTAAACACCGAGACTGGAGCTAGTGATACTTGATACTGGTGCGACAGTGAGGGGGACTCTGCATGGACAAAGAGAGACAGAATCCAGCACGCTAATAAATCTAGTTAGACACTGACAGGTGTGGGACTTGGTGGGTTCGATGCAAAACTATTTAACGCAGAGACACTGAGGGTTTGGGTACATGACTTGGACTTGTGGTCTGATGTTTGGATCACACCCAAGCCAAGTCAACTGTCCACAGACATATGAGTGTTTTCTGACACGGGTGAGTTGAGTTTTGCATCGATACCTTCCAATAGACAATATATAATATATAGATATAGTTTAGGACAACATTAAGTTTTTTTTTATTGAATATTATGTAGGTGACGGCCCGTACCCAGGCCCGTGCTGAGGCTGGGGAACCATAGTTCGATAGCGGTGGTGACCGTAGCAACATGGCCGAGAGCGGTGGCCAGCTGGTGGCAAAGTGGCTGACTACTGGTGGCAAAAGGCCGGTGGCTGGCGGTGGTTGACGTGGCAGTAGCTTAGTAGTGACGTGTAGACGGCCGCGGTGTAGACTGGTTGCTGATGGCAGTTTGGTGCATCAGTACGTCAGTAGTGCGTCCGGTGGTGCGTCAGAGGAGAGGCAGTGTGATGCCGTTGAGGACCAAGCCAATGGAGACGTGTGGCGTAGGCTATGATAATGTAACGGTTGTGTTTTGATAACATTCTTTTATATATTAATATTACGTTTCATATGCTTGTAATAACCATTTAGTGTAGATATAATGTTTTCCTTTGTGTTTACTATATATCAGTTTGATATTATTTACTGTTATATTATCTCTATCCTTAAAATCACTATTAATAAAATTAGAATAGTTTATAGTTCTCTTAATCAAACATCATGTGTTTGTTGTTTCATTTACGTATGTGTAAATGTTTTTAATTACATTGTTTTTCTATGTAATTATTAAGATCTGGGACCTTCCTAATTAAGCGAGCCCATGACTATAGGAGTAAAGTAGTCATTTAAATGTTATTGTAAGTAAGTATAGGAAGGTCGTGACACTTACGTTATGCACACGTCTGAAAGTACTTTCTAGTTTTCTTATGTTATGCACACGTCTGAAAGTACTCTATAGTTTTCTTACGTTATGCACACGTCTGAAAGTACTCTACAGTTTTCTTACGTTATGCACACGTCTGAAAGTACTCTATAGTTTTCTTACGTTATGCACACGTCTGAAAGTACTCTATAGTTTTCTTACGTTATGCACACGTCTGAAAGTACTCGACAGTTTTCTTACGTTATGCACACGTCTGAAAGTACTCTACAGTTTTCTTACGTTATGCACACGTCTGAAAGTACTCTACAGTTTTCTTACGTTATGCACACGTCTGAAAGTACTCTATAGTTTTCTTACGTTATGCACACGTCTGAAAGTACTCTACAGTTTTCTTACGTTATGCACACGTCTGAAAGTACTCTATAGTTTTCTTACGTTATGCACACGTCTGAAAGTACTTTCTAGTTTTCTAGACGCTGTCGCATTTTCTTCATATATTATTCGTTTTATTGGACCTAGTTATTGGACATTCTCCTACAATTCAAGATTTTATAATTTTCGTAAGTGAATTTACTTGCTTGACGCTTATAAGTTATATTGTAATGATTTCCTGCTATTAGCGGGCGTTCATTTTTGTTTATCTAAAGTGATAGGCCTTGTCATCGAGAGATAATTACAAGTGTCAATTTATGTCTGTGTGAGCGGTGGGAATTGAGTTAAGATACTTCAAGTGATGTGAGTTCAACTGTACCGTTAAAAGAAACTTGTTTCGTGGCAATTAACGGAATAATCCACCTTAATAAACATTGTATCTTCGTGATTTATTTAACTGTGTGTGCATCCTGAGTGAGTGAACAGAATCGACTTGATCCACAAATATAAATATCGTGTATTAAGTCCCACAAAGGCCAAGTTTAAATTCTGCCACCATATCCTATAGATTATAGATAAACAAGCCAGTGTTTGGTGTGCATGGGGAGAGTGCCACATTTTGGAGTACTCACGCTCCGAATGGACGCACTGCAACTTGTGGACCCTGCTGGCCACACAGTCCCTTACCATCGCAGTCCGATACCTCATCCCACACAAACAGTGTACATATATTGTGCCTAAAAATAAAAAGAAAAGGACATTACATATATAAAACGGTAACGCTCATTTACTTAGGCTACACAAAAGTAGGCCTACCTGTATTGCAGTTACAAAAAAGTACAGAGCCGAAATTTAACTTAAAAAGTACTTTTTAAAAATAATGGCATGTATTCTTTTTACATTTTATTTCAAATGAAACAATGAATTAGTCAAGAATTATCTCGTTTCTTGTACATACTTGGTCTAGTTTTTTGTCTTTGCTGTTATGTAACTTGTTTATCGTCTACAGAAGTTGTACTCAATCAGCAGAAACGGCATAAACCAAACATTGATTAAAGGTCAGTGCTTTTATGTTTGGACTAACTGTTTGGTTGAAACATTTAATTTTCCAGAGTGTGTAAGGTGTTTGGACATGTTAAACCACAATATATTATATATATCTGTCTATCTGTGTGTGTCTGTAGGCCTATACTTAATTACCATGTGTAATAGGAATTGTGATAAAGTATTATGTTGATTCATTTGTATCATTGACTTTATGAAAAAAAATGTTTTATGTCCACAGAAGCGAAACTGAATGACAACATAACATTCTTCTACGAGCACAAGTTTCAACGTTTCAACGAGCAAGGCGACGCCATATTCAAATGCAATGGCAAATCGTAAGTAGGTTTTGTACACAGTCTGGAGAGCAAAATAATTCTCAGGAAAGGCACATAATACTTTATAGGGAGTGGACTGGCATATCAAACAATAGATCATATGGACTAGACTGGCCTAGAGTTAAAGGCACATAATACTTTATAGGGAGTGGACTGGCATATCAAACAATAGACCATATGGACTAGACTGGCCTAGAGTTTATGTTTTTTTTAAAGTTAAAAACTCAAACAAGCTGTTCAATGAAATGTGAATCAAACACTGGTTTTAAAAAATATTGAGATTTAGACAGCCTTTTATAAAAATTGAGTTTAGTAGCTACTATTTAAAATGTAAAAAAAAAAAAAGGTAGCCATTTTCAGCCCTTGTTGGTCAATAGGCCGATGAAGATCGTATGCCACAGCTTTAAGAGTGAATCCTGTGGCCATTGTATCATGTTGGGCGTTTTGTTTTTGTTAACCCGTAGGGCCTACCCACCGGAATAGCTGTCCATCGCTAAATCTTGAGTTCGAGGGCAAAAAAATGATTTAAGGAAGTGATAGTACAGTGACTACCCTTCCTTTCTCTTCATTCCATATTAGTCACTTTATCTCTAGATCAGAATTTTCCAAATGTCGCGACACGATACATGGACACAAAAGCAATAGTACCCTACAAGGTCAGCACACCGTAATTCCAAGACTCCCAAGTGCAACAGACATTCACGGTCTAGAAATAATCTGATCAGCAATCTCCGAACTCAACCAGAAAGACCTAAATGACATTGGATGGTCCTCAACGACCCCGATAGATAAACAACATTATCGGGTCGCTAAGAGAGAAAAACATCTTTTCAATTGGCTGGTCATTTTTGTGTGTGGTATATTTATTTATCTTGTGATTGGCTAATCCGGTTGTGTATGGAATGTTTATCTTCTGATTGGTTAAACATTTGTGTGTGTGGTATATTTATCTTCTGATTGGTTAAATATTTTGTGTGTGGTATAAGTTTTCTTCTGATTGGCTTGTTATTTTAGTGTGTATGTGTGATATACTACTTTCCACTTTCAGTGTGCAGTCACCCGGAGATTTGATCATCGGAGCTGATGGGGCGAATTCCAAAGTTCGTCTTCACTTTTTCAGGGACAAAAAACTAGATTACTTTGAACATAGCATTGACAAACATGGATATTTGGAAATACAGATTCAATCTGGAGAAGTATGAAATTAGCTGTTATTATAAATTTCGATTTTTTTCTAGACTCAATTTATATTTTTCTCTATCTGCCTGTCTATATGTCTGCCTGTCTATCTGTCTGCCTGTCTATATGTCTGCCTGTCTATCTGTCTGCCTGTCTATCTGTCTGCCTGTCTATATGTCTGTCTGCCTGTCTATCTGTCTGCCTGTCTATATGTCTGCCTGTCTATATGTCTGCCTGTCCATCTGTCTGCCTGTCTTTATGTCTGCCTGTCTATCTGTCTGCCTGTCTATATGTCTGCCTGTCTTTATGTCTGCCTGTGGATATGTCTGCCTGTCTCTGTCTGCCTGTCTATATGTCTGCCTGTCTATATGTCTGCCTGTCTGTCTACCTACCTCTTTACATTTCTTTCTTTCTAACCCTATTTTTTTGTTAAAGCATCACTTGGACAAGAGCAAAATTCACGTGTGGCCAAGAGGTCAACTGACGCTAGTGCTTCTGCCAAACATTGACGAAACATTTACCGGTACCTTGTTCATGCCGATTTGCGACTTCGAGGCCAACTTTCGAGATCTATGGCAGCTCAAAGATTTTTTCAAAGACAACTTTCCGGACCTAATGCCCAAGGAAAATCAGTGAGTAATGGGCAGTAGCATTACGGAGACTTTTATTTTGAAGAATCTATTTTATGTTCATACTTGCAGTTTGTGAGAACCTTTCTAGTCTTTAAGTAACAGCATATAATAGATAATAATGTAAACACAATTTCCATACATTTTGAAAGGGATATTTATAGTTATAAATACATTTTTTTTTCAAAGATTTGAATATCACGATAGGTTCGTGCATCTGATAAAACATGGTTAGGATTTAAAGATGTCCGATTCAAATTGATGAAAGAGAACTGTTGACAAGGTTGACAATTTGAACAATTTGTCGTATGTCAATGAGTTACTTTAAGGTTCCTGAATGAAGTACATTGTATAATGGTTATATAAAACTTTTCTTGTTTTCTTTTCTACCAATCCTTCGAAAATATGGTATTTTATGAAAAATAATTTGAAGAAGAAATTGACGGAGAGTTGCAACAATGGTACTGTTTTAAAAAGCTAATTAGTTAACAAAATCCACACAACACTGGAAGTTTTAAATTAAGCGTTATTTAAACTTTTATTTAACGACGACACGTCACAAACAAGAAAACCATAAAAACGAAGTTTTTATTATACTCCCTTTATTTGCAAACTAAGTTTACCATCATGTAATTAAATAATTGATAGACTACTGCAATTGAAACGTACAGAAAAAATATCTGTGTCGCAAATCTAAAAAATATCTCCATACTCAGTATGAATTGTTCTAAAAATAATCTTAGCGCATATTTTTTATTCTAGCTTTGCGCCGAAAAACTATAAAAAGTTTCACAGGCATTTTTAATGCGAAATTAAATTATTTCTTATACTTTCCTTTTAAGAAATGAATATTGTCATAAGTGTAGTATTATTAAGTCGTTTTAACTGAAAATTTGATAGGATGTATTGTTAGGCGGGGCAAATCTGCTGTCCAAATTTCAGCTCGATCGGACCACGGGAAGTGGTCGCAAAATCGAAGCCAATTTTTGCACCACGCATGATTGCAGACAGACAGACAGACAGACAGAAAATGCAACTTAAAATAAAGGAAGTAATAAAGGAAGTAAAAAGAAAACCATAAAAACGAAGTTTTCATTATACTCCCTTTATTTGCAAACTAAGTTTACCATCATGTAATTAAACAATTGATTGACTACTGGAAATGAAACCCCAAAGAAAAATATCTGTGTTGCAAATCTCAAAAATATCTCCTTACTCAGTATGAATTGTTCTAAAAATAATCTTAGCGCATAATTTTTTTTTCTAGCTTTGCGCCGAAAAACTATAAAAAGTTACACAGGCATTTTTAACGCGAAATCAAAATATTTCTTATCCTTTCCTTTTAAGAAATGAATATTGTCATAAGTGTAGTATTATTAAGTCGTTTTAACTGAAAATTTGATAGGATGTATTGTTAGGCGGGGCAAATCTGCTGTCCAAATTTCAGCTCGATCGGACCACGGGAAGTGGTCGAAAACTCGAAGCCAATTTTTGCATTACGCACGATTGCAGACATTGCAACTTAAAATAAAGGGAGTAACAAGAAAACTGTAAAAACTAAGTTTTTATTATACTCCCTTTATTTGCAAATTAAGTTAACCATCATGTAATTAAATAATTGATTGACTACTGCAAATAAAACGTACAGAAAAAATATCTGTGTCGCAAATCTAAAAAATATCTCCATACTCAGTATGAATTGTTCTAAAAATAATCTTAGCGCATATTTTTTATTCTAGCTTTGCGCCGAAAAACTATAAAAAGTTTCACAGGCATTTTTAATGCGAAATTAAATTATTTCTTATACTTTCCTTTTAAGAAATGAATATTGTCATAAGTGTAGTATTATTAAGTCGTTTTAACTGAAAATTTGATAGGATGTATTGTTAGGCGGGGCAAATCTGCTGTCCAAATTTCAGCTCGATCGGACCACGGGAAGTGGTCGCAAAATCGAAGCCAATTTTTGCACCACGCATGATTGCAGACAGACAGACAGACAGACAGAAAATGCAACTTAAAATAAAGGAAGTAATAAAGGAAGTAAAAAGAAAACCATAAAAACGAAGTTTTCATTATACTCCCTTTATTTGCAAACTAAGTTTACCATCATGTAATTAAACAATTGATTGACTACTGGAAATGAAACCCCAAAGAAAAATATCTGTGTTGCAAATCTCAAAAATATCTCCTTACTCAGTATGAATTGTTCTAAAAATAATCTTAGCGCATAATTTTTTTTTCTAGCTTTGCGCCGAAAAACTATAAAAAGTTACACAGGCATTTTTAACGCGAAATCAAAATATTTCTTATCCTTTCCTTTTAAGAAATGAATATTGTCATAAGTGTAGTATTATTAAGTCGTTTTAACTGAAAATTTGATAGGATGTATTGTTAGGCGGGGCAAATCTGCTGTCCAAATTTCAGCTCGATCGGACCACGGGAAGTGGTCGAAAACTCGAAGCCAATTTTTGCATTACGCACGATTGCAGACATTGCAACTTAAAATAAAGGGAGTAACAAGAAAACTGTAAAAACTAAGTTTTTATTATACTCCCTTTATTTGCAAATTAAGTTAACCATCATGTAATTAAATAATTGATTGACTACTGCAAATAAAACGTACAGAAAAAATATCTGTGTCGCAAATCTAAAAAATATCTCCATACTCAGTATGAATTGTTCTAAAAATAATCTTAGCGCATATTTTTTATTCTAGCTTTGCGCCGAAAAAGTATAAAAAGTTTCACAGGCATTTTTAACGCGAAATCAAAATATTTCTTATACTTTCCTTTTAAGAAATGAATATTGTCATAAGTGTAGTATTATTAAGTCGTTTTAACTGAAAATTTGATAGGATGTATTGTCAGGCGCCACAAATCTGCTATCCAAATTTCAGCTCGATCGGACCACGGAAAGTGGTCGAAACATCGAAGCCAATTTTTGCACCACGCATGATTGCAGACAGACAGACAGACAGAAAATGCAACTTAAAATAAAGGATTAAAAAAGGGAGTAACAAGAAAACCATAAAAACGAAGTTTTTATTATACTCCCTTTATTTGCAAACTAAGTTTACCATCATGTAATTAAATAATGGATTGACTACTGGAAATGAAACGTACAGAAAAATATATGTGTCGCAAATCTCAAAAATATCTCCTTACTCAGTATGAATTGTTCTAAAAATAATCTTAGCGCATATTTTTTTCTTTCTAGCTTTGCGCCGAAAAACTATAAAAAGTTACACAGGCATTTTTAAGTGAAACCAACATTTTTCTTATACTTTCCTTTTAAGAAATGAATATTGTCATAAGTGTAGTATTATTAAGTTGTTTTAACTGAAAATTTGATAGGATGTATTGTTAGGCGCCACAAGTCTGCTATCCCAATTTCAGCTCGATTTGACCACGGGAAGTGGTAGAAAAATTGAAGCCAATTCTTGCACCATTGCAATCAGACAGACAGACAGACAGAAAATGCAACTTAAAATAAAGGGAGTAATAACAAGGATCGACACTAGCAGAAGCATAATGTAATATTACACAAGGTAAACAGAACGAAATGTGGATGCAATACTTGTGAGTGACTCGGTGAAATAGATATATAAGATATAATAGAAAGATAAAGTTAAAAACTTTCTCGACAAATATCCATGTTTGCATGTTGTGGGAAATATTTCCAGAACATGAGATTGATTAAAGGTTTGCGTTTGATTTGACTGCAATAGCACAATGGATTACTGAATTTACAATGGAACTCATCAGTTAACTTTGTGCAAAGTACTTTGTTATTCATCACTACAAATTCTTAGATTCAGAATAAATCAGAGGCAAACTAATAAATAGCTTTTCAGTTATGGTAACTTTTGGCATTTCAGAATGGTCACTTTACAGAGTTAATGAAATTGATGGATTTTGGTGGACTATTTTAATCTTCCAATGCAGATTTCGAGCGTGATTTCAATCTGATGAACAGTTAGAAAACTAAATTAAGGAATCGTCTATAGATAGAACATTTGTAAAATGCTGATGCGTGTTAAGAGTGACATTTAAGAAGAAGAATCAATAGAGCTTGATTAGATTTATGTAGATTGGGTAAATGGGAATAATCGCAGAATAAAACTGTGAGAACCAGATCAAGTATAGCGACAGATAATCAGTAAGCCTATACATTTTTACATCGCACATAATAAAATGCAACTTCTTTGTTACAGTAGATATTATACATTTCACTATGTTCTTTTTATATGTGGCTACAAGTAACCAGTCATTGTCATAGGTTTCAGTAACATAAATAACATAAGAAACCAGTCATTAAATTCTTCTTTAAACATTCATCGAGTGGCTTGAGTGTATTATTTCCTAACGAACCAGCTCATAGACAGTCGACTAAAGGCCCTGATTTGTAACAATATGGTTCTGCATCCGGTGACGCAAATTTAAAACCAATTTCTTATTTTTATGGCAAGTAGGCGGTCAATCTTTTCATGCGCCTAACATCAGATTTTTAAACTTACTGTTATTATCAAACAATATTATAGTATAACAGTATAGTCACACAGCATGTTGCTTCCTAGACATATAACAATTTAGTCACACAGCATGTTGCTTCCTAGACATATAACAGTATAGTCACACAGCAGGTTGCTTCCTAAACATATAACAGTATAGTCACACAGCATGTTGCTTCCTAGACATATAACAGTATAGTCACACAGCATGTTGCGTCCCCGACATATAACAGTATAGTCACACAGCATGTTGCTTCCTAGACATATAACAGTATAGTCACACAACATGTTGCTTCCTAGACATATAACAGTATAGTCACACAGCATGTTGCGTCCTAGACATATAACACTATACTCACACAGCATGTTGCGTCCCCGACATATAACAGTATAGTCACACAGCATGTTGCTTCCTAGACATATAACAGTATAGTCACACAACATGTTGCTTCCTAGACATATAACAGTATAGTCACACAACATGTTGCTTCCTAGACATATAACAGTATAGTCACACAGCATGTTGCTTCCTAGACATATAACAGTATAGTGACACAGCATGTTGCGTCCTAGACATATAACAGTATAGTCACACAACATGTTGCTTCCTAGACATATAACAGTATAGTCACACAGCATGTTGCTTCCTAGACATATAACAGTATAGTGACACAGCATGTTGCGTCCTAGACATATAACAGTATAGTCACACAACATGTTGCGTACTAGACATATACCAGTATAGTCACACAACATGTTGCGTCCTAGACATATACCAGTCACACAGCATGTTGCGTCCTAGACATATAACAGTATAGTCACACAACATGTTGCGTACTAGACATATACCAGTCACACAGCATGTTGCTTCCTAGACATATAACAGTATAGTCACATAACATGTTGCGTCCTAGACATTCTATGTAACATATTTATGTTACTCACGTTCCATTATTTTCTATACATTTACAGGGAGGCATTTTGGCAGAAACTTTTGTTACCTGCAGGAAAATTCCCCAGTCAGCTAGTTTCCAACAAGGTAACTCTTTAGTTTAATAGGTAGGTTCTCCAACAAACTTACTACATTAGCCCAATATTGGTCGAACATGAGGCCAACAAACATTTAAACATTTGCAAAATATTCTACCAATATTGGGCTAATGTAGTAAGTTGTTGGAGTACCTAACTATCAAACTACCTACTAATCCTACTAACGTACATATTTTATAAATATATTATAGCTATCGATATTTCTTTTTCTTTATATGTTTAAATACTTGTCTTTGTGTATGCAAACTATCTTTTTTACTAATAAATTATGGGATATTATATAGGCTACATAATCTACTTGTCTTTGTATATGCCAAACTTTCTTTCATACTAATAAATTATGGGATATTATATAGGCTACATATTCTACTTGTCTTTGTGTATGCCAAACTATTTTTATTACTCCCTTTCTTTTAAGTTCTGCTGTCTGTCCACTTGGATGGATGGTTGGTTGGTTGGATGACAGCAAAACTTTGAATCAATTTTCCGACCACTTCCCGTAGTCCGATTGGGCTGAAATTTAGACAGCAGACTTGCACAGACTAACAATACATTCTATCAAATTTTCAGCATCGTAGCATTTGGAATAGTCACGAATTCCTTCTACCAAGTTGCGAATCGAGGAATATATTTTACAAAAAAACATGGCTGCCTTTGACGGAAGTACATAAACTTTTCGGATATGTTAGTTTTTACGAAATAAATACGAATGAAAACGACACAATATAGCCGAAACAAAAGCAAGTTTAAAAAAAAAAATGCGCAATCGTTATAACTAGATATGTATTTGCCGACATTACCGATTCGAATTTTTTTAGTTTTGTAGTGAAGTGGAAATTGGTAAACTTAGTTTGCAAAGAAAGGGAGTATAATAAAAACTTTGTTTTTATGGTTTTCTTGTTTTACTAATAAATTATGGGATATTATATAGGCTACATCATCTACATATTCTATTTGTCTTTTATTTTGTTTAAAGTTTATGCAATTATCTCTTTCAGTCAAGACCATACAACTTCATGGACAAAATTGTTTTAGTTGGTGACGCCGCCCATTCAGTGCTTCCGTTCTACGGCCAAGGCATGAACGCTGTAAGTATAGCCATAGACTATAATATACATGGACTGCTTGCTTTAGTATTTCGGTAATAGTGTATAATACGGGCCCCACGCACAACTAATGTTCTAAAGAAATTTTATTAATAGTGTACGAGATTCACCCCACGCGCTATTTTTTTGTATTATATATCAAATTGAAGGTCTGCATGCCCTGATGACGGAACAATAGGTTTCTAAGGTCGCAAACGATTCTAAGGCTCTTGAAAAAATTGTTACGTTTTTCATTATACATCAGCCACTTTCATTACACGCGGCCATTTTTACAATGTTTTTATGGAAGTGCGCAGCACAGAATAGGTATACTGTGGTGCGCAGTGTGACTGTGACGTCGTTGTAGTATTTGATCCTTTTCTATATTTGTGATATTCCATTTCTATAAGGAGGGATTTTTAGGTTCATGTAGTTGTATTTTTTTTCCTTTTAGTTAGTTTTAAGCATAGAGATAGTGATAGTTAGTTTAAGGGATAGTGATTGTTAGTTCTAAGGATAGGGATAGTGATTGTTAGTTCTAAGGATAGGGATAGTGATCGTTAGATCTCTATAAGGAGGGTTTTTTAGGTTCATGTAGTTGTATTTTTTTTCCTTTTAGTTAGTTTTAAGCATAGGGATAGTGATAGTTAGTTTAAGGGATAGTGATTGTTAGTTCTAAGGATAGGGATAGGGATTGTTAGTTCTAAGGATAGGGATAGTGATAGTTAGTTCTAAGGATAGGGAAAGTGATGGTTAGAAAGCTGCCACCCCTTCGCTAGGTTCTAATAGGTTATTCAATTAATTTCTGGTAGACAAGATGGCTGGTGACATTTGCGCGTACGGTAATGAACATTTAAAGACCTATTTAAAGACGAAGACATGAAAAAAGTAGGTTTTATCTACATATTAGTTTACTAAATAAATATCCAACAGATTTATCCAACCTTACCATGCCTGCAATAAGGCTTTACATGACAAAAAGACATGAAAATACGAAACCTAGCAGACATGACGTCACCGGCTAGTAGCCAATCTTCTTCAATGAATTGCAATGCCATGCGGCATTAATAGATTAGTATGATGTTTTTAAAATACGGTAGGAATCATCTTTTTTAATATAAAAAAAGCCATTTCTTCTTTTTGTATGTCATATCGTGGTTTCTAAAAAATGTCAACTTTTTTTGTTTGCGTGGAGCATATTTAATGATATTTAGGTATTATATAATATAAAAAACTCTTAACGTTATTACTAGTGACGTCACAGCAGCAAAAAAAAAACATTGACAAAATGGCGGATTTTTAGTTTAATAAATAGGAAATTTGGGAAAACATTTTTTTCTCAAGTTCAATGCGTATGTTAACCTTGAAAATTAGTTTCCTCCATTCCTTAGACACTAATAATTGTGCTCCACGCAAAAAAAAAAGTTTAAATTTTTTAGAACACTAAATTTAGTGGGGGGAATCTCGTACACTATTACCGAAATTTTACTGAAAATTTTAGCGTGGAGCTATTTCTTAGTGTCTAATGAACAACGGAAGATACTTTTCAAAAATAATTTTGTGAAAAAAAATATTTTACGAACAAAAAAAACGAAGATTTTATATGAAATATTAAAACGGCACCCGCCATTTTGTTTTTTTAGTAATGTGACGTCACTAAAGTTTTAATACTATCACTCTTAATCGAACCTCAAATAGCTCCAGCAGTTTAAATTTTCACTAAAATTTCTTTAGAACCGATATAAAAATGTTTTAAAAACCTAAAAAAGCATTCAAAGATTACTTTTATACCTTTTTAATAGGAAATAAAACAAAAATGCATCTACATTATTAGAGAGATGTCGCCATTCCCTGTCGCCTTCGATGATGCATTATGGGATACAATATCGCATTTGCGATGTGACGTGCGATATGCCATGTTGGCCAAAAAAAAAGCCAAAATAAAAAATTTTAACAAATAAAAATGCTACAAATCCATCCTTAGCCTAGAAACTAACCCTGACCCATCTGATCGCTAATCCCTAACCCTAGAGACCCTAACCCTAACCCTGTCCCTAACCCCTACTGACCCCTAACCCTAACCCTGATCCCTAACCCCGATCCCTAACCCCTACTGACCCCTACTGACCCCTACTGACCCCTACTGACCCCCCTACTAATTCCTACTAAACCTAAGGTATAGCCAAATAAAGAATTTATAAAAAAAAGCATAAAATATTATTTTGGCCACAAAATGGAGGTTCACTTTTTTTTAGGACCTTGTGTACAGCATAGCATCATGGGATAAGTATAGCATCATGGGATATTAATAAAAACACAAGGGGACGTAACAAAGTTTTATTTACAACACAACATTTCACAAAACACACAAAATTAACAAAATTTCAAAATTAAATAAAAAAATACAGAAATGCAATCGTTAAATGAAACCAACTGTTTTGTAATCAGGGCAAGTAGACCTTTAATTTGATATATGACACACGAAAATATCTCGTGGGGTCCGTGTTCTCCACTATTAATAATTGGTAAACAATATGACAAGAGATGTATTATACAATATTTTACCAACAATAATGACAAGAGATGTATTATACAATATTGTATCAACAATATGACAAGAGATGTATTATACAATCAACCTTATATTCTTTTTCCGTGCGCACACAACACTGATCTATAAATGTTCCCGCTGTAAACAACTTTCGATTTTAATTTTACATCAGAGAATCATAGCGATTAAATAAAACTTAACTAGTATAGAAACTACTTTATAGAATCGGGAATTCAGAAAATCAGTGTTTCGAGTCATCATAAAGCAGAAATACTAAAGCAGGCGGTCCATGTATATAATAGTCTATGATATAGGCCTACCACCCTAGCCAATGTTACGTTGCTGACTACACATCCCTGGAGTTCTTTACGTAGCCTAAAACAAAATACATACTATGCATTATACATAAAAAACTTTATTCGTGCATTATAAGATGTAACTGTTTAAAGAAAAAGAAAATGCGGAAGAAAAGCCTGGAAAGGTTAATAAATTCACAATAACAATTAGCTGTTTAGTTTCTATTATGTCATGTTTTCTCTTTTCTTCACAAGGGTTTCGAGGACATCAAGATTCTAGTTGACAAATTGAAGCTGTATGACTTTCAAAAAGGTATGATTAAAAAAAATGAAGCTTTTAAGTTCTAAAGATGAAATAAATGAAACATCTGTTGTTGTTGTTTTGATGTCTTAGGGCACATTTACATAAACAAAGGGTTAGGGTTCGGGTTAGGGTTAGGGTTTAAAGACATATGACTAAACAGAGTAGTACAGACACCTATGCCGAGACACCATAACATCAGCACAAAGGCACAAAAACTACACTGTAAATATTACAAAACACAGAACACACTCTATACACCATAGCACACAGAACACACTCTATACACCACAGCACACAGAACACACTCTATACACCATAGCACACAGAACACACTCTATACACCATAGCACACAGAACACACTCTATACACCACAGCACAAAGAACACACTCTATACACCATAGCACACAGAACACACTCTATACACCATAGCACACAGAACACACTCTATACACCATAGCACACAGAACACACTCTATACACCATAGCACACAGAACACACTCTATACACCATAGCACACAGAACACACTCTATACACCACAGCACACAGAACACACTCTATACACCACAGCACACAGAACACACTCTATACACCATAGCACACAGAACACACTCTATACACCATAGCACACAGAACACACTCTATACACCACAGCACACATAACACACCTTATATGCCACAACTCACATTACACAATATATATGCCATAGCTCACATAACACACTCTATATGCCATAGCAATCTGAACACACTCTATACTCCATAGCACACATTACACAATCTATATTCCATAGCACACGTAACACACTTTATATGCCACAGCACATATTACTCACTATATACGCTATAGCACCCAGACCACACTCTATACTCTTTAGCACATTTAACACACTTTATATGCCATAGCAGACATAACACACTATATATGCCATAGCACACACAACATACTCTATACGCCATAGTACCCAGAACACACTTTATATGCCATAGCACACAAAACACACATTATATGCCATAGCAGACATAACACACTATATATGCCATAGCACACACAACATACTCTATACGGCATAGTACCCAGAACACACTTTATATGCCATAGCACACAAAACACACATTATATGCCATAGCAGACATAACACACTATATATGCCATAGCACACACAACACACTCTATACTCCTTAGCACACATAACACACTTTATATGCAATAGCGCACAGTTTATATTAAGCACACACTATCACCAATACTACTCTGTACATAATTTTTCACTTATCACACTGGACTTACAGAACATTTTCGGTTTTATGTTGTTTTTCCTTTCGTGTGAGTACAGAAAATATAGGTGTAGCTTTAAGAGAATATTCCAAGCGCAGGTGGAAAGATGGGCACGCTATAAATGACTTGGCCAGAGAACATTCCAATAAGGTAAACCACTTTCATTTGTACCTTGGGTTACGAACTAAATTGCTTCTATAACTCAGTTCTTAACCGATCTATTAGGATGATCTATAAAAATCGGAAGAGCCTTCAGGGTCAAGGCACACCAAGATCCTGTTCGAGACAAGCCACCCTGCGACACGACGATAGGGCGTGCCACGTCTCCACAGTACAGTGCACTACACTTCTCCCCAACTGCGGTATTCCCCTAAGAGATCATTAGCTCTAACCCTATAGCCCTAGATCATTAACGTGGTGACTTGCTTGTAAGCCTGCACAGTCGCCCGGTAGCACACGTTCCAGATTATATTCCTGGACATCCAGGCACCAGGGCGTGGATGAGACGGGCTGTTGAGAACATGGCTTCCTCTCCATCGAGTTTCGGAGCCTCTCGACAGTGCAATGAAATCTGGGACGCGCAACCAGAAACATTCATAAGTCGAATCATTGAAATCATCGAAATATAGACAAACCATTTTTCTCGCCTTCGTTCGTAACCCGAGCCATTTTATTTTTGTATGTTGTAGTTCATAATCTGAATTGTTCCTGACATGAGGAGTTCGTAACCCGAGTAATTTTGTTTTTGTATGTTGTAGTTCATAATCTGAATTGTTCCTGACATGAGGAGTTCATAACCCGAGCCATTAAATTTTTGTATGTTGTAGTTCATAATCTGAATTGTTCCTGACATGAGGAGCTCGTAACCCGAGCCATTTTTTTTGTATGTTGTAGTTCATAATCTGAATTGTTCCTGACATGAGGAATTCGTAACCCGAGTCATTTTATTTTTGTATGTTGTAGTTCATAATCTGAATTGTTCCTGACATGAGGAGTTCGTAACCCGAGCCATTTTATCTTTGTATGTTGTAGTTCATAATCTGAATTGTTCCTGACGTAAGGAGTTCTTAACCCGAGCCATTTTATTTTTGTATGTTGTAGTTCATAATCTGAATTGTTCCTGACACGAGGAGTTCGTAACCCGAGTAATTTTATTTTTGTATGTTGTAGTTCATAATCTGAATTGTTCCTGACATGAGGAGTTCATAACCCGAGCCATTAAATTTTTGTATGTTGTAGTTCATAATCTAAATTGTTCCTGACATGAGGAGCTCGTAACCCGAGCCATTTTTTTTGTATGTTGTAGTTCATAATCTGAATTGTTCCTGACATGAGGAATTCGTAACCCGAGTCATTTTATTTTTGTATGTTGTAGTTCATAATTTGAATTGTTCCTGACATGAGGAGTTCGTAACCCGAGCCATTTTATTTTTGTATGTTGAAGCTCGTAATCTGAATTGTTCCTGACATGAGGAGTTCTTAACCCGAGCCATTAAATTTGTGTATGTTGTAGTTCATAATCTGAATTGTTCCTGACATGAGGAGTTCGTAACCCGAGCCATTTTATTTTTGTATGTTGTAGCTCGTAATCTGAATTGTTCCTGACATGAGGAGTTCTTAACCCGAGCCATTTTATTTTTGTATATTGTAGTTCATAATCTGAATTGTTCCTGACATGAGGAGTTCGTAACCCGAGCCATTTTTTTTTGTATGTTGTAGTTCATAATCTGAATTGTTCCTGACATGAGGAGTTCTTAACCCGAGCCATTTTATTTTTGTATATTGTAGTTCATAATCTGAATTGTTCCTGACATGAGGAGTTCTTAACCCGAGTTAATCGGCAATGGAGGGACTGGGAGGGGACTGGGAGGGGAGGGAGGGGGCAATAAAGGAACTCATATTGTAAACTGTAGGAGCAAATACTGCCAGGTTGGGATGAGAATTGTTAGTCTGTGTGGGGTAGGGGTGAATTATTAACTGGTGCACAATTTCACCATAAATAGTTGTAAACTAGGTCTAATATTGTTTCTAATTAATAAAAGTTGAAACGTGTCATTTTAAATTGCTAGAATACGCCAAACTTAGCGTATACGTAGGCCCTATAGCAGCATGTAACGGCCTTAAATTAATCTGAAAAAACATAGAAAATGTAAAATTACTGCAAATGCCAACAAAATATACATAACTGTTAACATTATAACTTTGGCAGTGCTCGGTAAATTTGGCAAGGATAAATTTGGCCTTGGTATTTTCGGCAAGGTAATTTTGGCAAAGGTAATTTCGGCAGAAGGCAAATTCGGCAAAAGTCGCAAAGTGGTATAATTGGCAACGGTAAAATTGGCAAACTTCTACTGTTTTTATTGAAACTGGTGATACGACTACCCTCTTGTTAACTAAATGAAGTTTTGATGTTTATTAATGTATGAATTGTAATTTGTTGACTTTTCTTTTTGTCTAGCTTTGTTCTGGTGTCGCTTCCATGGCCTACAGTTGGAGACATTGGCTGGACATTCGTCTGCATCAAATTCTCGGAGATCGCTGGATTCCAGAATACACAATGGTGAGTTTATTGACCAATCCGAGGTGTCATACTTTTAAAATAATGGTAAGTCTATTGACCAATCCGAGGTGTCATACTTTTAAAATAATGGTAAGTCTATTGACCAATCCGAGGTGTCATACTTTTAAAATAATGGTGAGTTTATTGACCAATCCGAGGAGTCATACTTTTAAAATAATGTCACTCTATGAATGGAATTGTTTATCTCTCGGTCTGGGTGGAAGGCAGTGCAGTCGTACCAAACTTCCCGGGTTTGAATCCTGGTGAAGGTTAGGATTTGTTCCTTGGTCTGGAGGTTTTCCCTGATTGAGTCCATCCGGCTCTGTACCTGGCAATAGTTGGGGATAAGTAAGGAGGCTGGGTGTTGTGCTGTTCAAATACTCTAATGAAGTGGCCACAGAAACTTGTGAACGCTGTTTCAGCTGTCGTAACAATCAACATAGGATATCATGTTACTTACTTACTTACTTACGCCTACTACCCCTCTCGGGGCATAGGCCACCAACAAGGGCTCTCCAGCCATCCCGGTCCCGAGCGAGTCTTTCCAACTGTCCCCATGAATGGCCTGTTCTCTTGACGTCTGCATCCAGGTCTCGGCGCCAGCTGTTACGGGGTCGGCCTCTCTTCCTCTTTCCTTTGGGGTTCCATGATAGGGACTGTCTGGTGATGTTGGATGCTGGTTTTCGGAGTGTGTGCCCCAACCATCTCCATCTTTTTTGCATGATCTCCAGATCGGCTGCCTGTTGCCCTGTGTGACTCCAGAGCTCATCGTTACTGATCATGTCTGGCCAGCGTATATGCATAATCCTCCTGAGACATGAGTTTATGAAAGTCTGGATCTTCTTGGTGTTAGTAGCTGTGGTCCTCCAAGTCTCTGCACCATAGAGTAAGACAGACTTCACGTTTGAGTTGAAGATCTTAAACTTTGTTTTCAGGGATATTTCTCTTGAGCTCCAGATATTCTTAAGTTGGAGGAAGGCTGTCCTGGCCTTGCCAACTCTTGCCCTTACATCGGCATCGGATCCACCCTTCTTATTGACGATGCTGCCTAGATAGGTGAATTCTTCAGTTTCCTCTAGCGCTTCACCATTGAGAGTGATAGGCGATGTGTTTTCTGCGTTGACCTTAAGGAACTTGGTCTTCCCTTTGTGGATGTTGAGGCCAAGGCGAGTGGAGTTTTCCGTCACAATGTTGGTCTTTTCCTGGATCTGAGGCTGAGTATGTGCGAGTAGTGCCAGGTCATCCGCGAAATCTAGATCGTCTAGTTGTGACCATAACGTCCACTGGATGCCATTACGCTTATCCGATGTTGATGTCTTCATTACCCAGTCTATCGCTAGCAGAAACAGAAATGGCGACAGTAAACAGCCTTGTCTCACTCCCGTCCGTACTTGGAATGCCTCTGTTGGGTGGCCTCTGTGGATCACTCTGCATTTCAATCCTTCATAAGAGTTCTTAATTATAGAGGTAATTTTTGTAGGGACCCCATAGTGTCTTAGCAGCTTCCAAAGTGATTCCCTGTCTACGCTGTCAAAAGCCTTTTCATAGTCAATAAAGTTGACATATAGGGGGGAATTCCACTCGAGCGACTGCTCCAGGATGATGCGCAGTGTAGCTATTTGGTCAGTGCAGGATCTATCCTTGCGGAAACCAGCTTGCTGATCTCGCAGCTTCGTATCAACAGCAGCCTGCATTCTGCCAAGCAGAATCCTGTTGAACACCTTTCCTGGGATTGATAGTAGGGTAATTCCTCTATAGTTAGAGCAGGTGCTCAAGTTTCCTTTCTTAGGGAGTTTAATGAGTAGTCCCTCTTTCCACTCTGTTGGGACTTGCTCCTCTTCCCAGAGCTTTTGGAAGAGCTCTACTGTAGTCTCCACGTCCGCTTTCAGTGCTTCCGCAGGGATATCATCTGGTCCAGGTGCTTTTCCGCTTTTAAGCTTCTTGATGGCTTGGCGTATTTCTTCCTTTGTAGGTGCATTGCAGTCTATCGGGAGGTCTATGTCTGCTGCCTGGATATCAGGTGGGTATGGTGGGGCTGGCCTGTTGTGTAGCTCTTCAAAGTATTCCACCCATCTTCTCTTTTGTCCTTCGTCATCGATTATCTGCTTTCCTTCTTTATCTTTCACCGGTCTTTCAGGTTTACTAAACTTTCCAGATAACTTCTTGGTGATGGTATACAAGTCTTTCATATTTCCATTTCTGGCTGCTTCCTCCGCTTAGGATATCATGTACTTATCTGTATATCTTTATGCCAGTCTATCTATCTATCTTTCTATCTATTATCGACCTATCTACAGGGCTGGATTTTCCTATAGGCTATCAAGGCTTCATCCTAGGGCCTCAAGATCAAGAGGGGCTTACATTCAAATTGTTAGCAAAATTAAAATTACACTACTCTAAAAACAGTGAAAACTAAAACACTGGACCGAAAAAAAAGAGAAATAAAGTTCAATAAAGGATTTGACCTTTTAACCATAGGCACGGGCAGAATATTTATTCGGGAGCTGAATGGTTGAATCACGGCCGTTGGACCAACTTAAAGTGAAAATATGGAAGAGCAACTTACTGAACACGAAAATACAAAAGAAAATAATACGAATATGCAGATTTTTTTTCAGGCACCCAATGAGAAACACCAAATTCAAGATATTGGAAATTTAGATAGTGATGTCAAATATATGTCTGCTGTAACAGATTGGCTTGTGGACAAGTTTATCATAAAATGATGTATCATATTGGATAGAGAAGGGCCCTTTTCAAGTTCAGTATCACTGTGGACCATTTTTTAAATTCTAAGCGAGAATATAAGAATCAGTCCAGATTTTGTACAAAAGCAATTTTTTATTCCACAAAAGCCAATGGAGAAAAATATAACCTAGACTGGCTTGTGTACTCTCCCACAAAAGGCCGCGTTTTTTACTTTGTTTGTAAACTCTTTCCGTATATTGCATCTTCTGCAACAACATTTACTTCTGAAGGGTTTAATGATTGGAAAAATCCTGCTATCATTCAAACTCATGAAAATTCTTACGCTTTTTCTCAGTTTAATAGTCACCAATTTTACTGGAGAAAGGTCATTTTCAAATATCAAAAATCAATTAAAAAGCACAATGACCCAGACGAGGTTGTCTGTATTGAGTATTTTGTGCATCAAAAATGAAACCTTCAGAAAAATAGATTTTGATGAAGTTATAGTAGAATTCCGTGTGAACAAGTTTAGAACGAATTTCTTCTAAACTACGATTTCCTTTTAAATGTATAATTGGTTGAATCAGTTCTTAAATAAAATACCTATTAACAAAATATTTAATATGATATAGATCTACAATTTTATATTATCTTTTTTTGTGATCTGGATTTTGTTTGAATAAAGTTCCATTTTTTGGTATAGTTTAAGACATAAAATTCATAATCTTCGGCATCCTTCCGTCTCGCGAGACGATGGTGCATCACCGTGGTTCGAGGTTGCACTTCCCCGTGTGGCTGAGCAGGCCTATCCTTGAGTGACAGTAAAATTCATAATAATTCATACTTAAACTTTAAATGCGAATTATTCTGAAATTTTTAAAAAAATCTGATTGAATTTGGATTGATATTCAATGTATTGAGTATATTGAATTGAATTTGATAGAAAATATGATACATTTTATTGCGTATTTTATTTTCGAAGTCAAAGATTTTCATTATTTGAATTTTGTTTTTTTGTAAATGTTGTGTGTAATGTTTGATTAGTTATTGTTAAAAGTAGGCTTGCTATATTATGGTGCTGAGAATAAATGTCCAAATAAGTGTTCTCGACTTTTTTATTTATTATCCGTGCAAACATTTTTATAAAGGTTAGTACCAATTACAACATGTTTTATTTAACATATTGATATATATCACAGTTATGATGTATTTTATTATCTCTCATGTAATTAACAAACTTAAAAATCGGAGGTGAAAGGGCCTCATAAATAGAATAGCCTAGGGCCTCTTTTTGTCTAAATCCGGCCCTGCCTATCTATCTAACATATATAATATCATCTGTATATCTATCTTTCTATTATCTATCAGTTATCTATCGTTCTATCTTTCATCTATCTGCCATCTATCTAGCTATCTAACTATCTATCCATCATTTACCTATCTATCTATCTATAATATATCATCTACCTATGTATTTACCTATCTATCTATCTATAATATATCATCTACCTATGTATTTATCTATCTATCTATCTATAATATATCATCTACCTATGTATTTATCTATCTATCTATCTATAATATATCATCTACCTATGTATTTACCTATCTATCTATCTATAATATATCATCTACCTATGTATTTACCTATCTATCTATCTATAATATATCATCTACCTATGTATTTACCTATCTATCTATCTATCTATAATATATCATCTACCTATGTATTTATCTATCTATCTATCTATAATATATCATCTACCTATGTATTTACCTATCTATCTATCTATAATATATCATCTACCTATGTATTTATCTATCTATCTATCTATAATATATCATCTACCTATGTATTTACCTATCTATCTATCTATAATATATCATCTACCTATGTATTTACCTATCTATCTATCTATAATATATCATCTACCTATGTATTTATCTATCTATCTATCTATAATATATCATCTACCTATGTATTTACCTATCTATCTATCTATAATATATCATCTACCTATGTATTTATCTATCTATCTATCTATAATATATCATCTACCTATGTATTTACCTATCTATCTATCTATAATATATCATCTACCTATGTATTTACCTATCTATCTATCTATAATATATCATCTACCTATGTATTTATCTATCTATCTATCTATAATATATCATCTACCTATGTATTTACCTATCTATCTATCTATAATATATCATTTACCTATGTATTTATCTATCTATCTATCTATAATATATCATCTACCTATGTATTTACCTATCTATCTATCTATAATATATCATCTACCTATGTATTTACCTATCTATCTATCTATAATATATCATCTACCTATGTATTTACCTATCTATCTATCTATAATATATCATCTACCTATGTATTTATCTATCTATCTATCTATAATATATCATCTACCTATGTATTTACCTATCTATCTATCTATAATATATCATCTACCTATGTATTTATCTATCTATCTATCTATAATATATCATCTACCTATGTATTTACCTATCTATCTATCTATAATATATCATCTACCTATGTATTTACCTATCTATCTATCTATAATATATCATCTACCTATGTATTTACCTATCTATCTATCTATAATATATCATCTACCTATGTATTTATCTATCTATCTATCTATAATATATCATCTACCTATGTATTTACCTATCTATCTATCTATAATATATCATCTACCTATGTATTTATCTATCTATCTATCTATAATATATCATCTACCTATGTATTTACCTATCTATCTATCTATAATATATCATCTACCTATGTATTTATCTATCTATCTATCTATCTATAATATATCATCTACCTATGTATTTACCTATCTATCTATCTATAATATATCATCTACCTATGTATTTATCTATCTATCTATCTATAATATATCATCTACCTATGTATTTACCTATCTATCTATCTATAATATATCATCTACCTATGTATTTACCTATCTATCTATCTATAATATATCATCTACCTATGTATTTACCTATCTATCTATCTATAATATATCATCTACCTATGTATTTATCTATCTATCTATCTATAATATATCATCTACCTATGTATTTACCTATCTATCTATCTATAATATATCATCTACCTATGTATTTATCTATCTATCTATCTATAATATATCATCTACCTATGTATTTACCTATCTATCTATCTATAATATATCATCTACCTATGTATTTACCTATCTATCTATCTATAATATATCATCTACCTATGTATTTACCTATCTATCTATCTATAATATATCATCTACCTATGTATTTACCTATCTATCTATCTATAATATATCATCTACCTATGTATTTACCTATCTATCTATCTATCTATAATATATCATCTACCTATGTATTTACCTATCTATCTATCTATAATATATCATCTACCTATGTATTTATCTATCTATCTATAATATATCATCTACCTATGTATTTATCTATCTATCTACATATTTATCATCTAACTATCTAAATGTGTGTATGCAAATATTTATAGGTTGCACTGTCCAACAGACCATACAGCGAGTGTGTGAGCAGTATTCAAAGGCAGGACAACATCATCAAATATTTTATTGTACCAGCTCTTATGTTAATCATTATTATGATTATATACACAATAATATGTACTGTCAATGATATACTGCAATAATGTACTGTCTCTCAGATACTGTAATAATGTACTGTCTCTCACATACTGCAATAATGTACTGTCTCTCAGATACATGAACTGTTTTGTATCGGCCCACTGCATGGCATTGGTTAGGATTAATGATTATCACATTGTATTCAAGTGTTTTTTTTAACAATATTTAAATACATGTTTAGCGGCCACATAACTTACTCTATAATCTATAGACCACACAAGCCGCCTTACAAATTACAAATTTATATAGCGCTATTCATAACAAAGTCTTCGAATGCGCTTTACCATATGTTATTAAAAAAAATCGAAAATGTGTGTTTTTAATTTTGTTTTGAAAATGTCTATATTGTCGGCTTGTTTAACTGTGTTCGGAAGTTCAATCCACCACAGAGGTGCTACGACGCTGTAAGGGCGAGCTGCAAACTTTTCTCTTTTTACGCATGGTACCTTGAGTTGTAGATGGATTTTGTTTGAACGCAGTCCTCTTTTCTCTGATGTGTGTAGCTCGATCATGGATCTCATGTACTGGGGAGATTGACCATGAAGGCCTTTATAGAGCATAGTCAGAACTTTGAATTGTATCCTAAGTGTTATAGGTAGCCAGTGCAGTTTTTTTAGACAGTTTGTTGAGTTGTCTTCATTGTTCAGAACAATTTTCACACCCTTTTTTTGGACCCTTTGTAGTTTTTTCAAATCACACTCTGGCAGTCCGATGTATAGACAGTTCGTGTAGTCTAGATGAGAGATTACCAGGCCTACGATTAATTTTTCACATGCTTCTTTTGTTAGAATGTTTTAAATATTTTGTATTCTCTGCAGATTCCAAATTGCAGATTTACATTTGTTTTTTTATATGCTCTTTGAGGGTTAGTTTTTCATCTAAATATACACCAATATATTTAATTTTAGCTGATTAATGGATATTGTCATTGTTGACTAGTAGATAGTGTGGCATTTTTAAATATTTTGTTTTGATCCGAACAGAATGAATTCAGTTTTTGATGCATTCATTTTTAGCTATTGCTGTCCATCCATACTTTGATTTGTCTTGAACATTTCTCGAGAGTGGAAATTGCGATGGTTTCATTTTTAGTTGGTAAGAAGTTTATTTTTAAAGCCTGGTCGTCGGCATATCATTGTAGATCTATATTTTGTACAATTTATTCTTGCATCGTGGATACATATAGTAAATAGTGCACTGGCCCTGCGCACGAACTCTGCGGGACTGAAAAAGTCAATTATTTTGGTTCAGAGTACGCTTCTCCAACATTTACTTTGCAGCTTCTTTGACTTAAATAGCTGTCTAACCAGTTTAGAGCTTGTCCTTCGATGCCGAATTTAGTTTCTAACACAGATACTAAAATGTCATGATCTTGTTACGAATCTCGGTCATAAATGAATGACGTAGTAAGGCATTGACCTCTTAACAAGTGCGTATCAGAGTCCAAAGCGACCAAGGTTTGACCTTTATGCCCTGAGGGCAGTTTAAATAAAATAATTCGTTCAAATCCCGTGGAAATTGGGGGATAATTCTGGATCGTAGTAATTATAGAGAAAGAGGTTAAAATGCGTATTAAGACCCTGTAGAATCTTCGATGATCGTTTTCTTTGTAAAGTTCCGACCTCCTTAAAAGTTAGTTCAGTTTAAACGTTTGTAGAGTGAAGTCGCTATATTCATACATGTACATATAATGCCATTTTATTGATACTTATGTTGCCACCAGTTGATGAAGTTTATTGATCGTTTATATTGAGTCTACAATTTAAATAAAATTGTTTATTCAACAACTGGAGTTGTTTGATCTATCGTTGTTGAGAAAGGTGTTGAAGATAATTATCACGAATATAACTACATTACTGCATAGACCTGTCAGTCAAGGAACCCCTAGCTTGGGCTACAGATTAGCAGAATCTAGAGACTTCTAATAAAGATACAACTATATTCATTGAATCCGATTTAACGAGTCGTAATAATAATAATCAACCTAAAGAGGTCCATAACAGTTTGGGGTCTTCGTCCGATATAGTTGTATAGTGAAGCATATATTCAAGTTGTGTTGTGTTGTGTGTTGGAGCCGTGACCTACTGAGCAAGCCTAATAACGCTGAATTCATTCTTCCGATTGGAAAAACGTAAGTTGGAAATTTACCACTTTATAAATCTCTTAACTAAAGAATGGAATTTATTGAAAATCCAGAAGAAGAAGTTCTGAAAACTTTGTCAATAAAGAAGTTAAAAGAGATCGCTGAGATCTTAAAGATAGAAGTTACTGAAACTACACCATCGAGGACTGTGTTGACACAGCAGATAAAAGATGTGTTGATTGCGAGTGGCAAGTTGAAAGTAGAATCAAGCGCGGAGGGATATCAAGTTGAAGGTCAGATGTCTGAACAGTTCCGATTTCAACTAGAAATGAAACGGCTTGAAATGGAAGAAAAACGTCTTGAGATGGAAGATAAGAAAAGTCAAAGAGAAATAGAAAGTCAGGAAAGAGATAAGAAAAGTCAAAGAGAAAGTCAGGAAAGAATAGAGCTAGCAAAGATAGGAGCTACTAAAAAAGAATCTCATAATGATGTAGAGATGGCCAGATGGAAAAAGCTAGTCCCTACCTACATTGATAAAGAAAGTGAAATAGCTAATTTCTTCCAGACCTTTGAAATTTCTTGCAGAGATTTTAAGTTCCCAGAAGATAAATGGGGAATATTAGTCAGAACAGCTTTTACTCAGGGAAGGGCAAGAGATTGTGTTTTATTGTTAAAAGAGGAGAATTTAAATGATTATGAAATCATTAAAGACACTGTACTTAAAGCCTATAACCAAATACCGGAAAGTTATCGGAAAAGGTTCCGTCAGTACACAATGTCCCCTTACCAAACACACTTAGACTTCCTTAGAGCAGAAGAAAAGTTAATGGATCAGTGGATAAAATCCAGAAATATCTCCACATTAAAAGAAATGAAAGATATCATTCTGTTAGAGGATTTTATTAACAAAGTGAGGCCGGATATAAGAATGTATTTATCCGAGCGTGATATCACTGACCCACATAAGGCTGCTGATTTAGCTGAACAGTATGCACTGTGTCATAGGACAGCTGGTGAAAAGAATGTTAATAGGCCACAACGGCAAGCAGAAAACACACAAAAACATCGTGAAAAAGAGCATTTTGTGAAACAAAATGATGTGAATAAGAAACCTGTCAACAAAAACGTCCGATGTACTTTTTGTAAAAGAACCGGACATAGCATAGAAGACTGTTGGAGTATAAGGAAAGATAAAAGACCTAACAAAGTGGTCATGTGTGCCAGCCATGCACAAATACAGAATGTACAAGAAAGCGAAGATACAAACGAACTGAATTCGAAGAAAGATTCTTCTAAACCAGAAACACTGAGGGTGGAATTGCCTGAGAGCAAAAGTCAGAAGGTAGAGAAATCTACAACTGAAGATAATGAGGATAAATATCCTGATTATAAATACAGAATGGCTACTATTGGATTAATTGTCCGAGTCCACAGAGACGAAAAAGTAGACCAAAGTATTTTTGACTCGAACAAGAGTCTGAAGTCATCGAAAGATGAAACAACACCCGAAAGTCATGGTCAAGGGAAGAATAAAATTGACACAGAGACCCTGTGCAGTTTTCAACCGTTCATTAGTGAAGGTTGTGTGGCCTTACAAAAGGAAGGACCACTGAAGTCCGTAAAAATATTACGAGACACAGGGGCATCATTAACCCTGCTGCTTAAAGATGTATTACCATTAAATGATAATACATTGACAGGACAGACTGTCCTATTGAGAGGTTTTGAATGGAAAGAAGAAATACCTCTACATAGGATATACCTCACATCTGACTTGGTGACAGGATATGTGACAGTTGGAGTAATATCAAAACTTCCTGTTGAGGGCATATCCATTATCCTAGCAAATGATTTGGCGAAAGGGAGGGTGAGACCTGAACTGATTGTGAAGGAAAATCCAGACCCTAGTCCTATTGTGGAGACAGGAAAAGAAAAAGAACTTTGTCCTGTAGGTGATGTCATAAATGGTATGACACCACAGAAAAAGAAAGAAGAAATTCTCTCACAAGAAAAGAAACAGAAAGAAGAAATTCTCCCACGAGAGAAGAAAGAGGAAGAAGAAGTGGAACGGGATACTACTATTTTCTCCATGATTGATGATTGTCCGAAAGGAAATGAACAATCAAAGAAGTCATCACAAAATGAATTGATTGCTGAGCAGAAAGTAGATCCAGAGTTGCTACAGTTGCATGAGAAAGCTGTCGACGAGAAAGAAAATCCTACTACTGATGTCTATGAACATATAGACCACAGCATGTTCAAACAACAATGCAAACCTGCAGTTGCCGGTACAGATGAAGATTGGAGGAGCATCACTGAAGAAACGAGTGCGGAGAGCTGGACCGAAACTACCAAAAGCTATGGGTTACCACAATCCATACCGACAGATCGAAGGACCAACTTCGCCTCGGAACTCTTCAATCCAGTCCTAAAGAACTTATGCCTGGAGCAGGAGATGTCAACTGAATCCCATCCGGAAAGTCGAGGAGCCTATGGACCAATCTTTGGACCCACTGTCCAAGGACCACTCAAACTACTTCAAGAGGAATGGCAGACCGAATTGGATCTCCTTGGGCTGATCAAGTACCTAGATAAGTACATAAAATTTTTGTCTGACATAACTGTGTTTGTTAGGAAAAAATTGTACACTGCTCACATGCAGATGCCATTGTTGTGTGATGAAAGAAAGGCAAAAATATTATATCATTTGAAAATGATAAAGCCTTACCTTCTGAAAACAATTGGAATAAGCTTGATGTTGTTAACATTGTTACTCTTATTTGTAAAATTTATGCCTGGAGTACAGGATGAATTGAATGACAAATTCACTGATAGTTAGTTACCAAACTTACTATTTTAAAACTAAATCCCTTACTTGTGAAGAAAAAGGAATGAGTAAAAGTATTGTTAGAGTAAATATCATTATAGTGTGATATTTCTAAACAAACTTGTTAGTTTGAGCATTAAAATAATTGCTATAAGAGAAAAAGATCAGTTTTATCCGCAGAATTGGTTTCTAAATCAGAGGACATTATAAATGTGGACTGATTATAAGATATGTTTGAGAATCTCTGGAAATGATAATTGAAACATTTGGCAGAGAGGATAATTTGATTGAAAAAGATGTAAATGGTTTTAAGAAAAGAGAATTTTTCTATCACTAAAGTATTGAGAAATGTTTTATGATTGTACTATGGATTTATTTTATAATGTACTGTTGTTGAAATATTGCACTGAGTCAAGATGCAAATTTCTTCTATGTGAATTTATTCATTTGTAATATTATCATTGAATGTATGATAATGAAGGGTAAAAATAGTTGCAGCAAGGCAGAACTATGACTAAAAAGAATTCCAAGAACTGTATTATATATAATTTTTCACTTTTAGGATACTGTTACATGAAAAGCAGACCAGAAGTGAAACTAATGTAAAATAAAACTTATCCTTGTTTTGTATAAATTTAGTGCCACTGATTTGACACTGCAAACCAGAATGATTGAGAATTTCATGGTTGAAAATTTATAATGTTGACACACCAATGTTCAACAAATGTATTATTAATTAAGGATTTCATGTCAAGATTGTAAAACTAATCTATTTTTTTTTGTATTAGTTAAAATAGATTGAATGAATTGTACCGACAATCAAAAGATTGGGTAGACCTGAACACTGTGAAGTAACAGAGGAACCTAGAATCTATGAATAAGGAATAAAACCTTTATGGAAAAATGGAAAAGAGCAATGTACACCACTGAAAAGATTGGAAATGAAATGTTTTACCACACCAGTCAAACAAGCAGTTTGTTTTGTACATAAATTGTTACATTGATTTCTCTCTGAAAAAAATTAATAGTAGCCTATGCTTAACTCTTTTCCACTTCAATAATATTGTATTTGAAATGTCTTTAATGTAATCTAAAGAAAATAAGTACTTACTGTGTAGTACTAAGATTGTATGAAGATAATATAATCTGCTTTAATTGATAGTTAATTAAGTAAATTAACCAATTTGTTTCAAGTAAATCCATGATTGTCTGAATGTTTCAATTTAAAACTGCTGTGAACTCTTTTAAAAAGAAAATAATGACGTCGAAAGGTCATGGTAAAATGAAAGATTGAAATATTTTTAATGAAATTGTCTATAAACTATTTTAATTCGTGAACAGACTATGTTGAATGTTCTCAAAATAATATAAATGAATTTGATTTTGAGATGATAGATGTTAAAGAATGCTCATTTAATACGATAACTATTTAATCGCGTAGCAATTTTATTTGACCTCGGCTGTGATGAGGTAAAAATTTGCATAGGCCATGTAAACATTGTTAGAATCAATAGAGAATGAGAGAGAGAGAGAGAGAGAGAGAAAGAAAAAAAAAAAAAGAATACTGACCTAGAAATCTGTTGTCTCGCCACAGACAGTTGTCTAATGTGTTAGTCAGCCTACAGGCTTAAAAAAAAAAAATACTGTCTACACAAGCAATAATGTTTGTAACGTGTAATTAGGTCAGGTCTAGTAGTATTTTTTTCATCAAGAGCGTTTGGTTTTTTTCTCCTTATGAAAAAATAAGTCGTGTCTGTTAAGTGATTTTTTCTTTTGTTGTTTGATTACAAATGTAAAAGATATTAGTTTATAAATTAAATGGACGAGAGAGTTTTTATTACAGTGGAATGTTCAATGTAATAGAAATTATTAACTGGTATTATATTATATCTATTAAGAATGATTATGTATTTTTCTTGTATACAAGATTTAGATAAACAATTTAATTGTCCATTGTTTTGAATTAAAAATTGAATGATTGAATGACTATAGTTAAGCCATTTGATAAGATGAATTTATATTGCATATATTATTATGTTATTGTTATCAGTTCGATTGAATTATTGAGATCGCCAATTGAACTGTATTGTTTTTCCCGGAATATTTTCTTTTATAATTATTCCTTAAAATTAACATTTTTCGTATGGTTAAAATGTAAAGGAAATAATTATAAAGCTTTAGAAGGGGGGGGATGTTACGAATCTCGGTCATAAATGAATGACGTAGTAAGGCATTGACCTCTTAACAAGTGCGTATCAGAGTCCAAAGCGACCAAGGTTTGACCTTTATGCCCTGAGGGCAGTTTAAATAAAATAATTCGTTCAAATCCCGTGGAAATTGGGGGATAATTCTGGATCGTAGTAATTATAGAGAAAGAGGTTAAAATGCGTATTAAGACCCTGTAGAATCTTCGATGATCGTTTTCTTTGTAAAGTTCCGACCTCCTTAAAAGTTAGTTCAGTTTAAACGTTTGTAGAGTGAAGTCGCTATATTCATACATGTACATATAATGCCATTTTATTGATACTTATGTTGCCACCAGTTGATGAAGTTTATTGATCGTTTATATTGAGTCTACAATTTAAATAAAATTGTTTATTCAACAACTGGAGTTGTTTGATCTATCGTTGTTGAGAAAGGTGTTGAAGATAATTATCACGAATATAACTACATTACTGCATAGACCTGTCAGTCAAGGAACCCCTAGCTTGGGCTACAGATTAGCAGAATCTAGAGACTTCTAATAAAGATACAACTATATTCATTGAATCCGATTTAACGAGTCGTAATAATAATAATCAACCTAAAGAGGTCCATAACAATCTACTGTATCAAAACTGCACTTGGATCTATTGCCATCAAAGCAGATACCTCCTGCTGTTCCATTGTCCATAGAAGGTCATTCATTGATTTGACTAGAGCAGTTTCACACCTATAGTGTGGTCTGTATGCAGATTGATAATCCAGAATTAGATCATATTTATTGCAGCCCTCCATTAGTTGAATGAGAGCCGTATATGCCTACACCATAGCACACCGAAATTACTCTATAAACCATAGCACACATAACTTACTCTATACACCAAAGCCCACATAACTTACTCTATAGGCCTACATCATAGCCCACAAAACCCACCATATATACCATAGCTCACATAACTTACTCTATACACCATAAGTCACATAACTTACTCTATACACCAAAGCACACATAACACACTCTATACACCATAGCACACATAATACACTCTATACACCATAGCACACATAACACACTCTATACACCATAGCACACATAATACACTCTATACACCATAGCACACATAACACACTCTATACACAATAGCACACATAACACACTCTATACACCATAGCACACATAACACACTCTATACACCATAGCACACATAATACACTCTATACACCATAGCACACATAACACACTCTATACACCATAGCACACATAACACACTCTATACACCAAAGCACACATAACACACTCTATACACCATAGCACACATAATACACTCTATACACCATAGCACACATAACACACTCTATACACCATAGCACACATAATACACTCTATACACCATAGCACACATAACACACTCTATACACAATAGCACACATAACACACTCTATACACCATAGCACACATAACACACTCTATACACCATAGCACACATAACACACTCTATACACCATAGCACTCAAAACACACTCTATACACCAAAGCACACATAACACACTCTATACACCATAGCACACATAATACACTCTATACACCATAGCACACATAACACACTCTATACACCATAGCACACATAATACACTCTATACACCATAGCACACATAACACACTCTATACACAATAGCACACATAACACACTCTATACACCATAGCACACATAACACACTCTATACACCATAGCACACATAACACACTCTATACACCATAGCACACAAAACACACTCTATACACCAAAGCACACATAACACACTCTATACACCATAGCACACATAACACACTCTATACACCATAGCACACATAACACACTCTATACACCATAGCACACATAACACACTCTATACACCGTAGCACACATAACACACTCTATACACCGTAGCACACATAACACACTCTATACACCATAGCACACATAACACACTCTATACACCATAGCACACATAACACACTCTATACACCATAGCACACATAACACACTCTGTACACCATAGCACACATAACACACTCTATACACCATAGCACACATAACACACTCTGTACACCACAGCACACATAACACACTCTATACACCATAGCACACATAACACACTCTATACACCATAGCACACATAACACACTCTATACACCATAGCACACATAACACACTCTATACACCATAGCACACATAACACACTCTATACACCATAGCACACATAACACACTCTATAAACCATAGCACACATAACACACTCTATACACCTTAGCACACATAACACACTCTATACACCATAGCACACATAACACATTCTATACACTTTAGCACACATAACACACTCTATACACCATAGCACACATAACACACTCTATACACCATAGCACACATAACACACTCTATACACCATAGCACACATAACACACTCTATACGCCATAGCACACATAACACACTCTATACACCATAGCACACATAACACACTCTATACACCATAGCACACATAACACACTCTATACACCATAGCACACATAACACACTCTATACACCATAGCACTCATAATACACTCTATACACCATAGCACACATAACACACTCTATACACCATAGCACACATAACACGCTCTATACACCATAGCCCACATAACACACTCTATACACCATAGCACACATAACACACTCTATACACCATAGCACTCATAACATACTCTATACACCATAGCACACATAACACACTCTATACACCATAGCACACATAACACACTCTATACACCATAGCACACATAACACACTCTATACACCAAAGCCCACATAACACACTCTATACACCATAGCACACATAACACACTCTATACACCATAGCACACATAACACACTCTATACACCATAGCACTCATAATACACTCTATACACCATAGCACACATAACACACTCTATACACCATAGCACACATAACACGCTCTATACACCATAGCCCACATAACACACTCTATACACCATAGCACACATAACACACTCTATACACCATAGCACTCATAACATACTCTATACACCATAGCACACATAACACACTCTATACACCATAGCACACATAACACACTCTATACACCATAGCACACATAACACACTCTATACACCAAAGCCCACATAACACACTCTATACACCATAGCACACATAACACACTCTATACACCATAGCACACATAACACGCTCTATACACCATAGCCCGCATAACACACTCTATACACCATAGCACACATAACACACTCTATACACCATAGCACTCATAACATACTCTATACACCATAGCACACATAACACACTCTATACACCATAGCACACATAACACACTCTATACACCATAGCACACATAACACACTCTAGACACCAAAGCCCACATAACACACTCTATACACCATAGCACACAGAACACATTCTATACACCACAGCACACAGAACACACTCTATACACCATAGCCATAGTTTAGCAGCCACATAAAAATATTAGGAACCATAATAATTCAGGGGTTTAAACCACTTGATAATACTATTTTCTTTGTGTTTATTTACATTGTAAGCAATAGAGTATAGAGCATTTGCTATAGGAGTGGCTTAGGTTTCTAGGTCACGTAACTAGGTAAATAGAAGCCATGATGGAGACGTGGTGGAATAAAATTGTTTTTTATCATGTCTATTTTACACCCAAAATATAAGGAATTTGTTTCCATAAATCTTGATATTTAACTTTGATACTACTCCTTAGTAGTCTGTCCACGAAGTAAACACGTTTTTATGCTTTTATAGTTGTTCAATAGCTATTGTGAAACATTTCACAGCCTGCTTTATGCTTTACTTTTAAATAGTAAGTTAGGCTAACTTTCGACAATCGACATCTTCAATTAAATGGGACGTTTACAATCACGTGACAAAAAGCACATGATTTTTGTTTACTTTGTGTAGTGGTGTACAATGGCCGCTGTATTTATAAAGTTTTATATAGGCTCGAGCTTTTTTTAAATGATGTTTTGTGTTTTAAGTCTTATTAAGATTTAAGCTGTATTATGTCTGTTAAATAAAATAGGCTATTTTATTATTATCATAGACATAGTTTATAGACGATGTGAGCCTATTAGGGAGTTGACTAGATATTCACCAACACTATCGCTTAGTATCGCTTGGCATCGTATTTGTTCCTCAAGTGGCTTCTATTTACAAATGACGTCATTAAAAAACTTAAAGCTCCGCCTATTGCAAACGCTCTATTCCATTGATTTTTAATGGTTTAAATTTAAGCTTTGAATGTAGATTTTCATCGCATCACAGTGTTTTATATATTTTTACGTCATATTTTTTAAATGATGATATTTAAAAATAAAAACATTCTTAATCTATAGTCATGCAGCTGCCAATGTTCATCACTACACAAAGTTAACAAACAACACGTGCTTTTTGTCACGTGATTCCAAATGCTCTATACCAAATTGATATATATTGTAGTTAATGTAGCTATTGCAATAAAAGAATAATTTAATATTGTTTACTAGTCATGATGTTTGTTGTATTAACTAATCTTATATATTACAGACGCTCCTTCTATAAAGAAGATTTTTGCGTCCTACGCACATTCGTGGTCCTGCATTTTTATTTATGTTTTAAATGATGTTATATATGTTACGCACAGAAAGTGTAACAGAAAGTTCATGTACTGAGCAATTCTTTACCCAGTTCATGAAATGTCCAGGTGTATTTGTGCTTATTTCATGAACTTGGCAAGTAACTCTCTTAAAAAAAGTTTAAACAGAAGGAAAAGGAAAAAACTCTTGACTAGTAGCCTGTTATGACTGCTGCTATTTAATGAACAACACCAAAGACCATATGAAGACCACAGGGAAAAAAGGGCACATGTCACATTTTCCAATTATTTGAGTTATGTCCCCTACTATGTAAACATAAGCCTGAAGGTTAGCAAAATAGTAAAATCCAACCCAAAAAAGGCCTATGTAATGCTACAGAAACACCCAAAGAAAAGGCAAGTAAGAACAAACATAGCGAATTTCAAAGACAAAATTTCATTTATCTCAAAAGTGGAAATGTGTGACATGTGCCTTTTTTCCCCTGTAGTCTTTATATACATTTTCAACTCCTTTTATTTTCTACCTATCTCCAGTAACTTTCAGATCTCTTTCTTTCCTACACAAAACACATCTCGAATCCCCCGTTCCCCCATTCACGCATAACTCAGTTAAATTCACTCACACACTACCTTTCTCCCATTCACGCATAACTCAGTTAAACTCACTCATACACTACCTTTCTCCCATTCACGCATAACTCAGTTAAACTCACTCATACACTACCTTTTTGTACCACTACTATTCTTATTCTCTCTTTCTCCCCTTCTCATGCACACTCTAGCTCACAACATATCCATTAAGAAATATCATAAATAACCATTTACTGGTAAAAATTTATGATCACATATGATATTTTAAAAAATACATATAAAATGTATATTAAACTTGGCTAACTCAGACATTTATAATAAATGAGGTCTAAAAAAATATTTTAATAAAATACGGGTATTAGGCATTTATTTATAGGCCTTATTTTAACATACCTTTAATGGAAAAGTTAAGGGGTGGCTTGATAATATGTTTGACTTTATCCATACAATAAACCTATTATTGTCGTACCCGGCCTTAGGCTATAATACATTGTTAACACAACCAATTCAATTATGAAATAAAATAGTTACAATAATGCTTTATAGTCTATTAATTTCATGACCCGTGAACAAGTTTTAGGCAAATTTCCACTTATTATCTAGCAATACTTTATAATGTTGGCATTGACGATATTATCTAGCAATACTTTATAATGTTGGCATTGACGATAATATCTAGCAATACTTTATAATGTTGGCATTGACGATATTATCTAGCAATACTTTATAATGTTGGCATTGACGATAATATCTAGCAATACTTTATAATGTTGGCATTGACGATTCAAATAGGATAGAGATTGAAAGATTTACAAACAAGTTTTATACATTTAAAAAAAAATGTGTTGAACTGATTTCAAATTGACTCTACTTAACTCCGAGAGAAAGGGGGGGGGGGCATGGAGCATCTTGTTACACCCCCTTCCCGACCCCACAGCTTACATTTATTTTCGAACTCGAGGATTTTAACATTTCTTTGTTTGTTTTTTTTTAACAATTATTTTCAAAGAAAATTAAAATTATAATGAATCTTATTTTACGTTTCATTATTTTTTTTTTTTGATACAATTTTAGTTGTTCAATAATCTGAGAAGAAATAGTGAACCAGTTGATAATAAGCTATAAGCCTTCAATGTCCACCATTCGTTCACTATTCCCTCTTGCATTATTGTTTAATCTCTGTGTAGTGATATTTGACAAATAAAAAGTGGGGAGGATAGTGTAAAATATTTAAATATTTTCCTATATTAGTGGACACAAATTAATGACTGGGTAGCCTATGTTTAAAGAAACGAATAGGCCCTATAATGTATTTGACTAAAATTATATAGATCTACAAGACATGTTTAATATTTAGTAGTTTTACTTAATAATTCTAGTTCTGAACTAATAAACCATAATAATCTCTACTCTGGTATCTTCAATATTAAAAGAAATATTATAGAAAGAAAAAAATGGTTTTAATAATAATACTGATGACATTTGTATAGCGCTACCAACAAGCATAATGCAAGCTCAGAGGGCATTTAACATAACAAATAAGAACACGGATACAATCTATAGGCCAAGAGATACAAAACTAAATGATGATTCAAAACTTTACAAACAAAGAACGAATCAAACAATTAACACACACAAAAATGGCCGACCTAACAAATTGGTAAGACAGTAGGGCTCTAAAACATGTTAACTAAGGTAAATATTGAAAAAAAGATATCGAGATTTTAGGTTCTTTTTCAAGGTATCAATGGAGCTTGTTTGCCTCTGTTTAATGGGAAGTAGATTACACACTTTCGGACCGGATGTTGAGAAGGCTCTAAGGCCAACGGTCTTCAGAGAGAAGCGGGGCACTTCCAGAATCGAGGAGTCGGCAGAACGAAGTGTCGTTGGCGGAACATATGGTTTAGTTAGTTCCCTAAGATAGGATGGCATCTCATTATTATAAAGGCACTGGTGGCAAAGTAGCGCAACTTTATATTCGATTCTGGCTTTCACAGGGAGTCAATGGAGCTGACGCAGGAGAACTGTCACAGAATCTCGCCTTGACTTACACATGACTAGGCGAGCGGCACTGTTTTGTATACGCTGTAATTTGGCGACCTTATCGTCAGGTATCCCGATTAGTAGAGCATTACAGTAGTCGAGGCGCGAGAGTATAAAGTCAGCGACAAGTTTCTTTGCTGACTCACGTGATAGGGCCGTATCTAACCAAGTCTACGCAGCTGTAAATAAAGGCCCCTGCATAGATTTCTAATGTGGGCATCGAAAGACAACTGTGAATCGAGGATGACACCCAGGTTGTTTACGTTGTCTGCAAAGGGGATATGGCAGTTTAAGACCACCAATGATTCCAAGCCATCGACTTTGGCGATTTTAATCTGAGTTCCAATTAGAATCGCCTTCGTCTTGTCTTCATTCATCTTAAGTCTGTTTTCCATCATTCAGGAGCAGACACTAGCAATAGCAAGACTGAGGTTGGTTGTTATACGGGAGACTTCAGCGGGAACAGCAGAATCATGCAACTGCGAATACCTTTTAATAAAGGTATATAGGCCTAGGCCTAAGTATTGACAAGTCTTAACGTGTATGCATGAATGCATGCATAAAAGGCCACGTGCAAAAACATTTCCGTTCTTATTCGATCATTTTCTTCGAAACAATGTCTGTGTGCTACTTTACTGGTTGTATTCAAATTTGTTGGGGATTGAAATTTATTTCATTTCCAATAGATGTTTACAAAACAAAACATTGTATTGTGAAAGTCAGAAGTGAAAAATCACCTTTTTATAATATCAAACTTATAGAGCGTTCTCAATGGGCGTGGCTTAGGTTTTTTAGTGACGTATTTGTGTAAATAGAAGCCACTTGGTGTACAGAAATGGCGAAGTACTTCTTTATCATGCCAAATTCACATCTGAATATTGGCTATCCTACGCAAAAATCATTAGATAAATCGTCGTAGATCATCTTACTAGTACAAGAGAAAGACATGGTATTTTTTCCAACGAATTTCAACATTTTAAGCTCAATTCATCATCTTAATATCTGGCCGGTAAGTGTTGCACTTGAATGGATTTATTGAAGTGAATTATTGGAGTCATTCGTTATTTTCATTGTAGGCCTAATCGTTCAATAGTAATATAACTTTTTTAATGTAACAATCTTCTTGTGATAGGTCTATTAATCTAATATAGAATTAATAAAATCCATATTAATACATTAATCATAATTTTAAACACAAAATATCAATAAAAAAAAGCTCGAGCCTATATGAAACTATATTAATACAGCGGCCATTGTAATTAATTTGTACACCATTACACCAAAGTAAACAAAAAACACGTGATTTTGTCACTTGATTGCAAACGCCCTATTGCTTAATGCAAAAGAATTTTTGTTATTCATGAAGCCGGCTGGCCTAGCGGTTAGCTCACCAGACTGTCAACCAAAAAACCACTTGACACGTCGCGGGTTCGAGCCCCGCCACCGGCAGATCCCTGTCGCCCTACAGGAGTTTTGGGACTTGATGACGTTAATATTGAGTTGTTATCACATGCGCTTAACCGGCAGCAGTGAAACCTCTCACAGATTAATTGTCTTCTAGAGCGCACTGAGCATGCTAATATAGCATGGATAGAAGCGCTATATAAATTGCCATTACATTACATTACATTACATTTATGAATTTACGCATTTTGTTTTTCAATAACCAAGAAAACGCAACTCTTGACTCATTTATTTTGTAAACAAATAAAAATTTAACCTCACGCGACTAACACTTGAGTATTAATTATCGCCTGTTCACTTTTGATATTAAAAACGGATTCCTCATAACTAATATTGTATTCTTTGTATAATTCCAAAAGACTAGAACTGGCCGTCGAGGTTGAAATCAATTGTCAAACACCAGCAAAAGCATGCTTTTTTTGTTTATTAGTTTATAAATAGAGCAGGAATTTCACGAACATTCGGGTTCAAAAGTTCACGCCACATTAAGACTTGTCAATTAGGAATAGATAAGTGTATTATATTTTTTTTAAAGAGGCCTATCTATTTTTATACTTATAGACTAAAAAATATAGATCAATGGCTAATTAACAAAAAACATCGCCATCATTAGTCTAGTCCTATCTCAACAACTAATGGCATTAGTCTAGTCCTATCTCAACAACTAATGGCATTAGTCTAGTCCTATCTCAACAACTAATGGCATTAGTCTAGTCCTATCTCAACAGCTAATGGCATTAGTCTAGTCCTATCTCAACAACTAATGGCATTAGTCTAGTCCTATCTCAACAACTAATGGCATTAGTCTAGTCCTATCTCAACAACTAATGGCATTAGTCTAGTCCTATCTCAATAACTAATGGCATTAGTCTAGTCCTATCTCAACAACTAATGTTTTGGTTCAAAATAAGCGGTAAGGCGATTATAGATAGGAAAATGTCCCCAATTTAAAGGTGCTTTTGAACTCTCAAATGTGTGCATCAACTACTTATACTATTTATAACATACAAACAATAGTTATAAATAGACGACGGATTTTCATTGGAGCTATTTAGTAGAATCCTTCAGTGATGATTTGAAAGCCTGCACAGAGAGGGCAGTGCTGGGAGCACTGTCCTGTGTGTTCCAGTGTGGCCCAGTGTATTCCACAGTCTAAGTCCCAGGGCTGACTGAAAAAAAAAGAATATTTGTAGAGGTCGGTGCTTGTGGAACACACAGTTTGAACTGAAGACCTCTGGTAGAGCGGGACACTTGTTGGATGCAACCTGGCTGTGTGGACATGTCCACTTGACGATTCATGATCTTGTACACCATATTGACTGTGTCTACCGCTCTGCGATCTTGTAGGGGCTGAAGATGGAGTTTGGCCACCAGAGCAGAGAACAGAGGATACGGTGTGCCGCACGTCTTTGGGTCATCTCCAACTTGGATATCAGGTGTTGTTGTTTGGGATCCCACACCGTCAATGCGTACTACTGGATAGGTCGAACTAAACTATTATTGCAATTTGTTAGGATCCTAGTGGAGCATCCATTGTGAATTGTGGTTCCTATGGACGAAGGCACAGGCTATGTTAGCTTTGGACACAATAGATTGGACATGTGTGTATCAGTTGAGGTTTTCTGTGATATGCTCTCACAGGTACATGGCACCTGATACCCTCTCATGTTAAAGACAAGCGAGGTGTTTACAACTATCATACACACTATAGAGGCGTCAGGTGTCATTGCATACATGTACTTCCAGTTTAATTCCGACAACACCATTAAAATGAATTTTAAAAATATGATTCTTCAAATTCAATCGTTTTCTTTCGGCAACATATTTCGAAAATGATTTTATCCCCTACATCGTTTCTTACTAGCAGAACAACCAGGAACGCAGCACTTAGGCATATTTTGTTGGTAAATTAACGAATAGGACTGGAAGTGTTGAAATACATCGACTTTTTAGGTTTACAATCCATGCATAACCTTTAAGACTTGTCATTTCCATACCCGAATGCCACTCGGGAAGAAAGAGAACTTATATGCATTTGTTCACGCATAAGAAAGTGTTTTTGTCATTATGTTTGTTACAAAATAAAACTTTCAAATATCAAAAACTCCCAGTTTACATCAAAATCATTTATGTCAAAAATCAAATACGGTAGGTATAATTCATTTATTGTTTGTGTAAAAACCAACTTGTTATATTGTTTTTTTTTTAAACTGACCTATTCTATGTATAAGCAGTGCTAGTGATAGACTACTATTTACTCAAATTTATTGATTCTGTTGTCGGAATTGGTTGTCAAAAATAACATCACTCAATAAAGTATTTTGTAAACCTTGCCTTTCAAAAAATTCTTCTGTATGCCTAGTACTTGTAGTCTAATGTAGCCTAATGTAGCCTGATGAAATCTAATGTAGCCTAATGAAGCATAATGTAATCTAATGTAGCCTAATGTAGTCTTATGTACCCTAGTGTAGCCTAATATAGCTTAATGTAGCCTAATGTAGCCTAGTGTAGCATAATGTAGCCTAATGTAAGCCTAATGTAGCCTAGTGTAGCATTACGTAGCCTAAATTATGGCTAATGTAGCCTAATATAGCTTAATGTAGCCTAATGTACCATAGTGTAGCCTAATATAGCTTAATGTAGCCTAGTGTAGCCTAGTGTAGCCTAATGTTGCTTAATGTAATGTAATGTAGCTTAATGTAGCTTAGTCTAGCCTAGTGTAGCATAGTGTAGCCTAGTGTAGCCTAGTGTAGCCTAGTGAAGACTAATGTTATATAATGTAGCCTAGTGTAGCCTAATGTAGCCTAGTGTAGCCTAATGTAGCCTAGTGTAGCCTAGTGTAGCCTAGTGTAGCCTAGTGTTATCTAATGTAGCCTAGTGTAGTCTAATGTAGCCTAGTGTTATCTAATGTAGCCTAGTGTAGCCTAGTGTAGCCTAGTGTAGCCTAATGTTATCTAGTGTAGTCTAGTGTAGCCTAATGTAGCCTAGTGTAGCCTAATGTTATATAATGTAGCCTAGTGTAGCCTAGTGTTATATAATGTAGCTTAGTGTAGCCTAATGCAGCCTAGTGTAGCCTAGTGTTATCTAATGTAGCCTAGTGTAGCCTAATGTAGCCTAGTGTAGACTAATGTTATCTAATGTAGCCTGGTGTAGCCTAATGTAGCCTTTTGTAGCCTAATGTAGCCTAGTGTAGCCTAATGTAGCCTAGTGTAGACTAATGTTATCTAATGTAGCCTAGTGTAGCCTAATGTAGCCTAGTGTAGCCCAATGTAGCCAAGTGTAGCCTAATGTAGCCTGATATATGTATGTAATCATCACATCATGGATAGATGTGTAAACATCACAGCACGGATAGATGTGTAAACATCACAGCACGGATAGATGTGTAAACATCACAGCACGGATAGACGTGTTAACATCACAGCACAAATAGATGTGTAAACATCACAGCACGGATAGACGTGTAAACATCACAGCACGGATAGACGTTTAAACATCACAGCACGGATAGACGTTTAAACATCACAGCACGGATAGATGTATAAACATCACAGCACGGATAGACGTGTAAACATCACAGCACGGATAGACGTGTAAACATCACAGCACGGATAGACGTGTAAACATCACAGCACGGATAGACGTGTAAACATCACAGCACGGATAGACGTGTAAACATCACAGCACGGATAGACGTGTAAACATCACAGCACGGATAGACGTGTAAACACCACAGCACGGATAGACGTGTAAACATCACAGCACCGATAGATGTGTAAACATCACAGCACGGATAGATGTGTAAACATCACAGCACGGATAGACGTGTAAACATCACAGCACGGATAGACGTGTAAAGATCACAGCACGGATAGACGTGTAAACATCACAGCACGGATAGATGTGCAAACATCACAGCACGGATAGATGTGTAAACATCACAGCACGGATAGATGTTTACACCACTGATCCATAAATATAACAATAAAAAATTATTCAGAGAGCAGTTTTCTTCTGTACAGAATAAATAAGTGCATTGATAAGTGCGTAGATGTCGCATCAAGCTAGACCAGAATTAAACGTACATATATATAGAGCGTTACGGAAACAAACAAACAAAATATAAACAAAAGATAATTCAGAAACTCACAAGTCTGAAAACAGCAATAAAGCTAAATGTCTACTCTGTAAAAACTTATTAGAAACTAATCAGAAGTAAAGTGCTTGTGTGTCTGAGCAATTGTCTAAAAGGTCTTTAGTGTTTCTTGTAGCCAATGTTCATTCTCAATTAGACTAGACAGTATTTGAAAATGTATTCTGGTTTCGAACAATAGTTTGAACGACTTTTAAAACAAAAAAGAATCAATAACAGTGATACAATAAAACTGTGCATGTTGAGACTGATGTAGGAAGTGCCGTCCGTTTTCTTTTTCTCAGTTGTTTATTCGAAACCGCATTATTACTATCTTACAATGTTTATTTCAATTTACTCCATTTAGAAACAATTCGCTATAGTCTGTATAGAAAATTTGAAACGTGAATATAGTATAGTCTATATAGAAGATTTCAAACGTGAATATAGCATTGTCTATATAGAAGATTTAAAACGTGAATATAGTATAGTCTATATAGAAGATTTAAAACGTGAATATAGCATTGTCTATATAGAAGATTTAAAACGTGAATATAGTATAGTCTATATAGAAGATTTAAAACGTGAATATAGTATAGTCTATATAGAAGACTTAAAACGTGAATATAGTATAGTCTTTATAGAAAAGTTAAAACGTGGATATAGTATAGTCTGTATAGAAAAGTTGAAACGTGGATATAGTATAGTCTATATAGAAGATTTCAAACGTGAATATAGCATTGTCTATATAGAAGATTTAAAACGTGAATATAGTATAGTCTATATAGAAGATTTAAAACGTGAATATAGTATAGTCTATATACAAGATTTCAAATGTGAATATAGCATTGTCTATATAGAAGATTTAAAACGTGAATATAGTATAGTCTATATAGAAGATTTAAAACGTGAATATAGCATTGTCTATATAGAAGATTTAAAACGTGAATATAGTATAGTCTATATAGAAGATTTAAAACGTGAATATAGTATAGTCTATATAGAAGACTTAAAACGTGGATATAGTATAGTCTGTATAGAAAGTTAAAACGTGGATATAGTATAGTCTATATAGAAGTGTTAAAACGTGGATATAGTATAGTCTATATAGAATACTTAAAACGTGGATATAGTATAGTCTGTATAGAAAGTTAAAACGTTGATATAATATAGTCTGTATAGAAGAGTTAAAACGTGGATATAGTATAGTCTGTATAGAAAGTTAAAACGTTGATATAATATAGTCTGTATAGAAGAGTTAAAACGTGGATATAGTATAGTCTGTATAGAAAGTTTAAACGTTGATATAGTATAGTCTGTATAGAAAAGTTAAAACGTGGATATAGTATAGTCTGTATAGAAAGTTAAAACGTGGATATAGTATAGTCTGTATAGAAAGTTAAAACGTGGATATAGTATAGTCTGTATAGAAAGTTAAAACGTGGATATAGTATAGTCTGTATAGAAAGTTAAAACGTGGATATAGTATAGTCTGTATAGAAAGTTAAAACGTGGATATAGTATAGTCTGTATAGAAGAGTTAAAACGTGGATATAATATAGTCTGTATAGAATATTTTAAATCAAATTAGTAATAAAACAAAAGTAAAGCATTTTTGTGTCTAAACAGTTTTACAGTATGCGGGAATCCTGAATTTGTCAGGGAACTCGAAACTTGGTAATGTTAAGATCTAAAAACACTTTTCAGGGACCAATAAAATTATTATTAAAAGATTCATTTAAACAAAATGGAGTGGGGTATGGGGAAGGGGGTGGAGTATGGATAAGTGGGTGAGTATGGATAAGTGGGTGGGGTATGGATAAGTGGGTGGGGTATGGATAAGTGGGTGGGGTATGGATAAGTGGGTGGGGTATGGATAAGTGGGTGGGGTATGGATACGTGGGTGGGTATGGATAAGTGGGTGGGTATGGATAAGTGGGTGGGGTATGGATAAGTGGGTGGGTATGGATAAGTGGGTGGGTATGGATAAGTGGGTGGGTATGGATAAGTGGGTGGGTATGGATAAGTTAGTGGGGTATGGATAAGTGGGTGGGTATGGATAAGTTAGTGGGGTATGGATAAGTGGGTGGGGTATGGATAAGTGGGTGGGTATGGATAAGTTAGTGGGGTATGGATAAGTGGGTGGGTATGGATAAGTGGGTGGGTATGGATAAGTGGGTGGGTATGGATAAGTTAGTGGGGTATGGATAAGTTAGTGGGGTATGGATAAGTGGGTGGGTATGGATAAGTGGGTGGGTATGGATAAGTTAGTGGGGTATGGATAAGTGGGTGGGGTATGAATACGTGGGTGGGTATGGATAAGTGGGTGGGTATGGATAAGTGGGTGGGGTATGGATAAGTGGGTGGGGTATGGTGCAGGGGGAGGGTTTGGAGAAGGGGGTGGGTATGGAGAGTATTGAGAAGTGGGTGGCTGTTAAAAAAATCAAATCTTCTTTAAAGTATTACAATTTAGACATTTTCAGATGTTTCAATTACACAAGAACATTCGACTATACTATGTTAATTGTATTACATGCATTCTTAGAGATATATATTTTATATTGAGATTTATATTGAGTTTTGTTACAAACAATACCTTTTTTTTCTCTACAATAAAAAAAAACTTTTATTGAACCAAGAGTGAAAATCGAGTAGGCCTTATGGATTTTTAAAACCAAAAGACCAACAACCAAAAAGCCTAGTTTCACCAAAGACTATAATGAGACGGACCGCTAGCTCTCGGTCTCACCAAAGACTATAATGAGACGGACCGCTTGCTTTGATATTTCTGCTATTAATAATTTGATAACGTGAAACACTTAGTTTCGAAATTTCCGATCTAGACTTCCAGTTTAGAAATTCGCTATGATTTTCTCGGTGGAAAATTATGATTAAAATCGAAAGTTGTATACAGCTAGGGTTGTCATCCGTCTCGATATATCGGGACCTTCTTGTCCCAACATCCCGACAAGACCAAATTTTGTCCCGATTTGCGAAATCCTGTTAAGAGCTTGGTTCATGTATCGGCTGGCCCTGTGGTTATCTCATCGGACTGTCAACCGACACGTCACGGGCTCTATCCCTGCCGCCGACCGATCCCTGCCGCCCTGCAGGAGTATTTGGCCTATTGGACGTAATTATCTTCTATGGAAGGAACGTCTGTAAAACTTAGTTTTTGTAATTATGTTCTAAATAAAAACTTATTATACTAAATAAATATTTACTTCATTTCTATACACCCATCTCAGAGTGTCCCGACGAGGTCCCAGTTAGACAACTCTATATACAGCAGAAGTCTTTAATGGAAGTTTAGGAGTCCATAATATAGGAAACCATAATATACTAGATTTATTTTTAACGAACAGACCAGGACTAGTATTAGATTATGAAATAATCCCTGGACTTTCAGATCATGATATTGTCAAAGTAAATAACAAAATAAAAATCCAAATTAGCAAGAAACCTAAAAGAATAATTTATCTCTGGAATAAATGTAACACAACAGAACTACATCAAGCAGCAATAAAATTCCAAACCAATTTTCTTACTAAATACAATATAGATAGTCCAGTTGAAGATATTTGGCAATTTATAAAAACCAACTTAAAAGCAATAATGGCTGACTCTGTGCCAACAAAACAAACATCAAATAAAATTAACAAATGTTGGTTTAACACTAAACTAAAGAAACTGTGTAAACAAAAAGAAAATCTATTCAAAAAGTTTAAGGCAACTAATTCAATTAGACTACATAAAAAATACCTAAAAATTAAACATTTAACTCAGAAACTAAGCAGACAGCTGCAGAATGAATATGTAAACAATGTAATTTCTCAAGATAATAATAAAAACTTATGGTCCTACATTAAATCAAGAAAAATGGACACTACAGGCATAGCTCCACTAAAAGGCCAAAACAATGAAACTTATAATGATAATGAAACTAAAGCTAATATCCTAAACACACACTTTGCATCATCTTTTTCAAATCCAGGTGACAAAGAAATATTCATAAATTTAAACAAACTAGAAGAGATAGGAAATATAAATGTAGATGAAAAAGGCATTAAACAACTCCTAACCAACTTAAAAGTAAACAAAGCTTCTGGTCCAGATGAAATACCAGCAAGACTGCTTAAAGAACTAACTAATGAAATATCTCCAATCTTTAAAATACTTTTCCAGGCCTCTCTAAACCAGGGCAAAGTGCCCAAAGATTGGAAATTAGCCAATGTAACCCCCCTTTTCAAAAAAGGAGATAAATCTGACCCCGGAAATTATAGACCTGTTTCTCTAACAAGCATAACATGTAAATTACTTGAACATATAATATATAGTAGTATAGTAAATCACCTAGACAAACTAAATGCACTGTGCCCACACCAAAATGGGTTCAGGAAAAATAGATCATGTGAGACTCAATTAATAGGCTTAATAGATGACTTGTCTAAGGGATTAGATAATAACAACCAAATTGATGTTATATTACTAGATTTTTCAAAAGCATTTGATAAAGTTCATCATTCTTGTCTTCTTAAAAAACTTAAATACTTTGGCATCTCTGGTCCCTTACATCAGTGGATTCAGGACTTTCTTATAGGCAGAGAACAAACAGTGATAATAAATGGCTCTAAGTCATCACCAATAACAGTAAACTCAGGAGTTCCACAAGGAACTGTTCTAGGGCCCCTACTATTTCTAATTTACATTAATGATCTGCCAAATTGCATCAACACAGGCACAAAAGTAAGATTATTTGCCGATGATTGCATAATTTATAGAATAATAAAGACAGGAAAAGATAGTGAACTTTTACAAAAAGACCTAGATGAACTACAAAAATGGGAATCAAACTGGAGTATGTCTTTTCACCCAGAAAAATGCCAACTAATAAGGGTATCCAAGAAAAAAAACAAATAATAACAAACTACTTCATTCATGGTAAAGAACTAACTCAAACTAGCAATGCTAAGTATCTAGGAGTAATAATAAATGATAAGTTATCTTGGAACCCTCACATTGATGAAGTAATTAAAAAATCAAACAAAACATTAGGATTCATAAAAAGGAACTTTTACAAATGTAATAAGAATATAAAACTAAAATGCTATCTCACATTAGTTAGGCCTATACTAGAATATGCAGGATCTGTATGGGACCCATCAACTAAAGAAAACATTAAAAAATTAGAACAAATTCAAAAAAGAGCTGCAAGGTTCATAACTAGTGAATATTCCCCATTGACAAGAGTAACACCATTAATCAAATCACTAAACCTAGAAACACTAGAGGACAGAAGGGCAAAGAGTAAAGTAGTAATAATACATAAGGCATTAAACTCTAATTTAGAAATACAACCCAATAACAATCTGTTGCAAAGCTCAGATAAACATAAAGACAAAAACACCTTCCTTGTCCCTTATGCGAGAACAAATGCATATAAGTACTCTTTCTTCCCGAGTGGCATTCGGGCATGGAATGGGTTGCCTGAACAAACCAGGAAAACCAATAACCTAACATCATTTAAAACATTAATAAAAATGCAAGACTAGACTCGGACCACGGATGAGCGTAGGACGCAATAATCTTCTTTATAGAAGCAGCGTCTGTAATGTATAAGATAAGATAAGAGTCAGTAAAGACAGCGTTATTGGCTGCGCATGAAAAAAACACACACACTTAAGCTCTAAAAATAGAGCAAGCAGGCCATCTCGTCATTGTCTTTGGTTTTATAAATATGTGTAAGACATTACAAGCCTAACACTTTTTGTACATTCATATTTTCAGTGGCCAAAAGAATGAAGCGATAGACATGGCGTATTTGCAACGTCTGATTTTATTAGTTCTTCTTATCCAAGGTATTGGCAGACGTGTTTATATTACTTCTTTCGGGAGGAGGGGGGGGATCATGTTATGTTTATGCGTGTGTCTGAATGTGTGTGTTTGTGTATGTGGGTGTATATGTGTGCGAATGTGTGTATATGTGTTTGTATCTTTGTCTGATCCCCCCCCTCCCACATTGAACCCACTTATAGTAACTACCCTTATTATGGTCTCTACTTTAAGCTTCTAATATGTATCTAGGTCACTCCTAGTGGCTACCTATATTATGGTCTTTACTTTAAACTTCTAATTATCTAATATGTATTACCCACTAACACAAACAGTCTATTGTTGTGTTATATTACCCACTAACACAAACAGTCTATTGTTGTGTTATATTACCCACTAACACAAACAGTGTATTGTTGTGTTATATTACCCACTAACACAAACAGTGTATTGTTGTTGTTTGTGGTATGTTTTCAGAATGTTCCTGTGACCAGATCTCCACTTTCCAGGTTTTTATCCTGAAGTCTTCCTGCGTGACCGCCTTCACGGCAGTGGACAACGACGACCGTCTGCTCTTTGTGGCGGTAATAAAGCGTGACAACCTCCTTGTCCAACCTGGGAGCTTCTTCTCTGTGGATAGCTTCGAGACGCACAAAGGGAACCTCTTGAAATTTTCGGTAAAACACGGCGCGTGTTGTGTTACTTAATGCTTAGTGTGATTTTGATGGCGGCAGTGGTTTTAGAAAGTAGGGAAATAAATCCTTTATAATAACTTCGCTCTTATGACCTTTTGCCGACCGACTGGTGAAATCTTTGAAAGACACTTCCAGCCATCCTTTCGAACTGAAACGTATGACATAGACCTGTTACCCATGATATATATATTTTATATATAATGTCTATTTGACATATTATTATTATATCTTTACATTTATCCAGCTTTTCAGTACAGTAAGAATGAAATATCACATCCGGAAATGCTCTTGTTTTATATTTGGCATCCATCTTCTTGCTCCAGCCAGGGTGTATATGGGGCGCAACTATTGTACCTAGTCTACTGTGTCGCTGCATCCATCCATATCTATGTATTAATTATCTATCTAATCTATATTATCTATGTGTTATTTATCAGATAGGCCTATCTTTCTATCTATCCATCGACCAAAATCTCGCTATCAATCTTTCATGTCTTTACCTGTTATCTATATTTATATTTATCTTTCATCTGCCAATCTCTCTCTCTCCCTCCCCTATCAATCAATCAATCAATAAATCAACCAGTCAATCAATCAACCAGTCAGTCAGTCTGTCTGTCTTTCTGTCTGTTTATCTATCTTATCATCTATCTATATATCTATCTATCATCTATCTATTATCTATCTATCATCTATCTATCATCTATATATCTATCTATCTATCATCTTTATATCTATATATCTATCATCTATCTATCATCTATCTATTATCTATCTATCATCTATCTATTATCTATCTATCATCTATCTATTATCTATCTATCATCTATCTATCATCTATCTATCATCTATCTATTATCTATCTATCATCTATCTATCTATCTATCTATCATCTATCTATCATCTATCTATATGTCTATCATCTATCTATCATCTATCTATCTATCTATCTATCATCTATCTATCTATCATCTATCTATCTATCTATCTATCATCTATCTATCTATCATCTATCTATCTATCTATCTATCATCTATATATATATATATATCATCTATCTATCATCAATCTATTATCTATCTATCATCTATCTATCTATCTATCATCTATCTATCATCTATCTATCATCTATCTATCATCTATCTATCTATCTATCTATCTATCTATCATCTATCTATCTATCATCTATCTATCTATCTATCATCTATCTATCATCTATCTATCATCTATATATCATCTATCTATCTATCATCTATATATCTATCTATTTATAATCTATCAATTATCTATCTATCATCTATCTATCTATCATCTATCTATCATCTATCTATCTATCTATCATCTATATATCATCTATCTATCATCTATCTATCATCTATCTATCATCTATCTATCATCTATCTATCATCTATCTATCTATCTAACATCTATATATCTTCTATCTATCATCTATCTATCTATCTATCATCTATCTATCATCTATCTATCATCTATCTATCTATCTATTATCTATCTATCATCTATCTATCATCTTTCTATCATCTTTCTATCATCTATCTATCTATCTATCATCTATCTATCATCTATCTATTATCTATCTATCATCTATCTATCTATCTATCTATCATCTATCTATCATCTATCTATATATCTATCATCTATCTATCATCTATCTATCTATCTATCATCTATCTATCATCTATCTATCTATCTATCTATCATCTATATATATATATATATATATATATATATATATATATCATCTATCTATCATCTATCTATTATCTATCTATCATCTATCTATCTATCTATCATCTATCTATCATCTATCTATCATCTATCTATCTATCTATCATCTATCTATCTATCTATCATCTATCTATCTATCTATCATCTATCTATCATCTATCTATCATCTATCTATCATCTATCTATCATCTATCTATCTATCATCTATATATCTATCTATTTATAATCTATCAATTATCTATCTATCATCTATCTATCTATCATCTATCTATCATCTATCTATCTATCTATCATCTATCTATCATCTATCTATCATCTATCTATCATCTATCTATCATCTATCTATCTATCATCTATCTATCATCTATCTATCTATCTATCATCTATATATCATCTATCTATCATCTATCTATCTATCTATCATCTATCTATCATCTATCTATCATCTATCTATCTATCTATTATCTATCTATCATCTATCTATCATCTATCTATCATCTTTCTATCATCTATCTATCTATCTATCATCTATATATCTATCTATCTATCATCTATCTATCTATCCTCTATATATCTATCTATCTATCATCTATTTATCATCTATCTATTATCTATCTATCATCTATTTATCTATCTATCATCTATCTATCATCTATCTATCTATCTATAATCTATCTGTGACCGTTATTTTGTAGATATTATGTTAACAACTCTCAGGGAGATCACATTATATAATAATAATCAATGAACAAACTGCCGGCTTTTCAATAAATGAGAACTCAATATTTAATGCAATTTATGTACAAGATGAATTCAAATACACAACAGTTTCTATAGCCTAGTCTAAAACACGTCTTTCCACTACCAAATTCTAAGGTCTACGCTACGTTCAATCTAACTCCTACGTCATTGTTTTTATCGTAAGACGTCACTCGTTTATTCCATACATTAACACCGGGTCAGAGATTATACAAATTATGTCCCACTAAAATAACTATATATATTTTAAATCCTCACACTATCTATCTATCTATCATCTATCTATCATCTATCTATCTATCTATCATCTATCTATCTATATATCTATCTATCATCTATCTATCTATCTATCTATCATCTATCTATCTATCTATCATCTATCTATCTATCTATCATCTATCTATCATCTATCTATCATCTATCTATCCATCTATCATCTATCTATCATCTATCTATCTATCCATCATCTATCTATCTATCTATCATCTATCTATCATCTATCATCTATCTATCATCTATCTATCTATCTATCTATCATCTATCTATTATCTATCTATCATCTATCTATCATCTATCATCTATCTATCATCTATATATCTTCATATCATCTATCTATCATCTATCTATCTATCTATCATCTATCTATCATCTATCTATCTATCTATCTATCATCTATCTATCATCTATCTATCTATCTATCATCTATCTATCATCTATCTATCTATCTATCATCTATCTATCATCTATCTATCATCTATCTATCATCTATCTATCATCTATCTATCATCTATCTATCATCTATCTATCTATCTATCATCTATCTATCATCTATCTATCATCTATCTATCTATCATCTATATATCATCTATCTATCATCTATCTATCTATCATCTATCTATCATCTATATATCATCTATCTATCATCTATCTATCTATCTATCATCTATCTATCATCTATCTATCTATCATCTATCTATCTATCTATTTATCATCTATCTATCTAGGCAGCCGTGACGTGTTCTGTTTTAATTGGCTATAACTCTTTAGCATTTTCTAATGCTTATGTTTAAAATTATTTCCCTTGCTTTTGTTCCTTTATCTGCTGTTTATTGTGTGTGTGTGTGTGTGTGTGTGCCTATCCCTCCTGACTACTAGATGGGGTCAGTGCCACCCAAGTGCACGGGATACTCCCCGCCGGACATGGAGAACCAGAACAGCGATGGAAGTTGCGCCAACGTAGGGACACTGCTTTTCATCTACCTGAACGTTCAGGCGGAAACTATCAAAGGTCTAGGCCCAATAACAGGCACCTGGGTAACGACAAATTCTGAAAGTCATGAGACAAAGCTCAATTCCACTATAGACAAATTGCCGTTTATTTTAGGTAGGTAAGAACAACAATAACAAACAAACAAAATAAAAACCAACGTCCATTGACTTATCACGTATTACCTTACGCTACTGCTCTTAGTGAATTGACCGGTTCCCCAACTGGCCATCTAAGCGATTTGAGTTTGAACCCCCTATTGTTGGTGTTCGATGTATTAGACTGAAATGGCAATAATATAAATCTGGGATAAGCTAGTTCTGGACGCGTGTGTGTGTTTGTCTGTGCTAGGGGCAAAGTCTGCTGTGGGAAAACACTCAGTAAACACTGTGCTAGGGGCAATGTCTGCTGTGGGAAAAAAACCAGTAAACACAGTGATAGGGGCAATGTCTGCTGTGGGAAAACACTCAGTAAACATTGTGCTAGGGGCAATGTCTGCTGTGGGAAAAAAACCAGTAAACACAGTGATAGGGGCAATGTCTGCTGTGGGAAAAAACCCCAGTAAACACAGGGATAGGGGCAATGTCTGCTGTGGGAAAACACTCAGTAAACATTGTGCTAGGGGCAATGTCTGCTGTGGGAAAAAACCCAGTAAACACAGTGATAGGGGCAATGTCTGCTGTGGGAAAACACTCAGTTAACACTGTGATAGTGGCAATGTCTGCTGTGGGAAAACACTCAGTTAACACTGTGATAGGGGCAATGTCTGCTGTGGGAAAACACTCAGTTAACACTGTGATAGGGGCAATGTCTGCTGTGGGAAAACACTCAGTTAACACTGTGATAGGGGCAATGTCTGCTGTGGGAAAACACTCAGTAAACACTGTGATAGGGGCAAAGTCTGCTGTGGGAAAACACTCAGTTAACACTGTGATAGGGGCAAAGTCTGCTGTGGGAAAACACTCAGTTAACACTGTGATAGGGGCAATGTCTGCTGTGGGAAAACACTCAGTAAACAAAGCCAGGGAATATCAGTAGGATGTCATTATTTTCGCTTTGTTTCTTTTTACGTGCCAAGCTTCGGACATTTATGTCTTGACGGTTGAGGGCAGAGTGGTGCCCGACGATGAAGAAATCATCTACTTCCGCATGTACAATGTGATGGATATATCCATGTGTGTAGAGAACTACTCAGGAAAGAATGCAACCATGTACCTGGGCGATCAGGTCCTCTCAATCAACAAGGACATCAACTGTGCCAACTTCTCCATGAGGGCTGGGCCAGACATATCCGGGACTCAGCTGTTCGTCTACTTCCAAGAACTACTGGGCGGATGTCTGAGAAGACGAGAACGGAAGTTGATTCTGATGCCAGGTGAAGGGTAGAGGTTGTGTTTGGATGTCAGATAAGTTAGTGTCTGGATGTGAGATCAGTTAGTGTTTGGGTGTCAGATCAGTTAGTGTTTGGATGTCAGATCAGTTAGTATTTGGGTGTCAGATCAGTTAGTGTTTGGGTGTCAGATCAGTTAGTATTTGGGTGTCAGATCAGTTAGTGTTTGGGTGTTAGATCAGTTAGTGTTTGGGTGTCAGATCAGTTAGTATTTGGGTGTCAGATCAGTTAGTGTTTGGGTGTTAGATCAGTTAGTGTTTGGGTGTGAGATCAGTTAGTGCTTGGTTGTGAGATCAATTAGTGTTTGGATGTGAGACCAGTTAGTGTTTGGTTTTGAGATCAGTTAGTGTTTGGGTGTGAGACCAGTTAGTGTGTCGATGTGAGATTAGTTAGTGTTTGGATTTGAGATCAGTTAGTGTCTGGATGTGAGATCAGTTAGTGTTTGGCTGTGAGACCAGTTAGTGCAGGGGTCGGCAACCTTTTGAGACAGAAGAGCCAAAAGTTGCAATTTACAAAATTTCCCAGTTTTTAAAGAGCCACTAACCTTTTTTTAATATTATGGTATTTGATTAGGATTAAGTATATAAATTTGATTTTTGATTTAAAATAAATAGCTTTATATCTGAAATAATATTTACTCATATAAAAACATACAAATATTTCGCACAAAACCTATTAAAGTATTTTAGCTAGCTCTGCTAGAATAATAAAATTAGTTATCAAATAAAATAACTATAAGTATTAAGTAATAGATACTTACAATAGTTAGGGCCTACATCAATTGGAGCATTGGCTTTGCATGCCTTTTTAAAGTTTGCTCAAATCTGGCTCACAACTTGTTGTTTTCAGTATCTAGCCTCTAGATTTTTATTTGCTAGTTAGCTTCTGACTTTAATTTTTATTGTATTCATGCAAGAGAACGCTTGCTCGCACGAATATGTTGACCCAAAGATCGTCAGCACTTTTGCATTCTGGAAGACTATTCCATGCGGCAAATATGAGTGCCTTAACTCGCGGCATTTCTTTTAGAGCTGTCCAGTTGTGCAGCGTGACGTGCATGCTTTTCTTGACCTCCAACTCTTCTAACCTGCTCTTGAGTTCTGTGAACTTGCCATTCCACTAGTGTTTGGTTTTCAAATCTACAATTGAATTTGAAGGGAACCAGCATCAATTCGAAATCGCTCAATGTTGATCTTATTTGTATTTGTGTTGAGAAGATTTACTATGTACACCAGAGTACTTGCGTTTGTTTTGAATTGCTCAATTCTCTCATCGAATCCATCATTCATTTTGTTTATAGCCATGCTAAAGTAATTCGTGTAAATAGTTGCATTGGTTTCATGGCGATATTGCTTCAGATTTTCGAAATGAAGTAATTTACCGCTCTCCATGTCTTCGTCAAAAAGATGTACGGTAATTTATTATCGAAACAAACCACTTCTTTAAGCAAGGCATAATAATATGCTTAGTTTCCTTTTCCTTGCATTTAGCTCATTTAGTTTCTTTGTGTTATTCACCATGAAGTTGAATTTTTGCAGCCATTAGTCTTCTTTCGATTCGGGATGTAGGCTACAATGTCTTTTTGATTGAAGAATGTTTTTATTTCACTCAAGCAAGAAGCAAAACGTTTCTATATATTGCCCCTGGAAAGCCATCGCACTTTATTGTGTAGAAGTAGGGCAGAATACTGGCTTTCTATTACTTCAAGAAATTCCTTAAACTGGCGATGGCAGTGTGCTTTTGCGTAATGCTGTTAATGATCTTAATTACCAAGTTCATGACCTCAACTATTTCGGCCGGAAATGTTTGGACACAAAGCGCCTCTTGATGAATAATGTAGTGAAACGTTAAAATTTTGTGGGGTTTTTTTTGTGCCGAAAAATCGTTGTTACCCCTTTATTTATTCCTTTCATACTTCAGGCTTCATCAGTTGTATGGAAACAATTTTATTTTATTGATTTTATAGTCTTCCAGGCATTTTTGCACAGCCTTTACTATATCTTCTCCGCGAGTTTGCCCTGACATCGGCAGCAATCCTAGCAGTTCTTCTTTTGGACCTTGTCTCTCCAAATTTGTGTGCAAGTTTTTCTTGAAAATGATACAAGTCGGAAGGCCATTTGTGTTGCATGTGAACGCAAACGACTACGACGACTCCGTCCAATCCTTATTAAATTCTCGATTTTCTTCTTCAGTTAGTCTCTTCTTTTGACCAGATGTCATTGTTGAGAAATTGTTGATTCTCGCAGGCGATTAAATACACACACGCAACCGTGCTTTAAGGAAAACTGACTGAAAACTGAACACTATCGTCTGCTGGGTTACTGGCTGGGTGGCAGTAGCGGCTGTCAGCTGTATGTCTACTATTTAACTCTCTACTCCACCTATTCTCACTGTTCTCTGTTGAGTGTTTTTATCCTGTTTGCAGTATATATATATATATATATATATTATTTTTGCAGTATGATAACTTTTTTTTTAAGTTTTAAAAATAAAATAATACAACTATAAATATTTGCGCATGAAACTGGAGAGCCGCACCTTGACATCGAAAGAGCCGCATGCGGCTCGCGAGCCGCAGGTTGCCGACCCCTGAGTTAGTGTTTGGCTGTGAGATCAGTTAGTGTTTGGTTGTGAGATCAGTTAGTGTTTGGCTGTGAGATCAGTTAGTGTTCGGCTGTGAGATTAGTTAGTCTTTGGATGTGAGATCAGTTAGTGTTTGGTTGTGAGATTGTTTAGAGTATAGATCTTATTGTTTCAATAAATCAAGACATTAGAAAAACACTCCGTTGTTTATTATTGATTAAACACATGAAAGTTAAAGATACTAAAAACAACAACAACAACACGCCATTCACTCCTAGGCAAACGCACAAGACTCACGTTACTTTAGTCATACACCAGACATATTGCTTAGAGGTTAATGTGCATTAAATACTAAATAAAATAGCACACAATTCAAATATTAATAAAAGAACAAAGTCTTAGATAAAATAACTCACAACATCTATCCCCATTCCAAGACTCTTGTGAGACTCTTAAGACTAAGAGCCTGGTAAAACTAGTTGGGGGCTATTATATCTATTTCATTCACATTCCTACATAGCTAGCGTAATTGACAATTGGTAAAAATATATATATATATATATATATATATATATATATATATATATATATATATATATATATGTTACGGCCAAAGCCCGAAGTGCGGCCAGATCGCGATCTTGGCCAATGTCCGATGTGCTTGAAATTGCAAGTGTCTACGCTACTTTGGCCGGCCACTACGCGATGTGGCTGGCAATCCCTGGCTAATGTCCGATGTGCTGATACAAGAATGTTCGGTAGGCGGCACAGGTGTGATGGCGGCTTGCATATGGTAACAAGGACAGTGATACATACGCTGTGACGATAATGTATAGATGACACTTTAAATAGATTTATATTCTAACTTTTAATACATGGTGCTATATATAGTTTTATATTCTGACACTCTTATTGACATCCTTACCCACAGCATATTCGCGAACGCCATCTACTTCCAAAGGATACAGCGTTACATATAGGTGTAAGTATAAATGTATGCTTGTATGTGTATATGTCTGTATCTATATTTATAAGTAAGGGTGTAAGTATATATGCATGCTTGTATGTGTATATGTCTGTATCTATATTTATAAGTAAGGGTGTAAGTATAATAAATATGTGTATGCTTGCATGTATATGTCTGTATCTATATTTATAAGTAAGTGTGTAAGTATTTATGCATGCTTGTATGTGTATATGTCTGTATCTATATTTATAAGTAAGGGTGTAAGTATAATAAATATGTGTATGCTTGTATGTATATGTCTGTATCTATATTTATAAGTAAGTGTGTAAGTATTTATGCATGCTTGTATGTGTATATGTCTGTATCTATATTTATAAGTAAGGGTGTAAGTATAATAAATATGTGTATGCTTGTATGTATATGTCTGTATCTATATTTATAAGTAAGTGTGTAAGTATTTATACATGCTTGTATGTGTATATGTCTGTATCTATATTTATAAGTAAGGGTGTAAGTATAATAAATATATGCATGCATGTATGTGCATATGTCTGTATCTATATTTATAAGTAAGGGTGTAAGTATAATAAATATATGTATGCTTCTATGTATATGTCTGTATCTATACTTTTAAGTAAGGGTGTAAGTATATATGCATGCTTGTATGTATATGTCTGTATCTATATTTATAAGTAAGGGTGTAAGTATATATGCATGCTTGTATGTATATATGTCTGTATCTTTATTTATAAGTAAGGGTGTAAGTATAATAAATATATGCATACATGTATGTGTATATGTCTGTATCTTTATTTATAAGTAAGGGTGTAAGTATAATAAATATATGCATACATGTATGTGTATATGTCTGTATCTATATTTATAAGTAAGGGTATAAGTATTATAAATATATGTATAATAATAATAATAATAATAATAATGAAGCTTATATAGCGCATATCCCGCAATCAGTTCTATGCGCTTAACAATTACATTTACAATTACAATTAACGATGATAACAATAACAGACAAATGTTTAAAAATGTAAGTGGGCTAGGAGTCAGTAATGTATGCTTGTATGTATATGTCTGTATCTATATTTATAAGTAAGGGTGTAAGTATATATGCATGCTTGTCAGGGCCGGATTAAGCCATCTTGGTGCCCTAGGCACAAACCCACATGGGTGCCCCCTTCTTTCCCGGCCTCCGATCCTCCACTGACCGCTGGTATGTTCAATATTATGCAAAAAGCTAACAAAGAGAAATAGTTGTTAACACATATGTTTGTTTTACTATCACTCATATAAAACCTACAATAAGGTATTTCTCTATTAAAACTAACAGTTAAATAATCTTGTAATAATAATACACAAAAATAGGCCCCTACTATAACTTTTTTTAATAGATGAGAAAGTCACAGAGAGCACACATTTACATTATAAAGTTATTTTTTCGAGATTTTGGAAAATTACTGTCTTATTTATGGTTTGGGTCGGTTAATGCTACATTTATTTCTTTTGTCTTTTTTCAATCATCAATTTAGCTCTGTCACCTGGCCTAGGATAATATCCGTAAGCTTATTCTTAGTTGAATGTTAAACGCGCTCTGAGCTTACATTATGTTTGTTGGCAGCGCTATACAAATATTATTATTATTATTATTATTATTTAGTCTAGATCTGGCAAAGTTTTGGAGTGCATAATCAAAGTTAATTTTGCGCAACAGGTCTTCCTCAATCATCAGCAGACAGTGCCGTCTCATCCATAATGGCAAACTAGGCGGTCGCCTAGGGCGCAAAATTTAAAGGGGGGCGCATAATTGAGGATTTTTTGTTTTTAATTTGGGGATTTAAACATAACAATAATGACATTTATATAGCGCTGCCAACAAGCATAATGCAAGCTCAGAGCGCATTTAACATACAACTCAGAACACGGATACAATCTATAGGCTAAGAGATAAAAAAAAAAAAAAAAAAAAAAAAAAAAACTAAATGATGATTCAAAACTTTACAAACATGGAACAAATCAGACAACCAAAACAAAATAACTGACCTAACATATAAGTAAGACAGTAGGGCTCAAAGCCTGTTAATTAGGATAAATATTAAAATAATGAGTTTTTAAGTTCTTTTTGAAGGAATCAATGGAGCTTGTTTGCCTGAGTTGAATGGGAAGTAGATTCCACACCTTCGGACCGGATACTGAGAAGGCTCTAAGGCCAACGGTCGTCAGAGAGAAACGGTGCTCTTCCAGAAGCGATGAGTTGGCAGAACGAAGTGTTCTTTGAGGGACATATGGTGTGATGAGTTCTTTAAGATAGGACGGAAACTCGTTATTAAAAATGCACTGATGGCAAAGTAGCGCCACTTTATACTCAATTCTGGCTTTCACGGGGAGCCAATGGAGCGAGCGAAGAAGGGCGGTTCCCGAGTCTCGCCTTGACTTGCGCATGACCAAGCGCGCAGTACTGGTCTGAATTCTCTGTAGCCTGGCGATTTTGTCTTCGGGCAGGCCGACTAGCAGGGAGTTACAATAGTCGATACGGGAAAGTATCAGAGCGACTGCCAGTGTCTTTGCAGAGTCAGTGGACAAATAGGGACGTATTTGGCCCAGTCTACGCAACTGTAGATATAGACATCTGCACATATGAGATATATGTTGGTCGAAAGACAGCGTGGGATCCAGTAAAACACCAAGATTCTTAACTTTGTTAACAAAAGGCACCTGGCAGTTTATCACGGTGATGGACTCTGAACCGGTGAATTTGACCAAATTTCTCTTGGTTCCAATTCGGATTATCTCTGTTTTTTCCTCATTCATTTTAAGCCCATTTCTCCCCGACCACGAATAGACGTTGGCGATTGCACTACTGACCTTTTCAGCGAGTCTAGGGGCATCAAGAGGGACCGCATGATCGTACAGTTGCGTGTCATCGGCGTAGAAGTGATACGAAATTTCGAACGGTTTGATGACCTGGCCGAGTGGATACACGTACATTGCAAACATCACTGGTCCTAGAACAGATCCTTGGGGCACTCCATATTTCAGCGTTGAAGGTGCCGAGAGGAACTCATCTATAGCAACACTTTGAGTGCGCTCAGACAGGTATGACCTAAACCAACGAAGAACACAGCCTGAGCAGCCAAATGTGGTTGCAAGCCTGTCAATCAGGATCTCATGGTCAAGAGTGTCAAAAGCGGCAGACAGGTCAAGCATTGCCAGAATAGACACATGACCCGAGTCCGATGTGCATAGTAGGTCGTTGACAACCCTGACCAATGCCGTCTCCGTGCTATGACTCTTTCGATAGGCGGACTGAAACTGCTCCAAGAGGCAATGCTGCTCCAAGTGAGGCAATAACTGTTTTAGCACAATGCGCTCCAAGACTTTCGAAAGGAATGGAAGGTTAAATACAGGCCGATAGTTTTTTAAGCACTCAGGATCGAGGCTAGGCTTCTTTAAGAGGGGCTTAACCAGTGCATTTTTCATTGATTGAGGCACAATACCTGAAGCTAATGAAGCATTCATCATCGTAGTGATCGAAAGTATTAGTTCGTTTATACAATCATTGAAGAGGGAGACAGGGATGGGATCGAGTTCGCAAGACGTTTCGTCATCTTACTAATAATTTCCTTAACAGATGCTTCAGATACTGAGTGAAACTCACTGAGGTGAGAACCCTGGAAGACTGGATCATTGTGGAGCAGACTTGTTTGATTGTCTAGGTCTTCCCTAATTTTCTTGATCCTGTCTGTGAAAAATTGATTAAAGGAGTCAGGGAGGTCGGCAGGTGGAATGGAACAAGGTAGTACAGGTTTACCTGCACCACCCAACATCTCTGTAGTTATTTTAAACAGCACCCGAGATGAGTCGGCGCTCTCAATCTTATTGCGAAGATGCATTGTCTTAGAATCTCGAATCAGACGATTGACATGGTTTTTCTTTTGTGTATACAAGTGTCGGTGCACTGTTAGACCGGTTTGCTTGTATTTTCTCTCAGCCTGACGGCGCAGTTTTTTCGCTACCTTGATCTCGTTTGACATCCATGGAGCCGATAATCGATCGGAGACTAATCGGGTTGTCAGAGGAGCATGAATGTCAAGCAGCTTTCTTAGGCAGGTGATATAGTGAGTGTATAAATCCGTCGAACCTGACTGCCGCAACAAGGCACTAATGTCAGACCTAAAATTAGAAATGTTAATGTCTTTCATCTTTCTGGATTTGACTTTCCTCAACTGCTTTTTAGGCTTTAATAGGCATAGCTCAACGGATATGAGGAAGTGATCAGAGATTCCCCGATCGATCACGTTAAGGTCATTTATGAGATCACGTGCGTTTGTTATTATCCAATCAAGGGTATGACCCTTAACATGTGTAGGGACAGACACAATCTGTTCCAGATTTCGATCCAGGAGGGCTTTCCTTAACTTCTCCACATATAATTCTTTGCTACTGTCGAAATGTAGGTTGACATCACCGATAACAAAGAGGTCTCTGGTATAAATATAAAGATCTAACAGATCTTGAAATTCTTTAATAAACTTACTGGGTGTGAGTTTATTTTTCTTGCTCGGTGGTGGTCGGTAGAGGAAGACGATAGTTATCGTTCTACCGCTGATGTTTAGTCGGACTTCGCACATGTCAAAGGTTATGAATGATGAACGGTTTGGATGGGTAGTTACATTTTTAATTAGACAATCTTTATATATTACGATTAAACCTCCACCTTTGCCTATCAGGCGAGGAATATTCAGCGATATAAAGCCTTTTGGTGTCAATTCGGAAATCCTAGGCTCGTCACCTTCCTCCCTGAACCATGTTTCACTCAAGAGCACTATATCGAAATTATCGTCCACTATTGTCTCGGCCAACTCGAGGGTCTTGTTGCCGCATGACTGAGCATTTAGGTGCATAATCTTTATGTGTTTTTGGAGTGTAAGACAACAAGAAAAATGGGCGTGATGGGAACGATGGTGCCTGGTAGACGTTTGGGGCGAGCTTACAGAAATAGGCACATCATGATGGTAGGTGGCTTGTTCGTTAACATCGGGGATTACAGGTGTAATGCGATGAAGACGTCCAGCCCTAGTCCCGCGTCTCGTTGGTGGTCGACGCCCTATTCCAAGACAACGAATCATTTGAAAAACTTTGTTATCGACACGGGTATGGCGATCCGAGCATATTTTCCCAACACTACGTAGAAAGCTTTGATTCATTTTAAAAGTACTTAGAAAGATCAAAATAAATACAACACACAATAGAAATAGTGTGTCGTCAGAAATGTTTGTAAACACCGGTGTACTGGAGCGGAACGGGTAAACATTCAGACCAGTTGAAACCAGTTTTATGAAAAAGCTCAGTCCTGTTTTACAGTATTAATAGATTAATTAGAAGGTAAATTAAGTCATCACTCATTAGACTTATCCAGAAACACTAAAAAAATTACACTATTGTCAAGAGAAAATTTCCACGAATCCACTGGTATAAAAATTAACACTCTAAAGTGAACATAGAAGACATATAAAACACTTCAAGTAGAGAACGCAAAAACACACTGCTGCCTGCTGGCGCAACACAACACATGTAAATTAAATTAAAGTTTAGTACTAGCATATGTATACGACTGACTAGATCTGGGTAGTGAAAGGCGACGGGTATTTTATTTAAGTTGTCTTAGAAAATAGGAAAGTATGACCTAACACTAGGCCTAATCAGTTTCTTCCCGCCAAAGGCACTTTAATGAGGGCGCAGAATTTGTTTTCGGCTAGGGCGTCAAAAACCCTAGTGCCGGTCCCGTCAGCAGAGATAATTTAAGGAATCAAGCCTTTCTTGTTTCATTGTCGATCTACTTGGATTTTTTGTACTTTTCAACTGAGAAAAAGAGCGCTCAGTTGAACAGTTCGTAACCATTAATGTGCAAAATATGCGCAAGGCGATTTCTACATTTGGAAAAGCACACTCGATGTTGTCTCTAACTAGGCATATTACCTTATCTTATCGTATACATTACAGATGCTCCTTCTATAAAGAAGATTATTGAGTCCTACTCTCATCTGTGGTTCGAGTCTATTATTGCATTTGAATTAATGTTTTAAATTATGTTAAGTTACCGGTTTTCCTGATTTGTTCAGGCAACCCATTCCATGCCCGAATGCCACTCGGGAAGAAAGAGTACTAAAATGGAATTGCTCTCGCATAAGGGATAAGGAAAGTGTTTTTGTCTTTATGTTTATCTGAGCTTTGCAACAGGTTGTTATTTGGGTTGTATAATTCTGCATGACTGAACGTGTCGTTTTAAGATTTTGATGCACCAAACTTGTGTAGAAATGTTGTAGTTCAGTATATAAATAATTGTTCAGATCTTCAGGATAAGCATTTATTAGTCCTTCACAACATTGAGATGATTGGGATACATCGACCAAACAAGAAAATCGAACTGCTATATCATTGTATACCTGTCCTCGTCTAATCATCTCTGTCTTAAGTTTGTTAACAATGGCGCTGAAAGCAGAAATACGAAATTTGTCCCTGGCATTCAGAGATACCTCAGGGGCATCACCAGACTTTAAACCTCACTCACCGGAGTGATCGAATCGAGACTAATCTCTTAGGATTCGGAGGACAAACACACTTGTACTACGTAGCACAGCCAGGTTCCCATAAAGGGATGGTGCAAACTGTTGACCATTCCCATCTACTCTTTCCTCCTGCAAGGCAGGGCAGTCTAAAAGCAAATGCTCGACCGTCTCTTCTGCTTCAAAGCAGTGTCGGCACCGCGAATCGAAATTGGGCCTAAATCGTCCGAAATAGGCACCAATAGGGCAGTGCCCTGTACGGAACTGGGCTATCGTAGCCTGTTCTCTCCTGCGGAACTTCCACCACGGATCAGCTAGATTTGGCCGTTTTAGTTGCTGCCACACACCTCGACCCTTGTCAGACTCGTCCCAACTCTTGTTCCATTGTCTTGTCGCCCACTCACGTAGACTATTGTTCTGCGGGCACTCGCGAAGGTGGACGGACCCTCCGGAGTGGGTGTCAGGGATCCCTTCTTGGCCAAGGCATCCACTATCTCATTGCCAGGGACTCCTGCATGACCTGGAATCCACTGCAAGATGACCTTCACCTCGTACCTGAGGATCAGATCGGAAATAGCAGCTAATAGTCGAACAAGCAGATCGGGCCAAGTCCCCAAGCCGTCGATGGCTTGGAGTACTGAAAGCGCATCAGTGAAGATAACTACATCAGCACGAGCAGCTGGTGTGTCTTCGAACGTTTTCCCAATTGCCACAGCAGCAATTCTGATGGCTTCCATCTCCGCATCAAAGATGCAGATTGCTCCACACGGCCCACTTAGCTCAGCCCACGACACAAGAGCACCATACCCAGAACGCGCTTCGGTCCCACTGATCGCGCTCCCATCAGTGTATGCCTCAACGAATCCCGAGTATGCACGTACCGTCCTTAGTGCAGCTGCGCGCCTCTCAGTCAGGCAAGCGCTGGGTCCGACTGCTTCCATCAGGTTCGTCCGTATCTCTGGCAGGTTGAAAGATAGGTGAGGAGGAGGTTCCACTCCCGTCCGCAGGGCCATGCGGTCGACCGGGAGTCCAATCTCTGCGCTGAGCTTCAGTGCGTGGTGCATGAAGGACTGCATTGAGATCCGAGATCTTCCCACCCAGGAATCCACGAGCATCCTGAGGGGGGAACTTTCCTCCAACCGCTTATACCGCTCGTAAGCAGTAATAACGGCCCTTTTCCTTCTCCCATTCAGAGGCGGCACGTTTGCCATGATTTCAACAGCCGATGTCGGGGCGGTTCGGAACGTTCCACATATTAGTCTGAGGGCTTGATTTTGTACAGAGTCCAACGTCTTCAAAGCAGTATCAGACGCATAGATTTGCACCGGGAGGCTGTAATCGATCTGAGATCTTACCGCTCCTAGGTAAAGATTTCTCAACACACTCGCCTCGCACCCCAGCCAGTACTGGCCAGTCTCTTGACAATGTTCAGCTTAGAAGATGCTTTCTCTTGGACTAACCTCACATGGTCATACATCGTTAGCTTTCGGTCCAGTGTCACTCCGAGATAGACCGGCTTCTGGTCGCATGCCAGAGCGCGGCCGTCAATATTCAGCTCGATCGGCTCCTTGAGGATATCGATTCCAAGGGTAAAGAGCGAATAAACTGTTTTTAGGCAGTTTACTTCCATACCCCAAAGCTTGGCGTAACAGGCTACTGCGTTCAAATCCTGCTGGAGGATCCGCTGTAGAGCATGCGCTTCCCTCCCGGTCGACCAGACCACAAGATCGTCTGCGAAAAGCAGCGACGAGCTTCCCATATAGTTCGGCAGGTCGTTGATAAAAGCCAGAAACAGTGTACAGGACAGTGCTGAGCCCTGGGGCAATCCTTGCTCCAGGACGCGCTTCCGAGAAACCGCTTTCCCGTAACGAGTTGCAACTGTTCTTCGGGTTAGAAACCCCTTTATCCAATTGTACATGTTAGAGGCTATTCCTAGCCTCTGTAGCTTCAACAACAACCCCGGCCGCCAGACCTTGTCATAGGCCTGTTTAAAATCCAGGAATACTGCTAGTGTAGACTCTTTCCGCTGAAACCCGTCAGCCATTTTCTGGACCAAGAGCGTCACCTGATCCACCGAGCTTCTTCCACTACGGAAGCCTGCTTGAGTGGGGGCAACCAGTCCATTATCCTCTAGGAACCTCACAAGCCTCCTATTGATTAATCTCTCAGCTACCTTCCCTACACACGATGTTAGGGAAATCGGTCGGTAGCTTTCGGCCTGACCCGGGTCTTTACTCCTCTTCAAGATGGGTACCACCAAGGCCTCTCTCCACTGTTTCGGTAGGACACCTTCAGACCATGTTCGGTTTACGAGCTCCAAGAGTTTGCCCTTGCCACCAGCCCCAAGGTGAGTGATCAGCTCGTTGCTAATCCCATCCAGCCCTGGGGCCTTCTTCGCTTTGCACCGTCTCAAAACATACTCCAGTTCTTGCCGAGTAAAGGGCACCGTGAATGTGCTAGCCTCACCCTCTCCCGTCATGTGGCGTTCGTTTGCCTTCCGGACTTTATCTAGCCCAGCAGACACACTCGTTCTTCCACCCAGTTTTCCGACACTTACGAAGTGTCGGTTGAGCATTTCAGCCCGCTTGGTATCCGATACCATGGGGCCTGCCCCTGCTCTTGCCAACGAAGCTGGTGCTCTGCTAGCTACCTCAGCTCGCTCAAGGTGGTTGATTAGGTTCCATCCCTGCCGGCATTCGGCAAGGTCCAATCCAGCACATGTATCAGTCCATTTTGACAACTTTGCCTCCGCGATAGCCCCTTTCACTTCCGCCGTTAAACGGTTGTACTCTCGACGGCTCTCGGCCGTCTTCCGCCTGCTCACGAGCTTGCGAGCAGCCCTCCTTTTGCGAACCAACTCTCCTAGGGCTTATGTCCAAAACGGTCTGAACTTGCGCTTCTCATGTGACCTTGGTATAGTCTTTCTGGCAACCCCTAGTATGGCTTTAACCATCGTGCCATACACTGAGTCAATAGGCCCAGTCCCGATAGGCACTTCTTCAAGAGCACGATCGGTGCGTACTCTGTACTCGTCCCAGCGTGCCTTCGAGTAGATCCACTTCCTAGGCCCGGAAGGTTCGCTGCTTGCCTTTCCTATATTGATAGTGACCAACACGGGCAAATGATCACTCCCAACATCACCCAAGACTTCCATAGAGGTGCTAGCAGCCAGATCTGCACTCACGAGCGTGAGATCCGGCCTCGATTCACTACCATTTCCCGTGTGGAAAAAGGTAGCTGGGGTATCGGTACCCTGTAATCGGATCAGCGTCGTGCTGTTGCATAGCTCCTCCACTAGTCGTCCTGAATTGTTGGCGATAGCATAGCCCCAGGCCGGTGCAGCCGCATTGAAATCACCGCCGATACAAGTGCTGGAAAGATGTGCCTCCACGGTGAGGTCCAAATCCTTCTTTGGAGGGTTGTAGACGTTGGTCAGGGTGTAAGCCTTTCCGTTCTTCAACACCTCCAGGGTTAGGATATCGGTCTTGCAACTGCCCGTTCTGCGGTTCACCACTCGAGCTTGTAGTGAACTTCGGACAAGGGTTGCCAGCCCTCCACTGCCTCCCAAGCAGCAGGTGCATCGGAAGGTCGTATATCCCGAAAAGGATGCCACCCTCTTCTTACCAATTTTGCACTCCTGGAACATTGCCACGTCAATATCATACTCATGCAAGAGTTTTAGGATCTCTAGAGACTTGGGGATCAGGCCAAACACGTTCAGGTGCATCACCCGGAGCTGGGCGCTCTTTTGGTGCGAGCCTTTGCCTAGGTCATGTCTACCGTCGGGCTTCCTCCGCTTTCGCTGGGAGCAGAGTCCTATCGCATTACGCCTCTCAGCTCGGGATGCCCGCGCACGAGCACCCCTAAACCGGAAACATGAAACCCCCAGGGGCTTGTTGGATCTGTGTGCCGTATCACTAGTCGCAGGAGTCACCGTCGGGGATTGGCAGAACGCGGTCTTATTGTGACTGACCTGACCACCCAAGGTGGGATTCCCCGGATGTATGTCATGTACACCGGGACACAGGGTACCACCAGCCCTGGTTTTACTGCCATTACGTAGGCCGCTTTGGCCTCCAGTCTTCCAGGAATGCTCCCGTCTAGAGCGGCTAGATTCCCTGGCTGGCTGGCAGCTGCTTTTCTGCTTATCCTGGGAACAGAGTCCTATCGTGTTGCCTTTTCACCCGGGAATCCCGCGAACGGGCCTCTCCAGTCCGGCTACACGAAGCTCCTAGGTGGAGCTTGTCGGATCTGTGCTCCGCTTGGCAGAGGGTGACTTTCGACTGCTGCTTGGCAACAGCAGCGCCCGGGTTTTCACCATTCCCAGACTTTGCTTTTCCCGTACGGACAGAGATAGTGTGCACCTTGGGCCCCTGCAATGGCAGTCCTGCCCTAGAAGGGTCACAAGCCAATACCTCTACCCTCATGTGAGTGGTCCCACTTCCTGAGACTGCAGAACCGCGTGGCTCTACTCCATCCGAGATGGAGACTGGAAACTCACAGTTCACGTTGGTCGCGGACTTATCGGTCAATGCTCCAACGCGAGTTGGCAAGTGACCGGGACAGCTCAGCTGAGTAATACCCAGACTCGGGGTATTCGTTTCAGTTGTACAAGCCATGTTTTTGTCTGCTCCAGGGGGAGCGATCGCCCAGGGGGGCTAAAGTGACGTAGCAAAACAAACGATCGGCAATGCCTCTGCCGCACTACCTGCAGGACCCAGAGTGAAGGGTCAAGTCAACCGTTTGCTGGTGTTTGTCCTCAATGTCGCTGAGGTACGTTTAGCACGACTTTCTCCTAAAGTCTGAGCTAGCCATCAGAGGACAGCTGGCTGCAATGCTGCAGTATTGGAAACTAGCTCCATCGCGCTGGACCATAACCTACTACTGCGGAGGCTAGGAGACTTGACCAAGTATTACAACCGTCCAACGAGCGACGATATCTTATAATACTCAATCCCACTATTGTCCAAGCGTTACAACCGTCCAACGAGCGACGATATCTTATAACACTCAGACCCACTTCCCCAGCCGAGAGCAGCTGGGGCCTCCACACTATTAGCCGGAGCAGAGTCCTCGAGAGCAAGGATCTGTGCTCCGTGTTCACATGACCGCCAGTCTTTGAGGCTATGTGGATACTGGTCATGCAGGGGCATCACCATCAATGACCACTGTCTTTCGTTTACGATTACGGGTCAAAGTTGACATATAATCCACACCTGGTGTTATTTCCTTTGAAGCTTCTTCAAATCTTTCAAATTCATTCCTAGATTCATGCACGTGATCTGCTAGTGAATAATACAAACCAGTACATGTGTTCAAGTTCACGTGTTCATTTTGTAGAGCTTGACTGATCCAAAGACAAGCATGAGAGCGAATTCTAATTCTCGCATCTTCTTTTCAATGTTTTCTGCTTCTCTTCTGGTGTCCCCCTTCTATGACTGGTCTGCTTGTAAACATTCTAACGCTTCTATAATCTGAGGATGAAACTTTAGAATAGCTTCAGTTGCAACAGCATGTGCTTCCCATCTGGTATTGGAAAGAGACTTTAATAGCGTTTCATTCACAAGGCATCCTTTCAGAGTCTTCCATCTGTTGGTTGAAGGTGAGAAAAAAGTATAGATCAGTTGCACTGTATGGAAGAAGTTTACTGCCACTAAACAAAAGTCAACGGCACTTCTTCATACCAGATTTAGTGAATAGACAGCACAGGATATGTATAAAGGAAACTCATTTTCCTCTAGAAATTTTTGTTATGCATGCCCTTGTAGCACACAAACATATTACCTGCGTTATCATAGGACTGACCTCTGCATTTCGCAAAATCAATATTGCAAACTTCACGTAAGTACTGCAACACTTTCTTAGCGATACCTTCACCGGTGTGACTTTGCAGGTACAAGAAAGTAAAAAGTGTTCAATGGGCTCTCCATCTACCACATATCGAAGAACAACGCTTGACTGATCTATATGTGAAATATCATGTGTTGAGTCTACTGACAAGCTGAAATAACCGGAACCCTTTACTTCATCTACAATTACTTCATGGACTTTTTGGGACATAATTTCAATCAGTTCTTCACATATAGTTTTGGATAAATAAGAAAAATTTCCTTTTAGAGAATTTCCATATTTCGCAATATGTGATGCTAAAAATGGATCAATCTAACTGACCAACTCCAGCAACCCTAAATAATTTCCATTTTGTAAAGATACAAATTTTTCATTTGTATCTCTAAAAGCCACACCAAGCTCATCTATTGTACAAATAACCGCTACTGCTTGCCTCAAAACATGGTCCCAGTAACTGTACTCTTCATTTATTTGCTCTTCTAGCTTTTGTAGTAGACCCGAATCTGTCAACGTACTATGTATATAAAATGCAGTCTTTATGAGTAGACTTGTTCATGATGATCAAATTTAATGTTATTTTTCCAGTCACTGAACCCATTTTTATCAGCCAAACTTGTGGAACCATTAGACGCAAAAAGTTTACTAGCAAAGCAGTACACAGATCTCATGGATGGTGAAAACAATAACCATTCTCTCCTGTACTGCTCAGCATTTGCTTTTGTGCCATAGAAGAGTTTTTGAGAAATATATCTTGTTATTTTTCCCCCAGCATAAATAGGCCTACGGCAAGATTTATCAAAGTTCAAATTACCATAATGATGCTGACAGTTAGTGGGCCCACAGTCAACCCAGTAAGCCACATCATCAGCGGAGAAGTCAATTCACAAACCTGGATTTACCGCTTGATTTATTTTTATCATCTTCATCTTTATCATCTTCATCTTTATCATCATCTTCAGCAGACTGAAATGGGTCACAACAAATTTCATTTTCAAGCACTAATTCAGTGTCTAGATTTGCAGAACAGCCTATAGTAAGGGCCGTATTTAGGATTGTGGGGGCCCTGTTCGCAAAGGCCAAATTTATGTGGGGGCCCCCTCGTGGACTCGACCCTGCCAGTGTCACTTAATAATCAAATGTGATTCTCCATTCACAGTATTTGTTCATTGTGCGCTACTACAACAGCACTATTCTAAATGCCGAAAGAAAAGACTAAATTTTTATTTTGGAATGTCTGGGGGCCCTTTAGTGTGGGGGTCCCTGTTCCATAGGAACATGTGGAACATGCCTAAATACGCCTCTGCCTATAGTAGACTTATCAAGAGGATTGATGGTGTCAGTAAAATCATGTTCCACCTGTTGCTTAACTGAAACTAAATAATTCGTTAATTTTCTGCTCTTAGCTTTTACAATATACACATTTTTCTTGAGGCCTTGTGGTGCCCCACAAACGCTTGGTGCCCTAGGCTCGTGCCTAGTGTGCCTAATAGTTAATCCAGGCCTGATGCTTGTATGTGTATATGTCTGTATCTATATTTATAAGTAAGTGTGTAAGTATAATAAATATATGCATGCATGTATGTGTATATGTCTGTATCAATATTTATAAGTAAAGGTGTAAGTATAATAAATATATGTATGCTTGTATGTATATGTCTGTATCTATATTTATAAGTAAGGGTGTAAGTATATATGCATGCTTGTATGTGTATATGTGCAACAGTTGGGCAGAAAAAGAGAGAGAGAAAAAAATCGTCATGCTTGAGTAAACACACAACAAAAATGTAACAGGCTAATTAAACTAAGCTGACCCCTGTTCACAAAAGTTGGACAGAGAGAGAGATAGAGGGAGAGAGAGAGAGAGAGAGAGAGAGAGAAAATAGTTCATCACGCTTGAATAGGTAAACACACTAATGGTTGGAATGCGGTTGTATAATGTTATCATGACACCCATAAAAAGAAATAATAGACCACAACACTGTGTAACACCGTAACATTACTTTAGTATTGATCATAACATACAGTTTAGGTGAGTTTGTGTGTGTCTGTGAGTGTATCTGTGAGTGTTTGTGTGTGTCTGTGAGTGTATCTGTGAGTGTTTGTGTGTGTCTGTGAGTGTATCTGTGAGTGTTTGTGTGTGTCTGTGAGTGTATCTGTGAGTGTTTGTGTGTGTCTGTGAGTGTATCTGTGAGTGTTTGTGTGTGTCTGTGAGTGTATCTGTGAGTGTTTGTGTGTGTCTGTGAGTGTATCTGTGAGTGTTTGTGTGTGTCTGTGAGTGTATCTGTGAGTGTTTGTGTGTGTCTGTGAGTGTATCTGTGAGTGTTTGTGTGTGTCTGTGAGTGTATCTGTGAGTGTTTGTGTGTGTCTGTGAGTGTATCTGTGAGTGTTTGTGTGTGTCTGTGAGTGTATCTGTGAGTGTTTGTGTGTGTCTGTGAGTGTATCTGTGAGTGTTTGTGTGTGTCTGTGAGTGTATCTGTGAGTGTTTGTGTGTGTCTGTGAGTGTAACTGTGAGTGTTTGTGTGTGTCTGTGAGTGTATCTGTGAGTGTTTGTGTGTGTCTGTGAGTGTATCTGTGAGTGTTTGTGTGTGTCTGTGAGTGTATCTGTGAGTGTTTGTGTGTGTCTGTGAGTGTATCTGTGAGTGTTTGTGTGTGTCTGTGAGTGTATCTGTGAGTGTTTGTGTGTGTCTGTGAGTGTACCTGTGAGTGTTTGTGTGTGTCTGTGAGTGTATCTGTGAGTGTTTGTGTGTGTCTGTGAGTGTTTGTGTGTGTCTGTGAGTGTATCTGTGAGTGTTTGTGTGTGTTTGTGAGTGTATCTGTGAGTGTTTGTGTGTGTCTGTGAGTGTATCTGTGAGTGTATCTGTGAGTGTCTGTGAGTGTATCTGTGAGTGTATCTGTGAGTGTATCTGTGAGTGTTTGTGTGTGTCTGTGAGTGTATCTGTGAGTGTTTGTGTGTGTCTGTGAGTGTATCTGTGAGTGTTTGTGTGTGTCTGTGAGTGTATCTGTGAGTGTTTGTGTGTGTCTGTGAGTGTATCTGTGAGTGTTTGTGTGTGTCTGTGAGTGTATCTGTGAGTGTTTGTGTGTGTCTGTGAGTGTATCTGTGAGTGTTTGTGTGTGTCTGTGAGTGTATCTGTGAGTGTTTGTGTGTGTCTGTGAGTGTATCTGTGAGTGTTTGTGTGTGTCTGTGAGTGTATCTGTGAGTGTTTGTGTGTGTCTGTGAGTGTATCTGTGAGTGTTTGTGTGTGTCTGTGAGTGTATCTGTGAGTGTTTGTGTGTGTCTGTGAGTGTATCTGTGAGTGTTTGTGTGTGTCTGTGAGTGTATCTGTGAGTGTTTGTGTGTGTCTGTGAGTGTATCTGTGAGTGTTTGTGTGTGTCTGTGAGTGTATCTGTGAGTGTTTGTGTGTGTCTGTGAGTGTATCTGTGAGTGTTTGTGTGTGTCTGTGAGTGTATCTGTGAGTGTTTGTGTGTGTCTGTGAGTGTAACTGTGAGTGTTTGTGTGTGTCTGTGAGTGTATCTGTGAGTGTTTGTGTGTGTCTGTGAGTGTATCTGTGAGTGTTTGTGTGTGTCTGTGAGTGTATCTGTGAGTGTTTGTGTGTGTCTGTGAGTGTATCTGTGAGTGTTTGTGTGTGTCTGTGAGTGTATCTGTGAGTGTTTGTGTGTGTCTGTGAGTGTATCTGTGAGTGTTTGTGTGTGTCTGTGAGTGTATCTGTGAGTGTTTGTGTGTGTCTGTGAGTGTTTGTGTGTGTCTGTGAGTGTATCTGTGAGTGTTTGTGTGTGTCTGTGAGTGTATCTGTGAGTGTATCTGTGAGTGTCTGTGAGTGTATCTGTGAGTGTATCTGTGAGTGTATCTGTGAGTGTTTGTGTGTGTCTGTGAGTGTATCTGTGAGTGTTTGTGTGTGTCTGTGAGTGTATCTGTGAGTGTCTGTGAGTGTATCTGTGAGTGTATCTGTGAGTGTATCTGTGAGTGTTTGTGTGTATCTGTGAGTGTATCTGTGAGTGTTTGTGTGTATCTGTGAGTGTATCTGTGAGTGTTTGTGTTTATCTGTGAGTGTGTCTGTGAGTGTTTGTGTGTGTCTGTGAGTGTATCTGTGAGTGTTTGTATGTGTCTGTGAGTGTATCTGTGAGTGTTTGTGTGTGTCTGTGAGTGTATCTGTGAGTGTTTGTGTGTGTCTGTGAGTGTATCTGTGAGTGTTTGTGTGTATCTGTGAGTGTATCTGTGAGTGTTTGTGTGTGTCTGTGAGTGTATCTGTGAGTGTTTGTGTGTGTCTGTGAGTGTATCTGTGAGTGTTTGTGTGTGTCTGTGAGTGTATCTGTGAGTGTTTGTGTGTGTCTGTGAGTGTATCTGTGAGTGTTTGTGTGTGTCTGTGAGTGTATCTGTGAGTGTTTGTGTGTGTCTGTGAGTGTTTGTGTGTGTCTGTGAGTGTTTGTGTGTGTCTTTGAGTGTATCTGTGAGTGTTTGTGTGTGTCTGTGAGTGTATCTGTGAGAGTTTGTGTGTGTCTGTGAGTGTATCTGTGAGTGTTTGTGTGTGTCTGTGAGTGTATCTGTGAGTGTTTGTGTGTGTCTGTGAGTGTATCTGTGAGAGTTTGTGTGTGTCTGTGAGTGTATCTGTGAGTGTTTGTGTGTGTTTGTGAGTGTATCTGTGAGTGTTTGTGTGTGTCTGTGAGTGTATCTGTTAGTGTTTGTGTGTGTCTGTGAGTGTATCTGTGAGTGTTTGTGTGTGTCTGTGAGTGTATCTGTGAGTGTTTGTGTGTGTCTGTGAGTGTATCTGTGAGTGTTTGTGTGTGTCTGTGAGTGTATCTGTGAGTGTTTGTGTGTGTCTGTGAGTGTTTGTGTGTGTCTGTGAGTGTTTGTGTGTGTCTGTGAGTGTTTGTGTGTGTCTGTGAGTGTATCTGTGAGTGTTTGTGTGTGTCTGTGAGTGTATCTGTGAGTGTTTGTGTGTGTCTGTGAGTGTTTGTGTGTGTCTGTGAGTGTATCTGTTAGTGTTTGTGTGTGTCTGTGAGTGTATCTGTGAGTGTTTGTGTGTGTCTGTGAGTGTATCTGTGAGTGTTTGTGTGTGTCTGTGAGTGTTTGTGTGTGTCTGTGAGTGTTTGTGTGTGTCTGTGAGTGTATCTGTGAGTGTTTGTGTGTGTCTGTGAGTGTATCTGTGAGTGTTTGTGTGTGTCTGTGAGTGTTTGTGTGTGTCTGTGAGTGTATCTGTGAGTGTTTGTGTGTGTCTGTGAGTGTATCTGTGAGTGTTTGTGTGTGTCTGTGAGTGTTTGTGTGTGTCTGTGAGTGTATCTGTTAGTGTTTGTGTGTGTCTGTGAGTGTATCTGTGAGTGTTTGTGTGTGTCTGTGAGTGTATCTGTGAGTGTTTGTGTGTGTCTGTGAGTGTATCTGTGAGTGTTTGTGTGTGTCTGTGAGTGTATCTGTGAGTGTTTGTGTGTGTCTGTGAGTGTTTGTGTGTGTCTGTGAGTGTTTGTGTGTGTCTGTGAGTGTATCTGTGAGTGTTTGTGTGTGTCTGTGAGTGTATCTGTGAGTGTTTGTGTGTGTCTGTGAGTGTTTGTGTGTGTCTGTGAGTGTATCTGTGAGTGTTTGTGTGTGTGATATTTCTTTCAGTAGTATTTTGTTATATTAAACTTGAATTTGTGTGTGTGTGTTTCAGCGACAGATACAATTTTCTTGGTGTGTGTGGTGATGTTCCTCCTACCCTGCTGACTGAATGCAAGAAGAATTGAAGAGCTAATGACGCCTACACACATACACAGACTGACAAGAAGAATTGAAGAGATAATGTAGCCTACACACATACACAGACAAGAAAGTTGTATTGAGGTTATTGTTATCACACAAGCGGCAATTTCCCGAAGAGCAAAACAAATATTACGTGTATTACAAACGTAATGGACTGTGTGACAATGTATTTGTAAGCCTTGAAGAAAAAAAAAAGTATTTATTATCTGTCATTTAAAAGAATGTCTTTGTGTATAAATATTTATTACAATAAATGTATATATCAACTCTAGTCTGAAGTTTATATTTTGTCCATTAGATGGTTAAAAAGCACATTGGAAAATTTTTTTTTTTTTTTTAAATTCAAAATGAATATTTGATTATTATCAATAATGATTAATTATTATCAATTATTATCGAGTATAAATGATTTCTATTGTGAATCATGAGGTTCGCAGATAACATTTCAGAAACTTCCGATATTCGAATATAACGTTGCGTTAAAAAAATTTTTTGGACACGTTTTATATATATGTGTAAAATGATATATCATGTAAAAAAAAATTTGGGGGGCACCCGGGTTTGAACCGGGGACCTCTCGATCTGCAGTCGAATGCTCTACTACTGAGCTATGTCCCCTGCATAAGTCTCGCGCTTAAATTCACTCTAGTCATTTGTGTCAATGATCGATGTAACAGTTATCCTAAGTAATAACTTTACACGTTTAACAGAGTCGCGAAATATTAATAAATGACCATCATCATGATTAGTCTATCGAAAGAGTATTTTAATAAAATAATTAGATACCAGACATTTCAATAAATAAACCTGTCTGGATCAATTTCGCCAGAGACAACCTCAGTTTTTGTAAGTAAAGACGTAAATGGACATAAAAAGGTGGGGGCTAAAGGGGACATTATTCAGAGAAATGTTTTGCATATGAGAGAAACTCCGATTAGGTAAATCTCTCTTTCTCATGCCTTGTTTTATTTATGGCATTGGCTTTCTTATCCATTGTTCTTCTTCAAGTTCCCAGTTGTCTTCCCCTTCTCCTTTTTCCGGATGGTGTATATTTCAAATTTCAAGTCAATGATTGGAAACATCTTACTATTCATGCAAAGGGCCAACCATCTTCATTTCTCTGTTCCTTCAGACAGTGATGAAGTTTATTCCTGTTCTCTTACAAACTTCACTGTTGGAGATGGGGTCTTCCGAGTTAATCTTTAGAATATGCCGGAGATATATTCCTTCAAACCCTCTGAGTCGGCTTTTGATTTTGGTATTCCAGGTCTCTGCAGAGAGGATGACTTCCATATTTTCCCCTGTTTGTTGAAGGCCTGAGCTGCCATAGCTAGTCTGGTGGAGATTTCCAAGTCTATGCTTCCATTAGCTGAGATATAGCTGCCAATGTATTTACGTAAGTTTTAAATCTCTTTTCCACACCACGTCATTTCTAGAATCACCAACATACTCAGATTCAGTACTGGGTGGAAAATCGCCTGCTTTGTACCCTTCGGACCAAACTGATCATAGGGCTGGTGAAGCAGCGTTCACAAGTTTTTGTGGCCACGGCATACTAGAGTGTTGTGTGGCCAGCACAATGCCCAGCCGCCGTTACTCTACCCCAACTAGTGTCAGGTACCCATCAGAGCTGGGTAGACTCAGCGACACCCTCCTAGCCTGCACCAGGATTCAAACCCAGAACCTTCGTATCACCAGTCGAACGCGCTGCCAGTCGGCCACCATGTACCATGAATACTTTATAACTCGTAAACACACAAAACAACGTCACGTGATTTATTTATTTATAACTAGTAAACACACCAAACAACGTCACGTGATTTATTTATTTATAACTAGTAAACACACCAGACAACGTCACGTGATTTATTTATTTATAACTCGTAAACACACCAAACAAAGTCACGTGATTTATTTATAACTCGTAAACACACCAAACAACGTCACGTGATTTATTTATTTATAACTCGTAAACACACCCAAACAACGTCAGGTGATTTATTTATTTTTAACTCGTAAACACACCAAACAACATCACGTGATAATAGTAAATTCAGCAAGATTTATTTAATAGGCTGTCATAGAATTTTAATCAAGTGTAAAGTTTCTTCCAGCACTTTGTACACTCTAAACGCTCAAAATAGCATTACACCACATCATAAAACACTACACCACAAGACACAACACAAAACACAATATCACAAAACACAGCACCATACAGCACTTGGACATAGCACTTTGAAATAAATTGGCTTGTCATGAAATTAGGTTCACGCACTGATCTATAAAAAGAAAGGATATGATAAAATTGTATGTGCAAATTGAGGCTAAAATTGATTACTCTATCTACAATATTCACTTATCCATATAGCGAGTTTTGGGAATAAACCAGCTATAAAATATGAAACAAATATTTTTGCGATAAGGAAGTCTTAGTAACTTGAAATGTATTTACAGGTCAGTGTTCAGGTAATCTAATTTTATAGATAAGTGAAAGTCATATGAAAGCCTATATTGATTTTGGCATCTAGACTATAGTTTCCGGGCCCAATTCATTCTTTTTATAGATCAGTGGGTGTCACAACATTCGATTTCAAATCAAAGTCGCCATTTGTTTGTGTATGTAATGACACACCTGTGTACCTGCTCGTATGTCGCAGTAGTCTAACACTTTTTGAGATCATCAGTATGGTGTTATGTATATTTAACAAAAAATACGGTCAATTTCTATATTTTATTTTTAGGGAGTAATTAAGAAATAAAATAGGTCAATAAGAGTTTTGTACCTTCAGGACTTTCGGTCCTAACATTACTATTTGGATATCTAAATTATAGTGTTAAAAATATGTCAGGCTTTATCGTCAGACATTTTCCTTTTGAAAATTGCTATATAAAAAAAAAAAAAAAAATATATACGAATATATATATACATATACTTAATCAGGTCTAAATGAACGTTACGCGTCAAAATAGGTTAACGTCTTAAAATATGAGCCAAAAAGAATAGGTCTATAAAAACGTACAGATACCCAGGCATGATAATGATATCGATGCAACAGTGGGAGGAAATTGAACAAATAATAAAACATATTGTCTTTGCTTCCTGGCCCAATGATGGATTTGTGGATGAGGGTAGAATAAGTTATGGTGAATAACTTTATAACCAGTGGATCCTCGGCTTCAGAAATTCCTGAAGGTATCGTCTGAAACAAGAAAAAAGTCCCATTACTACATGTCTAAATACATGATGGATTTAAATTTCTGAATTAAAACACACATTTTACTTTGATAAATTATAATCTACTTGTCGATATAAAATGGTGGTAGGCAGGTAATAATTGGACAGTAAAGGTGGCTGGACATTGTCCTGGCCACACAATCGACCTGGTATTCCACGGAAATGAGTGAACGCAGCCCCAGTAACCCCTTAGACCAGGGGTCGGGAACCAGGGCTGCGGAGTCGGTAGATAAATGTACCGACTCCAACTCCGACTCCTCATTTTTTTTTTACTTCCGACTCCGACTCCCCGACTCCGACTCCTCTGTATTAATATGCGAATGTATTTCGTACATTCCTTGAAGGAAAGAAAGGCAACATACATCTACATGTCATTACCACAGGCCTACTGGCTGGGAAGCCAACAGTCTACTGTATTTAATTTTAAGCATTCATCGGCCCCCTAAACTCTTGAGGGCCCCGTCACGGGGCCTTATCAGTAGAGTTGACGACCGGCGACTCTAAGGGGCAAACGGTTAATCCTTTACCAGTGAGAGGCTAGGTTACACATGGGCGCTGCGTTCCCTGTAACAGCAGAACTAGGTATGTTAAAACCAGTTATCGGTTCTATAAAACCGGTTAAAAACCGAATTTCGGTTACCCCCTCCCCCCCCCCCCCCCGCGCAATGTCACAAGTCACATGCCAAATTTGCGTAGTTTTGTAGGAATATTTGAAAAATACTTCAAACTTAATTATTGTTTTCAGGGCATTCAAAGGGTTGATTTGTGTGAATAGAATATGATTTTGTACACTTTACCATAAAATTCTTTAGTACTAAAAAAAATCTGGGCTAATTGATTAAAACCGATAATAGTTTTCCAATTTTTCAATAGTGATAATCAAATTACCGATTATTGTTGACCATAATATTAAGAAGCATATGAAGAGGCATATATTTATGGTAACTTGTAAAATAATGTGTTGAAAGAGAATCAAAAGAATGTGTATTTATTTAATAGTGCCGTTAATAATAAAGCACAGACACTGTGTTTTGAAAATCAAAACCGGTTTACGGTTTTCAAAATATATTTAACATCCCTAAGCAGAACACAACACTATGAAAAGTATAGCCTAAATATTGCCGCTCCTAATTGTGCGTTGCGTGCTTAGCGCATTTATAAGTCGTAAAGGCAGCATTTTTTTGTAGTCCTATTGAACGCAAATTACATAAGGAAAGAATCGTAAATGTGTAAAAGCCTCTCTAGGTCTCTAATAAAGGTATGCTTGTACACTAGTAGCTTAAGATGCGCTTTATTTAGGACCTATGGCCTAGGCCTATAGCCTACTAAGGCAGTGTTTAGTATTCCGAGAAAACCACGCCTGCCATTTGAAATCCTTACAAACAATGTTAATGATAATTAGTAATTTTGGCACTTGTATAGTGTCATCAATACCAGCGCCGTGCAGTCTATATGACGTTCAGTCTAAAGACGCATTTCAAATTAGTTCAAAATTAGTTTTGTGTGTCGACCCGCTATAGTAGCCTATGACAATAGTGATAGGAACTTGAGTAGGGATGGGGACTTAGAGGAAGAAACAGATACTTTACTTTCTCATCACAAATGTCTGTAGGCCTATTGGTCGGTTGTTTAAAATAAATGAAGCCTTGCATTTTTCCAATCTAAATTTAGTAGGAGTCGGAGTCGGTGCATTTTTTGCCGACTCCGACTCCGACTCCAGGTACCCAAATTTCCTCCGACTCCGACTCCTCGACTCCGACTCCACAGCCCTGTCGGGAACCCATGGCTCGCGAGCCAGATGTGGCTCTTTTGATGGCTGCACCTGGCTCGCAGACAAATGTTCGATTATTTAAAAATGTTTTTTTTTAGATTTTTTTATGTACATATATAAATTGCATTTCAATATTTCATTCTACAAATGAGCTAAAGTCAACTGCAGCTCAGCATCAGAAGAATTCAGAGACATAATTATTGTACTGTTAGTGGTGAAATTACACAAAATGCACACATTTACTTGAATTTTTAGTTTTAAACATAATGTATGGATCTCACATAATTACTTTTCAAAATATGTGGCTCTTTAAGACAAAAAGGTTCCGATTCTTGCCTTAGACAAACATGGGCTGTGAGGTATACTTTACTACAAACGTGGGCTGTGAGGTATACTTTACTACAAACATGGGCTGTGAGGTATACTTTACTACAAACATGGGCTGTGAGGTATACTTTACTACAAACATGGGATGTGAGGTATACTTTATTACAAACATGGGCTGTGAGGTATACTTTACTACAAACATGGACTGTGAGGTATACTTTACTACAAACATGGGCTGTGAGGTATACTTTATTACAAACATGGGCTGTGAGGTATACTTTACTACAAACATGGGCTGTGAGATATACTTTACTACAAACATGGGCTGTGAGGTATACTTTACTACAAACATGGGCTGTGAGGTATACTTTACTACATACATGGGCTGTTAGGTTACTTTACTACAAACATGGGCTGTGAGGTATACTTTACTACATACATGGGCTGTTAGGTTACTTTACTACAAACATTGGCTGTGAGGTATGCTTTACTACAAACATGGGATGTGAGGTATACTTTACTACAAACATGGGCTGTGAGCTGTGAGGTATACTTTACTACAAACATGGGCTGTGAGGTATACTTTACTACAAACATGGGCTGTGAGGTATACTTTACTACAAACATGGGCTGTTAGGTATACTTTACTACAAACATGGGCTGTTAGGTATACTTTACTACAAACATGGGCTGTTAGGTATACTTTACTACAAACATGGGCTGTTAGGTATACTTTACTACAAACATGGGCTGTGAGGAATACTTTTCTTTTATTTTTCATTCCTTGGGATATAAGTCACATGGTTCGGTTGTCAAAGCATCAATTGCCCCCCGAATTTCCCGAGTTTGAATCCCGGTGAATAATATGTTTTTTCCCGGATTTGGAATGTGTCCCTAGTTCTAGCCAGCTCTTATGGGGTTAGTTTTTAAAAAAAAAGAGGCTGGATAATGTTCTGGTCACAAAATCCCCTTATATGTAGTCGCTTCATAAATTTGTGAACGCTGCTTTTTTTGCAACATGGAGCCACATGGTATGAAACAAATACATTGGGGTTAGGGCGCCACATGGTATGAAACGAATACACTGGGTAAGGGTGCCACATGGTATTAAACTGATACATTGAGGTCAGGGCGCCACATGGTATGAAACTGATACATTGTAGTTAGGGTGCCACATGGTATGAAACTGATACATTGAGGTTAGGGCGCAACATGGTATGAGACTGATACATTGAGGTTAGGGCGCAACATGGTATGAGACTGATACATTGAGGTTAGGGCGTTACATGGTATGAAACTGAAACATTTAGGTTAGGGCGCCACATGGTATGAAACTGATACATTGAGGTTAGGACGCCACATGGTATGAAACTGATACATTGAGGTTAGGGCGCCACATGGTATGAAATTGATACATTGAGGTTAGGGCGCCACATGGTATGAAACTGATACATTGAGCTTAGGGTGCCACATGGTATGAAATTGATACATTGAGGTTAGGACGCCACATGGTATGAAACTGATACATTGAGGTTAGGGCGCCACATGGTATGAAATTGATACATTGAGGTTAGGGCGCCACATTGTATGAAACTGATACATTGAGGTTAGGGTGCCACAAGGTATTCATGTAAGGGTCAAACTACGTCTGGCCATATATAGATGAAGCGCGGCCACTGATACGCATGCCCGCTGCTTCGTAAGCTCTGCAAACCTTGATGGTGGTGTCATGAACATATAATGTCATTCATATAGAGTCGTGATATTTCTTTATTAAATGATGTCTCTGCGATGGATTAAAAATAACAAAGAGAAACATTTAGAGACCAGTGTACCCAATAAGTTGAAAAATAACAAAGAGATACATTTAGAGACCAGTGTACCCAATAAGTTGAAAAATAACAAAGAGATACATTTAGAGACCAGTGTACCCAATAAGTTGAAAAATAACAAACAAAAAAACACAATGAACACCCCTTTTACAATATGCAAGGGACAGCAAAATGACAGAAAATGATGACTGCGACCTTGAAATCAATACCAGAATTAGAAAGGTAAAACAGGCTTTGGCGCTGCTCAGACCCATATGGAAAACATCAGGATCCTCCAGGAAAAATGAGTAGAAAAGAAGAACTAAGGAAACATGGATTAGAACAATGGAGAGTGACTTGAAGGCTAGCGGCTCAAACATTAAAGCCACAGGGGTAGAGATAGCTTCTTGTTTTCGCCTCAGAGCGCCAGCCGGCAAAAATTGGACTGAACGAGTGAGTTCACAATAAGCTGTGCGTGTGTGCGCACACAACTCACCGAGCGAGCGTGTGCACACATTACAACAGATCGGATCAACGGTGATATAATGTAATTATATAAAAAATGAACCAGTTAGTATAACTTTTCATCTAGCGCATCTTTCCTTGCAATTGAATATATCTATGCCCGGTTCGCTATCTTTTCATAATTCGGTTGCAGATGTTTGTATAGGACATACAATAAGACAAAGTTCTTCAACCTTTTAAAGAAATCTTTTGTCTTACAATCCTTTAGTTCCTGTGGCAATATGTTCCACAGTAGTAAGCGTTATGTGACGCACATACCTTTTTTTTTACTTCAAAAGCTGCACAATCCTTTTCTTTTGCCGCACACATCTTTCGGAACATTAGAGGGAACAAAGATAGAGACAAAGATGGACAAAACTAGAAGGAACAAGGATAGAGACACAGATGGACAAAACTAGAAGGAACAAGGATAGAGACACAGATGGACAAAACTAGAAGGAACAAGGATAGAGACACAGATGGACAAAACTAGAAGGAATAAGGGTAGAGACACATATGGAAAAACTAGAAGGGACAAGAATAGAGACACAGATGGACAAAACTAGAAGGAACAAGGATAGAGACACAGATGGACAAAACCAGAAGGAACAAGGATAGAAAAACGATGGACAAAACTAGAAGGAACAAGGATAGAGACACAGATGGACAAAACTAGAAGGAACAAGGATAGAGACACAGATGGACAAAACCAGAAGGAACAAGGATAGAAACAACGATGGACAAAACTAGAAGGAACAAGGATAAAGACAAAGATGGACAAAACTAGAAGGTACAAGGATAGAGACACAGATGGACAAAATTAGAAGGGACAAGGATAGAGACACAGATGGACAAAACTAGAAGGAACAAGGATAGAGACAACGATGGACAAAACCAGAAGGAACAAGGATAGAAACACAGATGGACAAAACTAGAAGGAACAAGGATAGAGACACAGATGGACAAAACTAGAAGGAACAAGGATAGAGACACAGATAGACAAAACTAGAAGAAACAAGGAAAGAGACACAGATGGACAAAACAAGAGGGAACAAGGATAGAGACACAGATGGGCAAAACTAGAAGGAACAAGGATAGAGACACAGATGGACAAAACTAGAAGAAACAGGGATAGAGACACTGATGGACAAAACTAGAAGGAACAAGGATAGAGACACAGATGGACAAAACCAGAAGGAACAAGGATAGAAACATTGATGGACAAAACTAGAAGGAACAAGGATAGAGACACAGATGGACAAAACCAAAAGGAACAAGGATAGAGACACAGATGGACAAAACTAGAAGGAACAAGGATAGAGACACAGATGGACAAAACCAAAAGGAACAAGGATAGAAACAACGATGGACAAAACTAGAAGGGACAAGGATAGAGACCAAGATGGACAAAACTAGAAGGAACAAGGATAGAGACACAGATGGACAAAACCAGAAGGAACAAGGATAGAAAAACGATGGACAAAACTAGAAGGAACAAGGATAGAGACACAGATGGACAAAACTAGAAGGAACAAGGATAGAGACACAGATGGACAAAACTAGAAGGAACAAGGATAGAGACACAGATGGACAAAACTAGAAGGAACAAGGATAGAGACACAGATGGACAAAACCAAAAGGAACAAGGATAGAAACAACGATGGACAAAACTAGAAGGTACAAGGATAGAGACACAGATGGACAAAACTAGAAGGAACAAGGATAGAGACACAGATGGATAAAACCAGAAGGAACAAGGATAGAAACAACGATGGACAAAACTAGAAGGAACAAGGATAGAGACACAGATGGACAAAACTAGAAGGAACAAGGATAGAGACACAGATGGACAAAACTAGAAGGAACAAGGATAGAAACAACGATGGACAAAACTAGAAGGGACAAGGATAGAGACCAAGATGGACAAAACTAGAAGGAACAAGGATAGAGACACAGATGGACAAAACCAGAAGGAACAAGGATAGAAAAACGATGGACAAAACTAGAAGGAACAAGGATAGAGACACAGATGGACAAAACTAGAAGGTACAAGGATAGAGACACAGATGGACAAAATTAGAAGGGACAAGGATAGAGACAAGGATGGACAAAACTAGAAGGAACAAGGATAGAGACAACGATGGACAAAACCAGAAGGAACAAGGATAGAGACACAGATGGACAAAACTAGAAAGAAACAAGGATAGAGACACAGATGGACAAAACTAGAAGGAACAAGGATAGAGACACAGATAGACAGAACTAGAAGAAACAAGGAAAGAGACACAGATGGACAAAACTAGAGGGAACAAGGATAGAGACACAGATGGGCAAAACTAGAAGGAACAAGGATAGAGACACAGATGGACAAAACTAGAAGGAACAAGGATAGAAACACAGATGGAGAAAACTAGAAGGAACAAGGATAGAGACACAGATGGACAAAACCAGAAGGAACAAGGATAGAAACATTGATGGACAAAACTAGAAGGAACAAGGATAGAGACACAGATGGACAAAACCAAAAGGAACAAGGATAGAAACAACGATGGACAAAACTAGAAGGTACAAGGATAGAGACACAGATGGACAAAACTAGAAGGAACAAGGATAGAGACACAGATGGATAAAACCAGAAGGAACAAGGATAGAAACAACGATGGACAAAACTAGAAGGAACAAGGATAGAGACACAGATGGACAAAACTAGAAGGAACAAGGATAGAGACACAGATGGACAAAACTAGAAGGAACAAGGATAGAAACAACGATGGACAAAACTAGAAGGGACAAGGATAGAGACCAAGATGGACAAAACTAGAAGGAACAAGGATAGAGACACAGATGGACAAAACTAGAAGGAACAAGGATAGAGACACAGATGGATAAAACCAGAAGGAACAAGGATAGAAACAACGATGGACAAAACTAGAAGGAACAAGGATAGAGACACAGATGGACAAAACTAGAAGGAACAAGGATAGAGACACAGATGGACAAAACTAGAAGGAACAAGGATAGAGACACAGATAGACAAAACTAGAAGAAACAAGGATAGAGACACAGATGGACAAAACAAGAAGGAACAAGGATAGAGACACAGATGGGCAAAACTAGAAGGAACAAGGATAGAGACACAGATGGACAAAACTAGAAGGAACAAGGATAGAGACACAGATGGACAAAACTAGAAGGAAAAGTATAGAGACACAGATGGACAAAACTAGAGCGAACAAAGATAGAGACACAGATGGACAAAACTAGAGGAAACAAGGATAGAGACACAGATGGACAAAACTTGAAGGAACAATGATAGAGACAAAGATGGACAAAACTAAAAGGTACAAGGATAGAGACACAGTTGCACAACACTAGAGGGAACAAGGATAGAAACACAGATGGACAAAACTAGAAGGAACAAGGATAGAGACACAGATGGACAAAACTAGAAGGAACAAGGGTAGAGACACAGATGGACAAAACTAGAAGGAACAAGGAAAGAGACACAGATGGACAAAACTAGAAGGAACAAGGATAGAGACACAGATGGACAAAACTAGAAGGAACAAGGATAGAGACACAGATGGACAAAACTAGAGGGAACAAGGATAGAAACACAGATAAACAAAACTAGAAAGAACAAGGATAGAGACACAGATGGACAAAACTAGAAGGAACAAGGATAGAGACACAGATGGACAAAACTAGAAGGAACAAGGATAGAGACATATATGGACAAAACTAGAAGGAACAAGGATAGAGACACAGATGGACAAAACTAGAAGGAACAAGGATAGAGACACAGATGGACAAAACATGAAGGAACAAGGATAGAGACATATATGGACAAGACTAGAAGGAACAAAGATAGAGACACAGATGGACAAAACTAGAGGGAACAAGAATAGAAACACAGATGGACAAAACTAGAGGGAACAAGGATAGAGACACAGATGGACAAAACTAGAAGGAACAAGGATAGAGACACAGATGGACAAAACTAAAAGGAACAAGGATAGAGTCACAGATGGACAAAACTAGAAGGAACAAGGATAGAGACACAGATGGGAAAAACTAGAAGGAACAAGGATAGAGACACAGTTGGACAAAACTAGAAGGAACAAGGAAAGAGACACAGATGGACAAAACTAGAAGGAACAAGGATAGAGACACAGATGGACACAACTAGAAGGAACAAGGATAGAGACACAGATGGACAAAACTAGAAGGAACAAGGATAGAGACACAGATGGACAAAACTAGAAGGAACAAGGATAGAGACACAGATGGACAAAACTAGAAGGAACAAGGATTGAGACACAGATGGACAAAACTAGAAGGAACAAGGATAGAGACACAGATGGACAAACACGAACCTGGAGTCAATACAAGTCTCCGGTTAATCCGGCGGTTGCACGGTGAATGGTCCTCGACTAAAATGTGTAGCAGGAAGACACTGGGGACTTCAATCATGTCGATACTTCGCTCGAAGCATTGGTTCTCGAAGTATCCCAGGAACTGTACATTCAGGTGCACGTGTATTGTGTAGTTCTCCAAGGGGCTGACGCAGTACTTCACCACGGTACCTGTCTGTGTCAACTGTATCCGGTTCTCCAGCAGGGACACCGCTACGCCGTTGACGTCCAGCCTCTCAATGACTTTGTCTTAAAAATTGGAGGGTGGTGAGGTGCGTGCGGCGTGGGGAGGAGTAGGGAAAGAGAGGGGGCGGGGGGAAGGGCGGGGTGATTGAATGAAAGTGAAAATAGTTATCAAAGTTTTATTATATAACAATAACAATAACAGGGCTGAAGTAACACGTTCCGAAAACGTGGAATCGGCAACTATGAATTGTTAGCGTTTCTGGTAGAACTTTAGAAATTACAGAAAATGTACTGCAGACCTATCGACCCCCTCCGCCCTTTTTTTTCCCTTCACCCTGTACCTGTTGGGCACAAACCAGGTCCCAAGAAACCAATTAAAAAAATCAGATTATATGAAGAGCAAACATACCTCAAACAAACACAGCGCTATTCCAAATATAGGCCTCACTGTTAAATCTGGCTTAACATTTGAGAATTATGAATATGAAGAAGTAGTTAGCGTGTGATGTGACAGATGGGGCATTACATGGGACCTTGAACGATGGTCACATGGATGGCCCGAGAGCCCTAAGTGTGGACTACATACCGTACCACAACTAACACGGGCTTATGTGATAGTGCAAAGGTAATATTAGTAAAAAGCGGGCCACAGAGAACAACCTCCGTGGCAATAGTCTTACTGATCTGCGCTGATTAGCCGGGGCAAGTGCGCGCGCATTTCTGACTTGTCGTCCTTCCTCTTGCCGCTTGACATGACGCTCTCACATCTTTCCAAAGCCAGCTAGCATTATACCAAATAGTCAAAACTTAGCCTGAGATTCCTAACTTAAACTTACTTAACTTGGCGTCCTTCCTCTTGCCGCTTGACATGACTCTCTCACATCTTGCCAAAGCCAGCTAGCATTATACCAAATAGTCAAAACTTAGCCTGAGATTCCTAACTTAAACTTACTTAACTTGGCGTCCTTCCTCTTGTCGCTTGACATGACGCTCTCACATCTTGCCAAAGCCAGCTAGCATTATACCAAATAGTCAAAACTTAGCCTGAGATTCCTAACTCAAACTTACTTAACTTTGCGTCCTTCCTCTTGCCGCTTGACATGACGCTATCACATCTTGCCACAGCCAGCTAGCATTATACCAAATAGTCAAAACTTAGCCTGAGATTCCTAACTCAAACTTACTTAACTTTGCGTCCTTCCTCTTGCCGCTTGACATGACGCTATCACATCTTGCCACAGCCAGCTAGCATTATACCAAATAGCCAAAACTTAGCCGAGAATCCTAACTTAAACTTACTTAAAGTTACGTCAAAGCAGCTGCAGGTAAATACATGTACATTTTAATGTTAATAATGATATCTTTGAGTTTAGTGTAACTTTTTACTTTGTTCGCTTGCTGTATGTAAACAATCAATGCTTCAATGGCATTATTGTTTAGTAGGGTTTTTGTGTATGTCATATATTCATTTTTACTATATACTGTAAGTACAGTGTAAGTATTATACCTTACAGTGACTGTTTATTTCTATTCTACCGTTTATTTAGTATTTTAGTTTCAAGTGTAACATTTTTTATATTTTATTCATTTTGTTGTTTCGTGGTGTTTAAATAGTACATATTTGTGTTAATAAATACGGTACCATGTGTGAATACCATTTCTTTTGGTCACGTCCAACCATGTCCACATAATACTCTATTATTATATTTATTATTTATATCTAGTAGCTTTTTGTAGTTTAATAGTGGAAGATGACTTTCCCACTTGAACTAAATGACTGAATGTGTACCTTTTTTTTTATTTGTGCTGAGTTCTGTGCCTGTTTATTTTAATTGATGATCCTACTTCTATTTGTCTAACTAAAATGTGAATGGATTTTATTTCTTAGATTGTGTGCATGTGTGAGCGGACTATATTTCAATTATATTTTAAAGTTATGAATATTAAACTAAGCTGTTTATGTTCTGCATGTCTTTATTACAAATTAAATACTCTAGAACGAAAAGCTGTCTTTGTGTTATTACATTTCTGTGCACCCACCACACTTAGAATTATTATTCTTACAAAACATGGCACATTCTGTGTATTCCATTTGACGTTTAATAATAATCTGTTTTGTAATAGTTATTATATTGATTTAAAGGCTTTTAACCACCAAGTAAACAAACTTAGAAACATTTTGCGTGCTAATCAATGAACGAGATAATAATCCTTTCTGTTGATTCTGCGGGAACTCACAATATTAAATTTATTACAGAATTTTCTATTCCATTTCCCTTTTCCCCTGGCTGCCCTAGTTTACAACCCCAAAGATCACATCTGGAGTAGTAAGCCTATATGTTGAAGAAGGAGAGGGTTAAGACTCATTATTATGTCATGTCCACCACAAGCCCATTTTAAAATCGGGATAGTGGTAAGTGGCCCAAACTGCCCAAACGCAATTTAAAATCAAATACAGTTGCTAAAATCCGAACAATACATTGCCACCAACTAGTGTCGAATATCCACAAGAGCTGGGCTAGAGACAACCTCCTGGTCCAGGAACTTCATCTGTTGACCAGTCTATAGAGATGTTTTCTCTCTTACAGTTAATACCAGACAAATCTATACTTTTTTATCTACTACTTAATTTAAAATAGTCAATTAAATAATTGATAGTGAATTCTAGATCTAGTGATGTTTGAAATAAGATAAATAAAAAATAAATATAACTATGTCAGAACCGGAAACTAATCCTATGGTTTATTAGGTCATGAACTAGAGACCTACGGCACGGAATTCCGAGCGCGCTATCAGCTCGACCACCGCGCACCAAAGTTCGTGTATGTGTTTGCCCCGATTTATGAAACTTCATAGAAGGATGTCGTGTACATGTCAGAGTAGGATTGTGAACATTCATAGAAGGATGTCGTGTATATGTCAGAGTAGGATTGTGAACATTCATAGAAGGATGTCGTGTACAAGTCAGAGTAGGATTGTGAACATTCATAGAAGGATGTCGTGTACATGTCAGAGTAGGATTGTGAACATTCATAGAAGGATGTCGTGTATATGTCAGAGTAGGATTGTGAACATTCATAGAAGGATGTCGTGTACATGTCAGAGTAGGATTGTGAACATTCATAGAAGGATGTCGTGTACATGTCAGAGTAAGATTGTGAACATTCATAGAAGGATGTCGTGTACATGTCAGAGTAGGATTGTGAACATTCATAGAAGGATGACGTGTACATGTCAGAGTAGGATTGTGGACATTCATAGAAGGATGTCGTGTACATGTCAGAGTAGGACTGTGCAACCTTGTTAGATATTGGGCTGCAAGAAGTTTGATATTAGCCGAGCCAGATATTCAGAATTTTGTTCTCATTAATAAAATGAAGTAAACAACTGACAGTAGAAGCTCAACTCAAGGCTATAGGCCTACTCAAATACTTGGCTAGTCGTGTTGTTGCCCGGGGGGGGGGCGGCCCTGTTACACAACCCTGTGGTGGCAGCGACAAGGGCAACAACCAAAAACAATGAAAACAAAAGTAACAAACAAATGGATAGATATTCACCAAATATCATTGGAGCAGGGAAGATGTCCGACTTGATAGTTTTCCCGTTCGTGACCACGATGTCCGCCCGGAACTTGGCGCCCTTGAACCGCTGCATGACCTTCTGGTCAACATAGAAGTACATGTAGCTCTCCGACTGACCGCACGAGGCGTACTCCACAAGTTTCATCTGTTTGCTGGTTCTGTAACCGTTGCAGCCGTAGGCAGGCATCCAGTAGCCGAACTAAAACACACATACACAAAAAGACGAAAACAGATTAACAAAGAACACATGCAATATCCTACAATTCTCAGATAATATGGCGACAATCATACCCAGACATTGTTTAAAGTTTAAATTATACTTTGTACATTCATTAATTAAATGTGCAGTTTTATAGCGAACGCGCTATCTCTCTGGCAACTCCTGCGACGCAGATGGTCCCACGTTGTATCAGCTCGCTGTTCCCGTGGAACCGCCATCAGCGTGGAGAGAGAGGGCCTGCTGCATGGGCAACAGCTGGCCTTACTGAGCATCGCCCAGGCCATCGTGGCCTCCTTTTCGACTTCCCTCCTCAACCAAAGAGTATGGGATAATGCTCAACTCACTGATAGGACAAAAATCTCCGTCTACCAGGCCTGTGTGCTAAGCACACTTCTCTATGGAAGCGAGACCTGGGCTACATACGCTAAGCAAATTAAGCAGCTCAATAGCTTTCACCTGCGATGCCTGCGCAGGATACTCCACATCAAATGGCAGGAAAGAGTCACAAATGTGGAGGTGCTCAGGAGAAGCCAAATGCTGAGCATTAACTCAATCCTGAGTGAGAGGCGCCTGCGATGGATAGGCCAAGTGCAAAGGATGGGTGCGGAGCGCATCCCAAGAGCCCTACTGTATGGAGAGCTGGCAGCCGGTACAAGAAAGAGGGGTCGCCCTTGTCTGCGGTTCAAAGACGTCTGCAAGAAAGACTTTTTACTGGCACGCATTGAGCCCAACACGTGGGAGAGCCATGCTGAGGAACGCACCTCCTGGCGGTCCAAGGTGCGCGAGGGCACTCAAGCTGCAGAAGCCACCCTCACAGAAAGAAGCGAAGAGAAACGAGCCAGGAGAAAGGCGAGAGGCAGAGAGAAAGGAGACTGCGCCATCGTCCCTTGAGGATGGAAGGATGCCATATTAATTAATTAATTAAATGTATTTTATATTATTTTGTCTTAATTAATTTATTTGTCTTAACACATTAATTTTTATGAAAAATATTTCTTCTTCCAAAACATTTTTTTTTCAATACCAACTGAGCGAAGTTTAGCTACCTGGCAATACATTGTACATTTTTATTTGTTGTTTATAACCTCTGACCTATTTGGTCTGTGCCTAATTGGCATTCATATTGATGGTGCAATGTTTCCGCTGTTAATAACACCATAGACTATAATAAGATGGACCGCTTGCTCTATTTTAAGAGCTTATATGTACTTTTTGTTTCGTGCGCAACCAATTAGGCTGTCTTAAATTACTTCTACGCTCCTCGTTATTTCTTAAATGTTTCCGCTGTATATAGAACTTTCGATTTTAATTTCAATTTTTCATTAAGAAAATCGAAGCGATTCAATAAAACGGAAGTGCAAAGGAAACAACGAATCGGAAATTCCGAAAAGCAGTCTTTCGAGTCATCATATAGCAGAAATACTAAAGCAAGCGGTCCATGTGTATTAAAGTCCATGATAACACATTGTACAGTTTTAAAGTCCATGATAACACATTGTACAGTTTTAAAGTCCATGATAACACATTGTACAGTTTTAAAGTCCATGATAACACATTGTACAGTTTTAAAGTCCATGATAACACATTGTACAGTTTTAAAGTCTATGATAACACATTGTACAGTTTTAAAGTCTATGATAACACATTGTACAGTTTTAAAGTCTATGATAACACATTGTACAGTTTTAAAGTCTATGATAACACATTGTACAGTTTTAAAGTCTATGATAACACATTGTACAGTTTTAAAGTCTATGATAACACATTGTACAGTTTTAAAGTCTATGATAACACATTGTACAGTTTTAAAGTCTATGATAACACATTGTACAGTTTTAAAGTCTATGATAACACATTGTACAGTTTTAAAGATTAGAATAGTGTGCTCTTTTTTTTCTTTTAGATAAACTTTTTATTTTAAAATAATTATTTTGTATAATATGTGATAGGCCTACGCAACTTTAGTGTGATTGTACAATTTATGAACTGGGCAACAGCCTTAATGTCTAGAGGTGCAAAGACCTAGACACCCCCACCCTTACACAAGCTAGTTTTTGGCTAATTTTCAGCGGAAAAAAAGGCTGAAAAACATTTGATTGTTCGTTATTGGCTAGCTTTCAGCTCTGAAATAAAAATGGACTTTATAATAACTGTTTCTATTTTTTTAGTCCAAAAGAAGCTCTTAATCCTGAGATTAACCTACATTAACTTCGATGTCGTCGGGAGAGATGTACATCAGTTTGAACACTGTGATCATGTGACCCTCCAGGTCAATAGCCGTGGTGACGATGAGGGACGAGGCGTCGTCAATGATGGCAGCGAAAGGGGCCTCACAGGCCGGGCCTCTGATGGCCGTGTTCACAGCTAGGACAATCTGACCCCGAGATACTGGAAGCGAGGGTGAAAGAAATGGAAAATGTACACACAAAAATCTAATTTTGACAAGTAAACAAACTAATCTTTAAAATCAAACAGCAACTTTCAGCGCCGGCTCAAAGAATTATAAATAAACTTGATGTTGAGTGAAGCTACAGTCCGCAGTTGTGCACACCTCCACCTTTCTTTTTGAACCCTCGTTTTGATGTGTTTCCTGGTTTGTAATTTGTAAATCCATATTTTTTCTCTAGTATTAAATTGTATATGGAATTGTAATTTAAAAGAATAGAAACTAACATGTCAATTAAGCTTATAACACGTGAATGCGTATAGCAAAAAAAATTTGTTTCCCCATCTTTCTATAGCCTACGTTTTATTTTATACAAGTGTTAATTTGTTTAAATTATAGTTTTATATATATCAATACTTAGTGATACAAATGTTAATGTGTTTAAATTATAGGTTTATATATATCAATACTTAGTGATACAAATGTTAATTTGTTTAAATTATAGTTTTATTTATATCAATACTTAGTGATACAAATGTTAATTTGTTTAAATTATAGTTTTATTTATATCAATACTTAGTGATACAAGTGTTAATTTGTTTAAATTATAGTTTTATATATATCAATACTTAGTGATACAAATGTTAATGTGTTTAAATTATAGGTTTATATATATCAATACTTAGTGATACAAATGTTAATGTGTTTAAATTATAGGTTTATATATATCAATACTTAGTGATACAAATGTTAATTTGTTTAAATTATAGTTTTATTTATATCAATACTTAGTGATACAAATGTTAATGTGTTTAAATTATAGTTTTATTTATATCAATACTTAGTGATACAAATGTTAATTTGTTTAAATTATAGTTTTATTTATATCATTACTTAGTGATACAAATGTTAATTTGTTTAAATTATTTTTATATATATCAATACTTAGTGATACAAATGTTAATTTGTTTAAATTATAGTTTTATATGTATCAATACTTAGTGATACAAATGTTAATTTTTTAAATTATAGTTTTATTTACATCAATACTTAGTGATACAAATGCTAATTTAATTAAATTATAGTTTTATATGTATCAATACTTAGTGATACAAATGTTAATTTTTTAAATTATAGTTTTATTTACATCAATACTTAGTCTATATGTAACCCGTAGCCTAAGGTTTAATTTTTGTGTGCAACCGCTGGAAATGTTTTATTTTTATATTTTAACCTTTTTGTTTAAGTTGGCAGCAGTGATGAGTTATTTTAAGTTTTAAGTCTTTGTGTTTTGGCCTCGGTTTCGATTGACGCTTGGCGTCTTTATAAATGGGGATGGTAAGAATGTAAAAATATATTTAAAAAAAAACATATCTAGCGGTTGCGCTAAAAAATGTCACCCTACGGGTTGCATATAAGAGAGTCAGCAAAATCTTTTGAGTGCTTCGGGCCCTTAAATAGTCTCAATCTGTCTCTTTCTAAACATGTCTATATGATATTATCAAATCATTTAATCTCACCTGTAATAAATGAAAGCAAGATTAGAAGAATGTCACCTGACATTTGACCTATGCTGATTGCCATTCGAACTGACGGTGTCACACATCAAACCACCTGTAATAATGGACAAACCAGGAGGTCATGGAATTACGTCATATGCGATATAAGCTTATGAATAACTAACCCGTGAACTTGTAAATAAATAATCAACTAAAAACTTTAAACTATTTAAAATTCACAATATGACTACAATGTGATAGTAGTATATAGTTTGTTTTTTTTGGTTGGCCTTTTTGATGGTAAATTAAAGGGTGATATTTAAATATATTTTTTAATTTTTATAAATTAATTACTTCCCTTTGTTATATAACATGTTTTGTTTAAATTAATGTTCTTAAAAAATGGATTTAATTTTAATTAATAAATCTTATGTAGTTGGATTGTTAAGTTTTAATTTTTAAATTGTCGTCTTGTTGTGTACTGTTTTTATTAATTAATCGTTTTGATTTTTATGTATAATTTATCTAGTGGTATTGTTGGTTTATAAATTTGAGCATGTATTAAAGTTAATTGACAGATAGAGAGGTTCTCAATGTTTTTTCGGGGATCGTTTGTTAAAAATATTTGTAACTGTGCTCGTACTCATTTGAAATCTATTAACTCTTGTTAACAGATATCGTGGTTCTCAAAATTTGTATTTAATATAACAACATATAGGTGATCGACAACAAAAATGATATATTAATTATTTTAATTTGTATTTTGTACGTGTTCATTGTGATGGAGGGATCCGTCCTGGGTGCATCGGGGGGCCAGGGGGGGGGGGGATTGTAAATAAGACTTTTGACGCCGAAGATCCTTTTCTTGGCGTATTTTTATTGTACCGGTAAATCAACCTAATAATGACATACATATTGTCCTATGCCCTGCTCATTTGATAATTAGAGACACTCAAAGAGCAAATTTTCTAACAGGCGTCCACGGATCAATAAGGGACCACGGATCAATAGGGGACCACGAATCAATAGGGGACCGCTGATCAATAAGGGACCACGGATCGATAGGGGACCACGGATCAATAGGGGACCACGGATCAATAGGGGACCACGGATCAATAGGGGACCACGAATCAATAGGGGACCACGGATCAATAGGGGACCACGGATCAATAGGGGACCACGGATCAATAGGGGACCACGGATCAATAGAGGACCACGGATCAATAGAGGACCACGGATCAATAGGTGACCACAGATCAATAGGGGACCACGATTCAATAGGGGACCACGGATCAATAGGGAACCACGAATCAATAGGGGACCACGGATCAATAGGGGACCACGGATCAATAGGGGACCACGGATCAATAGGGGACCACGGATCAATAGTGGACCACGGATCAATAGGGGACCACGAATCAATAGGGAACCACGAATCAATAAGGGACCACGGATCAATAGGGGACCACGGATCAATAGGGAACCACGAATCAATAGGGGACCACGGATCAATAGGGGACCACGGATCAATAGGGGACCAAGAATCAATAGGGAACCACGAATCAATAGGGGACCACGGATCAATAGGTGACCACGGATCAATAGGGGACCACGGATCAATAGAGGACCACGGATCAATAGGGGACCACGGGTCAATAGGGGACCACGAATCAATAGAGGACCACGGATCAATAGGGGACCATGGATCAATATGGGACCACGGATCAATAGGGGACCACGGATCAATAGGGGACCACGGATCAATAGGGGACCACGGATCAATAGGGGACTACGGATAAATAGGGGACCACGAATCAATAGGAGACCACGGATCAATAGAGGACCACGGATCAATAGGGGACCACGGATCAATAGGGGACCACGGATCAATAGGGGACCACGGATCAATAGGGGACCACGAATCAATAGGGGGCCACGGATCAATAGGGGACCACGGATCAATAGGGACCACGAATCAATAGGGGACCACGGATCAATAGGGGACCACGCATCAATAGGGGACCACGGATCAATAGGGGACCACGAATCAATAGGGGACCACGGATCAATAGGGGACCACGGATCAATAGGGGACCACGGATCAATAGGGAACCACGGATCAATAGGGGACCACGGATCAATAGGGGACCACGGATCAATAGGGGACCACGGATCAATAGAGGACCACGGATCAATAGAGGACCACGGATCAATAGGTGACCACGGTTCAATAGGGGACCACGAATCAATAGGGGACCACGGATCAATAGGGAACCACGAATCAATAGGGGACCACGGATCAATAGGGGACCACGGATCAATAGGGGACCACGGATCAATAGGGGATTACGGATCAATAGGGGACCACGGATCAATAGGGGACCACGAATCAATAGGGAACCACGAATCAATAGGGGACCACGGATCAATAGGGGACCACGGATCAATAGGGGACCACGAATCAATAGGGAACCACGAATCAATAGGGGACCACGGATCAATAGGGGACCACGGATCAATAGGGGACCACGGATCAATAGGGAACCACGAATCAATAGGGGACCATGGATCAATAGGGGACCACGGATCAATAGGGGACCACGGATCAATAGGGGACCACGGATCAATAGGGGACCACGGATCAATAGAGGACCACGGATCAATAGAGGACCACGGATCAATAGGGGACCACGGATCAATAGGGGACCACGAAGCGGTTTTAAGAGAACCGTGAACGGATGAATTAAAAAAAAAATTCCAGGAATAATATGAACAATAGACAAGGCCCGCAATTAAAGAAAATTGTTGTAATTGTCTCGCGTTGTCGTGAGTTATCTGACCTTAGGTTTATTAGAGTATTACTCGGCCCTGGAAAAAACACTGCACTATTTATGGCCATCCTTATGGTGAATTGGTGAATAGTGGAAATTGTATTTTTGCCTGAACATATTAATTCAACGTACGTTATCACTTTTTAATAAAGTAAATCAGATTAAACATTCAATTCAATGTATAAATTAGAGAAGATTAAACATTCAATTCAATGTATAAATTAGAGAAGATTAAACATTCAAATCAATGTATAAATTATATAAGATTAAATATTCATTTCAATGTATAAATTAGATAAGATTAAACATTCAATTCAATGTATAAATTAGATAAGATTAAACATTCAAGTCAATGTATAAATTAGAGAAGATTAAACATTCAATTCAATGTATAAATTTGAGAAGGTTTAACATTCAATTAAATGTATAAATTAGAGAAGATTAAACATTCAATTCGATGTATAAATTAGATAAGATTAAACATTCATTTCAATGTATAAATTAGATAAGATTAAACATTCAAGTCAATGTATAAATTAGAGAAGATTAAACATTCAATTTAATGTATAAATTTGAGAAGGTTAAACATTCAATTCCCTTTCTGTCACCTGTGTTGGTCACGCTTGACCTCACACCTAGGAAATTATTTTTTTATTGTTATTTATTCTCTTTTTGTGTATTGTATGACCCATAACCCATGTTTCTGTGTGCTCCCTTGAGCACAAGATAATTCTTTCTTTAACTTACTGAGCGTGTTGTGTGGGCAGATAACTTATCATTTATCATTACTCCTAAGTACTTTGCATTGTTAGTTTGGGTTAGTTCTTTACCATGAATGAAGAAGTAGTTTATTATTATTTGTTTCTTTTTCTTGGATACTCTTAGCAGTTGGCATTTTTCTGGGTGAAAAGACATACTCCAGTTTGATTCCCATTTTTGTAAATCGTCTAGGTCTTTTTGTAAAAGTTTACTATCTTTTCTTGTCTTTATTATTCTATAAATTATACAATCATCTGCAAATAATTTTACTTTTGTTCCTGTGTTGATGCAATCGGGTAAGTAATTAATATAAATTAGAAATAGCAGGGGTCCTAGAACAGTTCCCTGAGGAGCTCATGAGTTTACAGTTATTGGTTATCGTATCTATCCCATTGACTGCTCTTCCAACAACAATAACAACATATAACAACATATAATAATAACAACAATAACAACATATAACAACAATAACAACAAATAACAACAATAACAACATATAACAACAATAACAACATATAACAGCTCACAACGGATTTTACAATTATTTACCAGATTTATCTATTACGAGATAAATTAAATATAAATAATGTCCATGAAAACATTTGACTTTGGTGCAATATACAGAGACTTGTTGGAGTTGAAAGCTTGGTGCAGTTTGGTGGGATACGCAGCAAAAAGAAAAGTTATATTATGCGTAAATTACCGCTACTAACCTTTATAAAATACTGTATTGTAGTCTATCACTGAGCTATATATACATGGAGTGCTCAGTGGTAGTACTATAATATAATGTATAGAGTATAGAGCATTTGCAATCACGTGACAAAAAAAAACGTGTTGTTTGCTTACTTTGTCTAGTGGGAACAAATGGCAGCCGTATTACTAAAGGCTTAAGAAGGTTTTATTTTTAAATATCATCATTTCAAAAATATGACGTAAAATATATAAAACACTTTCATGCGATGAAAATTTACATTCAAAGCTAAAATTCAAACCATTAAAAATCATTGGAATAGGCTTTGTGAGTGCAGAATATTTATTTGAAGATGTAGATTGTCGAAAGGTAGCTTATCTTACTATCTAAAAGTAAAGCATAGAGCAGGCTGTGAAATGTTTCACAATTGCTATTGAGCAACTAGAAAAGCCTTAAATCTTGGACTAGTATCACCGTTAAATATCATGATTTATGGAAACAAATTCCTTTTATTTTGGGTGTAAAATAGACTTGGTAAAGAACAATTTATTCCACCACGTCCCATCATGGCTTCTATTTACATTGTTAGAGCGTAAGCGTAACACTTGTTGTTTCCGTACGCAGCCAATTACACTGTTTTTAATTACTCAAAAATTTCCCTTAACACTTCCGCTGTAGACGACTTTCTATTTTAATCTTAATTTCCCACTGAGAAAATCATAGCGAATGGGCATTATTCACAAGTATTTCCGGGTCACGTGATGTACTGATCAGGAAGTGTTTGTTTACATAATGATAAAGAAGAAATTATAAGAAGTTGTCTTAGTGTGATAGGATTCCGACGTTAAATCTTCACTAAAGAAAAATAAACTATGTTTTCATCGATATCCGCTGATAGATACAAACGTCTTAAATGCATGGCATGTCAAAAGAAGACATAATAACAGAGTATATTATGTTCCAAACACTTCGTAAACGAAGACGGAGATTTCCTTGTCAAGTTTAAACCTTTCACTGCTAGGCCTAAGCGACGGTAAGTGTACTTGCCATTGGCCTAGATCTTCTTAGCTTAAGTCAATGATAAAATGATCTCATAAAATTTAAAAATCATTCTCTTATGCAGTTATGCATATTTCAATTTGTATGTGTGATTAGATAATACCCTACAACTGTGTTGTCAACTCATTAATTGCCAATTAACTTTATACTTTAATAACCCGTAGGCCTAGCTATCTAATAATGATAATGAATAGGCTATTTTTATTATAAAATGCAATCCAATGCGATATTTGCTATCTGCTAGGATAATGAAAAGCCAATTAAACTATTTATATATTAGGCCTACAAGGCTATATAATATATGTAGGCCTATAATAGGCTAGGCTATATAAAATTATTTAAATTAGGCTTAGGCACGAGCTTCTGCTTAGTCTTTAGGCTGAACGGCTAGGTAGGCTAAGGCCGGCAAAGGCAATCATTAGTCATTAGGTCTACTACATTTAAGCCTACACTATATACTAGGCCTATATAATATATAGATCGAGTTATAGGCTAACTATGGGCCTATCATATATATATATGTCATATGTAGGCCTATGTCCTATGTATAAATTCCATATTGATTAGGCTATACAATATGATATGACCTGTGTTACTATGACTATAGTCTGTAGTATTATTAGGCTTAGCCTAGACTAGAGCTGGGGCTAGTGCTCTGCCTTGGATGAACATTAGACACATCCCGGTGCTGCGTTCATGGACCTATAGTGCCTATAGGCCTAATTCATATTATAATAATTAACTCCCATATATGTTTAATAACCTATATCAATCGGATATAAATATTCAGAGTTATATAGGCCTATGTACAGAATTAATCCATTTTGCATCTATTACTCTTGTTGTTAAAGTTAAAATGGTACGGTAACAAAAGAACAATGTGGCCACTTAATTAATAAGTAAATTAAGAACTGAGCAGTATTTTTGCAATTACTGTGTTCCCCCCCCCCCCTTTTTCCAGTACTATTTATCTTCTTCCACATAGTGAAGTAGAAGGCTTCTTATTATTTTTAATTTATATTTTATGTAGTGGTCAGCTAAAAAGTGGATCATTTCATATTCATTTTCATCACATAGTCCTACCATTGACCGATAAGCATAATTAAATAGACATATTATGAATTTGGGCCATTTCTTTTTCTTTTAGTGTTAAATTTTGTTGATTGTGCATATGTTTATTGGACATAAAATAATTAATTACACTAATAAAATGAAATAGCTAACTAAATTATATTTAGTTCCATTGCATTACTATAAGTATAAGACAAATTAACATACATATGTTAAAAGTTTGGGTATGATTATATGTTTTATAAATATTTTATTTTTTTTAAGTATTATCTTGAAAACTATGTATTGTAGTACAATTTGGAAAGGGAACATTTATGCTGTAAATGTAATATGTTGGTTTATAATTTTTTTTTATCTATTTAGACTGAATGTGTCAATCACTGAAACAAATGTCTATGTGGATCATCAAATACAAAATGATGTTAGCTGCCAGACATGAGAAAAAGTTATTGCATCAGTTTATGACACTGCTTACAGAAAATGTAACCATGTGCTGTTAAAGAAGACTGTGTTTCAATTATATCCAGTAAAGGATGGTCAATAATATATTTTTCAAGGAAGAAAAAGTGCTGACATTATACTCAGATTTTTTATTGTATTAAATTCAAAAACAAAAAAGAAAAATATTTTTAGTTTCTTTTTTAATTTTTTGAAAGTTGAAATATAATTATATATATAAATAATTCTCAATGAAACATAAATTACAACAAAATATGTGATGTAAATAAAGATAGAATTTTATTTAGATGTAGACTGATATTATGTATAGAGGAGGATGGTCTTAGGGTTCAACATATACAATTCTTTTTCCTCTAGGATTATATTGCAGCTAAACTTCCAAAATTGTACTTGCAACAAGCTGTCTTCGTGCACCCTGCATCAACATTCTGCTTCAATAACCTGTTGGGAAACAAAATGTAACACGTCATAAACATTTTTCTTCTAAATTCAATAGGCCTAAAGTAAAGTGCCTGTCGGACCCAAATTGGTCCATAGGTCAGGTGAGGCAGCATTCACCAGTTTCTGTGGCCACGGCATACTAGGGGATTGTTTGGACAGCACTATGCACAGCTGCCTTTAATTTACCCAACTAATGTCGGGTACCCATTAGAGCTGGGTAGACTTATGGACACCCCAACATGGGAAAAATTCTAGACTTAACCAGGATTCGAACCCAGGAACTTTGGTACACCAGCCGAACGTGCAGCTGCATGGCCCATGCCCCTATTCAATAATTATAATGTCAATTGAAAACAATACATCCATTAAATTTGCAGATAATAAAATTTTCTTATATTATCCTTATATATTAATACTATTATTGCTTAACTAATATATCTAATGCAGTAACAAATAGGTATAGCTGACACTTTGTAACAATTATAATACGATTTAACCTGATATAAATAAATGTTGGATTTATATACTGGTAGGCCCTATTATGTCCTATATTTTTATAAATACAATATTAATATATGTATATAGGATTTACTTGTAGCATTTTTATCTGAATTGAAACATATATCAAATGTTGAAGTTGAAGGGAGGAATATTCTTTTACATGAAAAAATATTAATTAAGTAAAAAATATATATTACATAGTCTAGGCCTATATCTACAGAATAAAAAAAGTCATTTAGTTTTAGTTTTATTTCATATTAATATATAGGACTATATAGCCGTCACACCAAAATGTGTATTGGCTTCATCATACAATATAGGCTAATCCTAAAATACTACAGCAACGCACTGTGGAGCGCGTAGAGCAAGGTGAGGCACGTAGCACATCTTGGTCATCCACTGCATCTGAGCCCATCGCCGGTCATCTAGACTTGTTCTTGCCACTGGCAACTGGTGGGCCCGGGCGAGAGAGTGAGGTCGACGCCGTGCAACTCTTCTTCACTTTAAACAAACAAACATGCGCAAATCATTAGTCATCCATCGGACTACAAAAAAATGGTCATTGTCGAACACGACGGACGAACAACAACAACAATAGGCCTATAGTATGTAAGGCTACTGGCATCAAGCTTTACATTTGTATTTTTAATAGTTTTAATTTTATGTAGTTTAAAAAACTGTTCTAAGATAATAAGACTATTCAAAGCAGTGGTGCTGATATATCTATAGCCTAATGATGGCCTAATCTATAACTATAGCCTATATACCAGCTGCAGCATGCCAATGAATATTGACTAATTATTAATAGGTTCGATTAGGCCTATATCTTATCACATGCCTCTAAAGACTATAGGTATAGGATAGGGCTATAGTATATGGGGGATATACTCTCCTATCAATGACAATTAAATTAAAATTAAAGCTAGGTCTACAATATGTCACGAAATGTGACTACAAAAAAAAAAAACTAATCTGAAAGTCTAGCCTAAATCATCATACCGGACATACCATAGCCGCCATAGGCAATAGGCC